>JAOUQW010000049.1:8375757-8412002 GCA_028565825.1 Olivaichthys viedmensis
CAATTTTATTTGTATAGCGCTTTTAACAATGGACATTGTCACAAAGCAGCATTACAGAAATCCGGATGTAGATCTAGCTCCCTGCTATATCATCAATTTCAGAGGTGCGCTGAAAAATAAATACACAGCTGCCTGTGTCAGGCGACCCACTGAACTTCATGCTCAGTATCTAGTAGTTCACTTCTTTTTTAACATCATTCAGATTCATTGCAATTGAGCTGGCTGACACATGCACATGAGCTAAACCCAAATTTACTAACACATCATGTGAAAACACCATCAAGAAAAATCAAGCCAGAGGTTGGCAAGAGGCAAGAGAGTGTCTGCCACAGAGTCATGATTAGCCATTAGTTCCCCCTTGTGGTATGTAATGTTCTGGTTTGTCAGTTATAGCTCTTTCTCTTTCTGTAGGTAATGTTTCCATCCAGACTTTGGGCAAATTTTAACCGAATTTTCCAAATATCTGTCAAAAATATCTGTCTTTTACTGTAGGTGAAATACTATTGTGACATACTATTTAATACAATAGTGATTTTGAATGTAACCATGGCCAGACTAGAATGTGTACTTGCTATGTTATTTACTCAAAAAATCTTTCCCATCAGATATTGTCACGTCAGCTTTTTTATTGATGCACCAACATGGCCACCTCAGCAAACCATTTAAAATAATAAAAATATTTTGTAGAGTTGGACATTTTAACCATTTTTGCTATTTAAATATCTACATTTTTTTATGAATACTATTCGAATATGCCAACAAGAAAATACAGTATATTGTTATGAATAAAAAACACAGAAGAAAACAAAAACACAGAAGAGTTCATGTAACTACGATGTAATTGTTTCAACTGTTTTAGCCTGTCTTAAACTTTATCAGAAAAATTCCAACAAAGATGTCTATAGCACCCATTAATGGCATATATCGCCCACTTACAAAATTGTGTATTGTGTCTGTAATAGATCAAATAGCCAGAATAAACATTAAAAGAGACAACTAGCTTAAGAATGCACACTAGACTAACAGAATAGTAGCCTTGCCTTTTCTATAATGTTGCAGAACTGTCTGTGGTCCTGTACATTTTTTTAAGAATATAAGCATGTCCACATAATCAAGTGGGAGGCAAGTTCAGAGACAATTACAACCAGTCCCACTGTAGAACATTTTTTCAGAAGAAGTCATCATTTTGCTTTACGTGAGATGCCATATCACCTGCTTGTGTCCCAACATGGTTTGTGGTTCCACATCATACGCTCGGTCAAAACACTTATTTTAAAATGTACATAGTAATACAAGATTTATTTCAGTTTTATTCCAAATTGCATATTCCTTATGCGAACACCCAAATAAATAAATTAATAATAAATAAATAAATACTATGAGTTTGGATATCTGGATATTTAAATGACAACACACATCCCTAACATTTAAGCGTTATTTATGTCATAATTATTTAGGTTTTCTTATACACAAATTCAAACTTTGCAAAGAAACGGCTGGATGGAAGCACCATGTGTGTCTGTCTCCCACTTGCACACATATGTAACCCTGTCCTCGATCTATTGATCCAGGTAGTGGGGATCTTTGCTGGCTTTGGCCTGCTCCTGCTGGTGGCCTCCCCGTTCCTGCTCCTGGCTATACCTTTTGTCCTCTGCTACAAATGCAGATGTGGCCATGAAGATGATGACCCCTTACCCACTTAGTTCAACTGTCAGTGCAGATACTCCTTCTCAGGTTATGGAGCTTCAGCCATGCGTGGGAGGACTTTTCATCTTGCACACTCTTTCTCTCAGGACCGGGCGGTAGTGCAGGATTCATTGGGCTCCTGCTTTTGAGACTGCACAGCTGACATTGGTGAAGCAACTATATGGAGGAGAGGAACATTAGGACAGGCTCTTAAAGTAGAGTCAGGAGACTGGGATTTCTGCTATCCAAAGGAAGAATGGGAATGTGAGGACGAATCTCTTTCAAAAGACAGTTTATTCTAGGAGATCGAATGCTCCTGTTAGGTTGGGTACAGATGGCATGAAAGCTGATTTTTAACTTGCTCTACTGCTAAAGTTTATTTACCTTTTATCAAAAGCTGTATAAGAACAACCCATAAGCTGACCTTTTTGGATCATCATTTCCTCATGTCCCCAAGTGACCTGAATCCTCCTTTGAGCTGCAAATTTATGTTTTAATTATGTTCTTGTGTTTCACATGAGTAGTATGCACTTCATTTTCCTGTATTTGTACCATTTTTCTTGGTGCATTATAGTCTCTGTTTGGAGACCAAAATGTACTAAGACCTATCCCATTCTGTTCTGTTCTGTTTCTGCAGCATTTTGTCACTCAGGTGCCAGTAACTTATGTTTGGCTGTCATATGGTGTTATTGTATTACTTCCAATCACAAACAATTTCTCCCCTAGAATGAGGCTAATACTTCTGTACTCCTATTTAATGTGATGATAATGACCAACTGTTGTGGTCTCGATCTCTCTGTGTTTGTGTGTTAACCAATACATATTCTTTCATACCATTTCCTTCTGCATGATCATGTCTCATACAGAAAAAAACTAAAGCTGATGATCAAGGTTATTTGCAGTAGTATGTCACAGCCAACCAACTGCGGATTGACAGGATCCGGTCAGCAGAACTTAAAGTACTCACTTTTGAGGACACATTTTTGGCTTCAGCACTGGATTTGGCAAGGATAACAGTTTTGTATGGATTATCAATAGTTTAGTCAGTTTGATTCCCTTTATCTATCGTCATAGTGACCTACATTTTTTCAGTTAAATATGCCTTTCTTTTTACCTGTTCTGCACCTTCAATCAAGTGGAGCAACATTTTTGTATACAATTTTCTTACTGTGTCTAAAGTGGTTTCACATTTCCATTGTTTATAAATATACTACAGTTTTGAAACGGATTAGTGTGTTTGTGAGCATCATATGTGATGACTTGGTGAAATGCTTGGGCAGAATGTTATCGTCCAGGTTGTAGCTTAAAGGTTTAATTACCTTCTAACTTCATCCTGCTCATGTTGAAATGTCTCATAGTAGTGGGTCTAGGTGACGGGATTTGTCTTAGTCTCCTTTACTTACTACTACCAGACAAACTTGGCAAATGAATGAAAACAAAACAAATTTTACTGTTTGTCTAAATGAATTTTAAAAACAACAACAACAAAAACACACCAAATACTAACAGAACTTGATTCGCTCAGATCCTAAGATGCTTTGTTAATTTAGTTAGGCGGAAGTGTGTGGATAAAACCTTAAAAGTTTCATGTAGACCAACAAGAAGTGATTTTTTTCTAGCTCCGCCAGCTCTTCAGACCTGAAACGGGTGGTTTGGGAGCTGCGTCGTGGGGAGCATGTGGCTGAGATGTGCTGCAGCAGCAGCTGGCTGTAGCGTGAGGGCCCGTGGCTGTCCGCACAAACGACCTCTCATGGGGCCAGTGGGCATCTGCCTCGCCCTGCACCACTTCACCCTCCAGCATCAGAAATTCATGCGCTGCTCCACCCGCACCATCTGCGTCCACACTTACCAGAAGCTCAGCAAACCCCACTGGCCACACACAGGAGAGGCCAGAGCCTCTCAGGTCAGGCAACACTGCTCTGAGCTTATTCACTTCAGACTGAGAGTGAATCTCTGGTTGTACGTTTTTTAGAGTGTAACCAACTAATTCAGGGGGAAGACGTTTAGGAGATGGGGTTAATCTCAGTGATGGGCAGGAAAGGTTACTGCCCGTGAAGCTAAAATTCAAACTCTGAGTTGACGAGTCAGTCTGTTATAAGAAGTGGGCAACAAATTATGTTCAGTTCCATAGACAACTTGCAATAATATGTGCGATAATGATTGTAGATCGACATGAGTCATTTTTTTAAATCCTTGCCAGCTTAATCCTGCCCCACTGTTTTCAAGCATAGCTTCTACACTTAAAAAAAAAAAAAAAAAAAAGGGTTAAATCTAAAACCCTTACTGGTCCTTTGGCTGTCCTTCTGGGGGAACCCTTGAAGGTTTTATATATAGAACCCTACAACAGAATGTTTCTCTATCAGAAAAGGGTCCAAGTATAACCTGTTTATGAAGCTAAAAAACCCTTAACTATCCAAAGAACTCTTGAGGAACCCTTGAAGGGAGTGTACTCAATTCTTTGTGCAAGAGAGATGCAGTTTGTTTCTCATGAAATTAGTGAGATCAGGCCAACTAGTGAGCATTGGTTTGTCAATGTGAACTATTTCCTTCTGTCATCAAACTACTGCATAAATCTGTAGAAAAAAAAGATAGTTTGTCCTACTTGACCCGCCATCCCTTAAGACACAAGGAAGACAAGAGTCAAACCTCTTCTTTGTACTGGCACCTAGGTGAATGAACTTCTCCTGGCCCTGGTTGTCTGTATGGCTGAGTTGCGAAGACTAAAAACCCAACGAAGACTGAAGACCCACCTCTTCACTAAGCACTTTAATAAGCACTAAAACTGCATTGAGTATTTACAAAACCCTTGACTTGTACTTGGTTTTTGTACTCATACTAACTTCTCTATAACAGGGTTTTAGCTTAATGGTATTCTTAGACACTGGCCTATATGTACTAGCATGAGGATGTGTTTTCCATGGAGACTACAAAGCACTCTGGATAAGGGTGTCTGCCAAATGCCATAAATGTATCAGAGCGTCTTATGACTGACAGGAGGAACTTAGTCAGGTTGGGTCTGTGACTTACAAACAAGGTCCTTTCCTTAGGGCTCAAGGGGTTAGGCTGTAAATTCAGCTTAGTGTGTCCAGCATACAGGATTCTGTGTAGAGACTACTTGCACTACCATTAGGTAGCCACAAGAGGGAACAACTGCTGCATACTTTACAAACATGTTGGTCTCTAAACCACACAGACAGTGAAAGGACTGTTTCTTGAGATTTGATGAGCATGTGATGATAGACTAAAGAAAGGAAAGTTCATGCTTGTGAAAGCTAAAGTATCTGTGACCAAATTGCGTCAGGTCACCTACTCATCCTCTAACAGTATCGGAGAGCTTGTATTCTATCTCTCTCGCTCTCTCTCCCCTCTCAGGCAGTGTGGGCCGGCTGTGGCCCAGCGGCTCACTGGCAGGTGTTGATGGCGCTGTTGGCCGAGGCCAAGGGAGCTGTGCTGGCTCTCAGCTCTCGCTGCAGTCTGCCTCTGCCTGCCCGGGCAGTCCCACTGGCAGCTGGCATCACGCTGCGGGCATCTCTCCCAACTATAATTACCAGCTCCAGCTGCAGATGGAGACAAGCAGGCGCACCGGTCCCTGCATCCTCCACGGCCTTCAGCCATCTCCACATTCCACCCCACGAAAAAGCTCACCCACACCCCACACTAGGACACCGTCCCCACATCTCTCCAGCTAGTCAAAGAAGCATTAACCAGCTTTCGAAGTACACACTCCTATATGTGCAGGCTGAGTCAGTTAAATCTCTATTATGTAAACACGTTGAAATACGGCACACTGCTGGAATAATTTTCTCACCCCCTCCTACATGGTTCACTATCCAATGTGTGCATTTGTCAAATCAAGAAAAAATTCTGTTCTCTCACATCTTTTCACACATTCCCTCTCTCATAGATATGTGCATCAGATCACAGATCTGTGGACATTTAAAACAGCACTGAGCTACAACCCTCAGAAAACATCCATTTAATGGAATACTCTGGAATTTTACAACCTAATCTTGTACTGCATCTATAGCTCATGTGTACGATTATCACTGACAAGACTCGACACGTGACTACATGACACAAATTCAAAACAAAAACCTTTAACTGAAGAATTAATTCAAGCGTTCTACGAATATATGTGCATAAACATTTATTGACTGCCCTAACATCTGCCCTTAGCCTTCCATTATAGGTGAGTTTTGAGTAAACAGGTTTTACTTTTCTCAGTACAGGGAAACGTGTCAAAATTCTTGTCTAATCAGGTGTGATGGCTCGGATACTTGCAGCCCAAGAACCAGAGCCCTTTTCCACCAACAAGATGTTTGCGTTGGTTCCAGAGCCTGTGCCCAATGTCGAACCCTTCTACACTTTTCCACTGTAAAAGAGCCGGTTCTCGGCTGGAAAAATGGGTCCAGTTCCGGTATCAATATGCTGCTGGTCTGGAACCAAGAACCGGTGCGATCAGGGGCTTTGGGGAGGCATCATTTCATCACCATGACAACAACTGATCTTTGGCCCATGGGGACCTACTTCCTGGGAACATAATTTGAGCCAATGACTTGAGTCGCAAATGCTATTTAACTCACCAAAAGCATGAAATGCTGACAGTGCTAATTGTCCGATGGCACCATCTTCAAATTCTTCAAAAAAATAAAACATAATAAACATAATAAAACAAACACATAGAGACCGAAACGTCACTTGGAGAAAGAAATGTCTTATCAGATGTAAGTTAAACTTCCGTTATAAATGAGTTTTGAGTAAACTTTTCTCAGTACAGGGAAACGTGTCGAAATTATTGTCGGTGGTAATCGCACATACACTACAGATGTGGTAGATAGAGACTAGGTTGAAACACGCTGGAGTATAGCAGGGTTCATCCAGACAAAAACATTTTTAGTGTCAGGCCAAATTTCTCTGTTATCTTTTTGAATTATGTTTAATTATGTCCTTGAATTAATGAACAGGTTCATGCAGTGGCATTTTGCACATATGCAAATTCCCTTTGTTCACATAGCTGTTAGCTCACCTGTTCATAGAACAACATAGTCATGTGTATAAAGTATATCCCTCTCATGCCTAGTTGACAATACAAACAGTTCATGGTCATGGTTCATGTAAGCTGTACTCTTCCACAAGTTCTCTACTGTTGTGCTTGGCCACAAACGACCACCTGACAAATCTACCCAACTTTTTGTTCTCTAAAATGACTATATTGGTGTGTATGGGTGTCTGTGCATATGCCTGTTTGATAGTGTGTGTTCAAACTGCATTTGTTCTTGGGCCCAGGCATCTTCCGAATCAGACATGGTGCTGCAGTGACAGATGGGGACTCGGGGGGGACTGAAGGAAAAGAGCCTCACATATCAGCCACTGTTTTCTTCACATACACTCAGAAACACCACATTCACTCTCTTAAAACCACTACCATAACGATTTAACACTATTCAACATTTTTTTCCAACATCGTTTCTATACATTGCATCTGTAGTGTATGTGCAACTACCATGGACAAGAATTTCAACGCGTTTCCCTGTACTGATTTTAAAAAAAAAAAACAGTTTACTCAAAACTCATTTATAATGGAAATCTGAGGCATTTAAAATATGCAACTATATAACGTGAATTCAAAACTGCACCGTTACACTTTAACAATGGACGTCTTGGGATGAGACAAACATGAAAGAACGTCTTATCAAAACTTATCAAATACTAGAGCAATGAGGTAAAAGGCCATTCTGGTTGCTTAAACCTTCCCGAAGGTTTTGTAGTCTCCATGCGTGATCATAACATATTCTTCCCTCTGAAAAATTAGTCCCATCTCTAAAGGAACAAATTATGCAGATTTAGTGCTTAATTTACAAAAACCTTAGACTGAAGAATTCATAAAAGCATTCTACAAAATTACAAGTTTCACATTAACATTTATTGACTGCTCCAACAATTGTCCTTAGACTTCTATTATAAGTGAGTTTCAAGTAAACAGGTTTTGTTTTGGTTTTGGTAGCAACAGTTAAGCCAAGGCCACAGCTCTCGGACCTGCAGCAGACTAGGGCAGCTATCAGAGAAGAAGAGATGACCTTGTTACTATCCCACTCGAGGCTGGCCAGGCTGGTGCAGTAGGAGGCATGTGCCCATGGGGAAAGTCAGACAGATGCTGTTTCTCTCTCTTTCTCTCTCTCCCTGTGGGTGTGATGGTGCAGAGTGTCGTCGGTGCAGCTGCCACCCTCACCATCAGGCAGCACAGGAGTGCGTGCTTGCTAGCTCTCCTCTGTGACCTCCACTACCATCCCAAAACTTTACTCAGACAGCTGCATAGCACACACACAGAGCCAAGGCATCTAAAACTGATTGCTATATATGATGTCTCATGTATGGAGGATGCTTAATGGCCTTTTATATGCATGTACTGTGGCATTGTGTGTCTGTATTTCTATACATCTTGGATGTAATTGTGTGTGTGTGTGTGTGTGTGTGCGCGCGCGTGTGTGTGTGTGTGTGTGTATGTGTGTGTGTGTGTATGTGTGTGTATGTGTGCAAGTCTGTGTGTGCGCACGCGCGCAAGTGGGGAATGGAGTGGGGAAACAAAAAAGAGCCGAGGCTTCACACCAGCTGCCAAACATGACATTTTCTGGCTGGGCCAGCACACCCCAGCAGGAGCAACATCTGTGTTCCTGCCTTTCATCCCCCCTCCACTCTCCAGGCGTGATGGCTCAGATACCTGCAGCCCAAGAACCAGAGACAAACAACTTGATGTTGGTGCTGGTTCTGGAGCCGGTGCCTAATCCTGAACCATTCCACATTTTCCACTGGAAAAGAGCCTGTTCTCGGGCAGCAAAATTGATTCGGCTCCATAACCAAAATGCTGCTGGTTTGGAACCAAAAGCCAGGGGTTTGGCATCATTGAGGCATCATTTCATTGCCATAACAACAACTCCAGAAACTCAAGTTATTTTCATGAACGCCATTACAATAAGATGTAAACAATGCAAGGGATTTTGAAGCATGGAATATTAAAAGAACTGGAGAGAGTTGTTAGCATTAGCCCCTATTCATTTCACTGGGCTTTGCTCATATTATCCACAAGGAAGTACAGGTTCTGGGTGTTGTCATCTTCAGTTTTGAGGGCTTACTTTGCAGATAACTATGACCTGATGTCATGTGACTCACCATGCTAGAAATGTTGAAATTTGAAGTGCTAACAACAGTCCTATTGGCTGATGGGACCATCTTCAAATTGGTTGCTTCCACGCTCGTGCATGAATTATGACGTAAAAGCTGTAAGACAAAGAAAAAATAAACTGCTTCTTTGATGCAAGACACATGATCACTGGAAAAAGAATTACCGTAATAAAATGAACACATAGGCAGCGAAATGTTGCTTGGAAAAAATTGTCTCGTCAGAAAATGCTAGTAATTTTGAATGTGAGTCTATGGGGCGACATGACTTACCATTAGATATTTTTGACAACATACTCGATTTTATACTGTTTGACCGCTACTACTAGCCGGGTACACCCGAGCAGCCGAACTCTGCCTTCCTGATTTTTCAAAGATTATTGAAAAAGTTTGAAAAAATTGAATAACCACTGGTCCCAAGAGGAAATAACCGTATAACTGGCAATTGCAACAATCTACGACAATAAACAAGCTACATTGCTAAGGCTAATGCTAACAAAACTTCAGTCAAGGAGCTACAGACTTAAAATAAATCGCTAAAAGCAAAAATGTTGTCTTGCACCTAACCATGGTCTACTGCGATATCTCTGTATAGACACTAAACAAATTATTTTCTTAAAAGCGGAAGTACAAATACTTCACTGTTGTTAATATATTTATGCCATTCATTAGGAAACTCCCACATTAGATTATGTAATGATTGGGCTCTCAAACCAGTGGAAACCCAGGCCAGTTCTGAAAAAGGTTTGCTGGTTCCCTATTGCTGGCTCCAGCACCAGCACTGACACCATGTCAGTGGAAAAGGGGCAACATAAAGCTCAATACTGCAGCATTGTCCAGAACCAGAAACACACACAGCTGAGGTTCTTGTAGCCCAGAGACTGACACTCAGGTGTCCAGCTGCAGTATCTGACCTGCACTGGCTCCGTTTAATCCTCAGCTCACAAGTCTGCGGCATTACACTCAACAGCACACACCCTCTCTCTACCAATAGACACTAAGACACACACATATTGGCATGCACATACGACAGCCTTCTCTCTACCACCACATACACCACACCCCTGTTTGTACCTGTATTATAATAATAATGATCCTTATTTATATAGCACTTTTCATTTTGAGTTCAAATCTCAAAGTGGTTAATATATAAAAAGATTATTTATAATAATGATAAGTATTTATAATAAAGCACATTAAAGAACCAATGTTCAATCACTAATGAATTGACTATAAAGAGAAGTACTAAAAATGACAATTTTGGTCACATCAAACATTTTTCAGATTTTTGAATAAATTGCATCTATAACATGTCTTCTCTTACAATGTAGTGATAATTTTTTTAAAAACTCAACAGAAACATGTTTATTTCACTGTTGTTGTCTACTTGCGACCACCACATTATCTGAAACTTAGCAACTTTAAAGAAGGCTTAGCTCCGCCCCCTTTGGCACAATATATGTCATTATGACACATATATAAATTTCCTTTATAAACCTTATAAACCACACTTACTAGAGTGGAAACACAGGAAATCACATTGCATTTTTAAAACCATTTTTCTCAAAATCACTCTTTTTCTATATTCAGAACCAAAAATCTCAATTTCTAGATTACTTGCATTCATGATTTTACATGTTCATTCTAAAGCCTATTTAGAAGGATATTACAGAGTAACTTCTCAAAATGTTGATAATTGTAGGATTTATGTTAGATTTTATACTTAAAAATTACCTCAAAAAATTATTTAACAGCACTTGGTGTTTTCTTGATTAAACAATACAAAAATGACATGCCAACAAACTGTTCTTTAAAAGTCTTTCTGGAGAGTGTCTTCACAATGAAATAAACATTTTAATTCTAACATCATGCGAAGACTGGATTTTTGGTTTTATTAGGTATGCAAATGTATGCATATATAAGTAGATAAAGCCTTATTTGCATAAATTAATGTAAAAAAAAAAAAACTTCAAATACAAAAAATACTTGTAAGAATATCAGAAATCAACTGGCAAAGACTGATTGTGATAGCTATTTTATTTTATTTTATTACCCTATTCACCTGTAGTGTCTCCCCTTAACAAGATAAAAGACCCAAGAACTAAGAATAGGCTTAATTAAACAAGTATGTTTTTAATCTGGATTTAAAAACACCTATAGAGCTATAGCGCGTTCCTAACGTTATCTGAAACACTATTCCAGAGTTTAGGGGCAATATAAGAAAAACATTCTCCACCAGTAGAGCTGCGAGTGATGCTCGGGATTAACAGTAGGTCTGCCTCAGCTCAGCGATGTGCTGGGAACAGGCTATAATGCTCCAGGAGATCAGCAAAATACACCGGCGCTTTAAATGTCATAAGCTGGACTTTGTAGTCTATGCGGAACTTAATAGGCAGCCAGTGTAGCTTAAATAAGACTGGGGTAATATGCTCTGACTTTCTTTTTCTGGTAAGGATGCGGGCTGCTGCATTCTGAACTAGCTGAAGCTTTTTTCAAGAAGCAGTATGGCAGCCAGTCAGCAACACGTTCCAGTAGTCCAATCTCGAGGTTATGAAAGCATGCACTAGTTTCTCAGCGTCATGTAGGGTTAGCATATGTCTTATTTTGGCTGTTTCTCAGATGATGAGCAGTTTTAGAGATGTTACTTACATGGGAATCAAATGATAAATCAGCATCTAGGGTAACACCAAGGTTCTTAACTGTAGCTTTTGGTTTCACAGAATAGCCATCAAGCTCTAGGGTGAAATCAGTGACCTTACTGCGGGTAAAACAGTATTTCTGTTTTATCAGAATTTAGAAGAAGGACGTTTCTGTTCATCCAAGCCTTTGTCTATTACGCTGTCTTTCAGTTGCGAACCTGGCCGAATTTACAAATATATTTGTAGATCATCAGTGTAGAGGTAAAAGCCAACAATATGTTTGCAAATATACATACCTAATCATTAACTGATGACCAATATAATATTTTCTCTCTGTCTCAGCCACTGTCGTCTGAGGAGAACTGCCTGAGCACTCACTCCAGTCAGTCAGACAGTCAGTATGGGTCGCCCCCTAGAGGCTGGTCTGAAGAACTGGATGAACATGGCCACACTCTTTATGTGTGTGAATACAATAATGAGAAGGTGCAGGTCGATTCTTATTAAACTATTTATCTGTGTAAATGATACATATATATTAAGTTGTCCACCTGTGTTGATCCTACATTAGCGTTGTCACTTGTATTACTTTTTTAATTGCTTCTTTCAGTACTGCAGGGTTATGATCCACTGTGACTGCCTCCTCCTGTCTCTCTCTTCTGTGTGTTATAGTGGATAAAGCATGTGGATGAGCAGGGCAGGCCATATTACTACAGCGCTGATGGATCCCGCTCCGAATGGGAGCTTCCGAAAGTAAGACCCCCCACACACACACTGGGGAATCTTATTTTTGATCTGTCACTTTATAAGGTTGGGTCACTAGCTTGTAGCCATTAACCTAGTAACGATACCCTCAAGGTAGGTTTCTGTGCTCTTTATACAACTCCCACACTCCCTCGCACAACCTGTGGTTCATTGACTGCTTGGGCAGTTGTCCTGGCCACTAGTGGGTGATATACAGGGTTCAAAGGTGACCTTAAATAAGCCCAGATTCACTAATCTAGTTAATAAATCAAACATTAAAGCACACATCTTGAGACTATAGACCACACTTTAAGTGTAAGTGTCTCTCAGTTTCTACATTCCTACACACTCAGGCTGGCATTATAATTAACATGTGACTGTGTACATGTGCACATATGACTGCTACTCCTCTACAGTATGTGCCTTTTGTGCTTCTGGAGGATTAAGAGCTACATCCACTAGGGGGCAGGTGTTAAGGTTGTTATAAGTTGTGTCATCAAACTGCATACTACGACCTTATACTCCAAAGTATTTGCTATGTATTAATCTAGAAGATCCAGATTAGTACATAGACCATACTTTTAGGTAGATTCATACATAAAAGGTTCGATAAACTCAAACACTAACTGTTTTGTTGGGAATTGACTCTCACTTTTTCTCACTACAGTACAGTCTTCCTTCTCCAAACTCAACTGAAGTACCTAAAAGTCGCAGTTTGGAAAGGAAGCAGCCAGACCCCATTGTGCTGACCAAGTGGAGATATAGCACTTATGTACTAGATCTTAATGACAAGGTACGTACACACAAAAGAACACTTACAGGCACAGTGGACATCTTACATGTGCTGAAGTGCCCTGTTTTGTTTTGTTTTGTTTTTTACATTTGACTCTCTTTGGTTTGAGCTCTTTTGAGAGAAGTAGCAGTTCGGTCCTCACTGAGTGTGACTTTTGAGAAGCTCAATCCTCTGACAGTATGTACGCTGAGGTACAGCTTTTTTTTCCACATAATCCACTAGTCACATGCCTCAGTATCCTACTTGCATCTTAAGATGTGACATGTAGATGACGTGAAATTGTCAGGGCTTTAAATTACACACAGAATACATAAAAATGCACATGCGGTACAAATACAACACTTAGACGAATCATGTTTGATTTCATTTTCATTGGTTATTGATTTGCTTGACTCCATGTCACATGATGTGTGTGATAAGGAGGTCAGAAATAGTTGCTTACCGTAGAGGTCATGTTTTTTATTTATTTATATTATTTTTTAATTTAACTTTAGTGAATGGTTCCTAGTTTGAGAAATGTGCTGTCTGCACTAAATGCGCTGTCTGGAAGCCAATTTAGATGCCTTCTTCTACTGTCAGAGGTATTTTGTGAAGCTGCTTAAATATACTGCACATTCCCAGAGCAGCCTAGATTAGATAGTAGTACACTAGTCAATCAGTGGAACAGCTGTGGAGATCATTATTTGGCAGCAATGTCTGCTTTAGCCTCTCAGCCATCCGGCTTCGGTCCTGGACATAATTACTGGAACGGTTTAAGCAGCCCCTGTTTGTGGACAGACTGGGTCCAGTGGCATAGCATGGCAAAGCAATACTCGTTTTGTTGTTGTTGATTTAAATATTGACACATCATTAGGTATTGAAAAAGTACTGAGGATCAGTGCACACTGCACACAAAACAGTAACAACTGAGTCACACTGAAGACACGAAAGAATCATCAACTGTACATTGATTCTTTTCCAGCTGTCAGTCAAAAGTAGGCGGTTCACCTTGGGACACTACTCCAGAACATTTGGCCTATCATTGTACAGATATCAAGTTAGTGCCCCCCCCCCCCCTGCTAAGCTATGACCAATCAGAGTTGTTCTCACATCTGATTTCAGCCCTCCACAGCAAAACTGCTTTTAAGGGAATCAATGAAGTGGAGCAAATTGCTCACATATTGTCAGATTGTAGTAGCTCAATGCATGCTTTAATGGGTGTGTGTGTGCGCGTGAGACAATGATGCTTGATTAAAACTGAATCATGTAGATCACACTAACCCCTGAAGGTGTGTCTTTTCCTGTATGGCATCTTCATTACTGTATTGTATTAAGGTGCTGAACAAAATTTGCATTGACAAATAATCACGTAACATTCATTTGTTTCCTGAAAGTAGGCAGAAATTACTAGCAATTGTTATCTTTCCTATTATTTATATTTGCTATTGATTCAGCTGACATGGGAACTTGACATACCTTCAGACTGGCTAAAATTTCTTTTCACTCACCCTTCCTTCTTACTTTCTACCTCCATAAAACTAACTTTACGATTTATTTCCTCTTTTTGGTTTTTAGGAGTCTGGGACCACCAAACATAACTCCCCTGACTCTGACTCCTGTCCTTCTTCACCTAAACACTCCTCTACAGTTAGTATACATACTAATGAGTGTGTGAGACTCCTTTAATCTGATTAACTTTATTCTCACTTACCGTGTGTATGGGCATCAGAAAAGGAGAGAACTGTTCCAAACCAGGAGTAAATCTCATGGGGAGACTTATTTTACGAAAAGTCAGCTAAACCATTGTAATTTGAGCTGTTATTGGCTGTTTTATGCTTGAACATGCTAAACTATATAGGCATAGAGCTACTGTATATTAGCCTATATTAGCCTTGCTAGGTACAGATCTAGAAATATTCTGCTCAGAGTTTGCTTATAAGTGCATCCCTGCCTCCTGGGGGTCTTGGATGATTTTTGCTGATCTCAGCTGCATAACCTTTCAAATCTGTTATTCTGTTAATTCTATAGTTAGCAGATGAAGCATGTTTGTTTTCACTATTGCTGTACTATAGTCAACAATTAATTTGTGTCCCTTCAGCCCTCAGAAAAGTGTGGAGTCCTTAATGTCACCAAGATTACTGAGAATGGGAAGAAAGTCAGGTACTGTGTGCACCTGGATCAAAATGTCCTACTTATTCAAAGGCCGTTTTCTTCTTTTGCTCATACTTTCTGTGAAATAGTCTTTCCCGATCTATTTAAATTGTTTATGAATATTGTTTTTGATAGATAGTGTGTGTAAATATTGCTCATTAATGAGTGGTAGCAATTTATAATCTCGAATACAATGACTGTCTCAAATATTTCATATTTTATCAAGGAAAAAATATAACTGCCTTTTACTGAATACTGCCTTGAACTTGATAGACATAACTCTGCATTTCGCCAACACAATACTATGGTCAGACGTTTCCTCTTCAATTTCTCAGCCTAATTTTAAGGTTGAGATATTATCAAGTTGAAAAATAAAATAACCAGTTAAACAAGTCTTTAAATTATTGTATTGCTAATAATATTATTGCTGATAATTAAAAGAGTAGAGGCAAAATTTAGGGAGTCTACTTGAGTGGGTGATGATAAGCAACAGCACTGATTCTTGAATACAAGACCTTGAATACCCTGAATACCTTGAATACCTTGAATTGCACTTTTAAAAGTTAGCAACTAACCCACCACCCTTCCTTACCTTCATGTACCATATAGAAGAGTGTAATTCTGTGGAACAGTTTTGATAAGGGAAGTTGTGTTGGGTCCTCTCTCCTCTTGCTGTGTAGGAAGAACTGGACTTCATCCTGGACGGTTCTGCAGGGTTCCATGCTGCTCTTTGCTAAGGGTCAGAACAGCGCCACCAGCTGGGTACATGTTCACTTCTGCTCTCTAAACTCTGCTCTCAGTGGCACTTTTCAGTAAATGTCCTTTACTATGACGGTTGATATGGCTCTACCATATTTATGACTTCATACACATTAACCCCTTTAACTCCCAAGATTTGTAGAAGGGTCCAGATTTGCATTCCTCACTCTCGTAACTACACACATTCTATTGGTTTTATTGTAGCTACTGAATAATATATATAGACATTGGTGATGCTTTAAGATGAATAATTGATGAATAAAGCTGGGAGTTTGAGGGGTTAACAGATCTCAGTCTGCTCCACTTACCACAGTCCTAAACTGGGTTAGATAAAGTAAACTTTACAGGCCAGTTGTGGCTTTTGTACTGGAGCTGAGTTCTTAAACTAGAGTTAATTCATCTGGTGGCTTCCTCCTGAGTTATTCATCTCTCCATTTTTCCCTTCTCTGTGTGTGTTGTGATTGTGAATCTGTTCTTGCATTATCATTCTCGTTCTCTTCTCTCCTTCTCTTCTCTCCTCTTCTCTCCTCTTCTCTCCTCTCCTCTTCTCTTCAAAGTCGTACTACCGCAATGGCTCCTTCCCTGAGCTCCTCCTCTCGTTGTTAAGCAACTGGAAGCGTTCAGTTAAGCCCCGCCCTGCGGTCTCCTATAAGCACTTTGGGCCTTACTCTGTATGTGTCTGTGCCTCTTTACACAGCCACCCTCTGAGCAGAGTTTGGAACAGTTTATCATGCTCTAAAAGTAGTGAATCTGTTTACTCAAAAGAACCAAGTAGCATGAACTTGCGCATACACATATTGACTTGGAACTTTTCTGCTATTTATACAAACATATTTCAATTGTTAAAGCTTAATGTAGACAGGTTTAAGAAAAATTTCAATAAAATTCAGTTAATATACAAAACTGTTTTAAGACCTGCTCATGTGGATCCTCTTGTTCCCACTGTCTTTGCATGTTTCCCTCCTGCTTGTCTGTCATGCTTAATCTTATACACTCTGTTTTGCTTGCCTTTTACTCAGATTGTGGAGTTAGATGTGTTGTTTAAACTATTTCTTCCTTTCAAGTAAATGGTTATTGGAAATGCCTAAAGAAGACCATGCACTGGCATGCATTTCCTCATGTGAAACACGAACACGTGTGAACTGAAACTTAATTTTGTTGCATGTCAGTTTCAAGCCACCACGTTTTAAGTCTAGTTTAATGTTTAGGCTGTAATTCAGAATGAAAGCCTGGCTTGTGGTTTGTAAAGATGAATACATATATGTGTGAATGCTTTCTGCATATATAGCATTTGAACTAAATGTTCCTGGTGTTGCACATTTGTGGATGTGTGTACACTGGTGAAGAACTATTGCCTTAACAGTTATTTGTAAAATCTTCCCTTTAATCCACAACTAACTGGCACCTAAAGTTTATTGTAGCTGTGATCAATAACCTGGTTTAGCAGCAACCCATAATTAAACAGTAACACTAATGGTAAAGATATGAAAGATTGTCATGTCTGGTAACTCAAAGAGGTGTTATTACAGCATTTCCTAATGCAGAATGTTCATGTAACTTTTTTGTGAAGTTTGGAGGAAACCAGTCAAAGCCAGAATTCACTGTAGACCTTCGCGGCGGTTCGGTGGATTGGGCATCTAAAGAGAAATCCAGCAAGAAACATGTTATTGAGGTAAAAGCTTCAAAATTAAAAATAAAAGGAAATATAATCCACTATTAACCTAAACAAAAACGATGCCTAATGACCCTGCTTGACCCTCTGACTCCAGCTAAAGACACGTCACGGCACAGAGCTGCTGATCCAGTCAGAGATAGACAGCGTCATCACCGACTGGTACAGGGCTCTCACTGAGGTCATCAATACACATGTGAGTGTATCACACGTATACATGTATAATTTACACTAAATTAAAGTCTTAATCTGTACCTTAGGCAATACAGTTACTTGCCACTAAATATAGGCATTGTACATTTTATATTAATATTAAATCTAATCCACACATGATGCTTTAATAGAAGCTTAGGAATGCTCTAATGTCTCATTGTTGTCCTTCATTGTGTTTGTGCTTCTGTACGTGTTGTAGGTATGGGAGTCAGATGAGGCTATTGAAGAGGACATGCCTGAGTCTCCCGGAACTGAGAAACAAGACAAAGAAAAAGAGCATAGAGATTTCAAAAAAAGCAAAAGTAAAAATAGCATGCACACATCCCCACAACACGTGCACACGCGCACGCACACACTTTGCTCTGACGTGTGTAATGGTGTGTATGTTCCTGTACATAGCTATGAAGACTTCTGCCAGTATGGAATCAACAGACCAGAAGAAGACCAGAGTCAAGCTTAAGAAATTCCTCACACGACGACCGACCTTACAGGCTGTCCGAGACAAAGGCTACATTAAAGGTAATACACACGCAGACACGTACACATTTGGTAAATGTTAACACTAAGTATTCAACATGTGGAAACATGTGGAATTTATTTGTTTGGCACAAAGGGACTTAAAATTGATACAAGACTCAATCCAAGCCTACAGCTGAGCAGTTGAGGATTAATGCTCAAGTTGGTTGACACCAGTGCTTTTCATGCAGTCCCGGGTAATCTTCCGATTACTACCTCAGGACCTTAACCACTGCCCCACTTATGAAGTGAAACTTTTTTAGGCTTTAATGTTTTGTTTTTTTGTTGTTGCTGGAAATACTATTGATGTAGGAGAAAAGATCATTCTGCTAAATTCACTGTTATTTGGAAAATTCTGCTCTGTGTTAGCTATTAGACAGTTCCACCATCTTTTGAGAATTCCTCTGTATATTGTATTATATGTCCTCCAATGTGCTGTTTTCAGATCAGGTGTTTGGGTGCAGTTTGACCAGTCTCTGTTCCAGGGAGAACACCTCGGTACCCAACTTTGTCCGAATGTGTATTGAGTATGTGGAAAACACAGGTACTCAGGAGCTTATTACTGAATTATCTGAATGCCATTTTAATATTTGGGATTAATGTAGGAACGGTTTGTCCTATAAATGAAGCACGTAGCATTGATGCACTGAATGAAAATATGTGCTCTTTTTCTTTCTTTATATACAGGCTTAAATGTTGATGGATTGTACAGAGTCAGTGGAAATCTGGCAGTAATTCAGAAACTGCGCTTTGCAGTCAATCATGGTACGGATTATGTGTGTTTATATAGTTGCTGTACAAATTTTCTGTGTGCTTATATATTTGCTGTGTTTTTAAAAACCTGCTGATTATATATAGTCATGTGGTTAGAACTCAGATGCAGTTATTTGTGTCTTTTCAAGCAGTTTATAGATTATCAAAATCTATGCTTGTTCTATAATTTATTCTTTCATACCACAATTACTCACATGTACAGTCATATCTGTTTCTATGTGTGACAGATGAGAAGGTGGATCTAGCGGACAGTAAATGGGAGGATATCCATGTGATCACCGGTGCGCTGAAGATGTTTTTCCGGGAGCTTCCAGAGCCCCTCTTCACCTATGCCTCCTTTAATGACTTTGTTAACGCCATCAGTGAGTTCTCTTCTTTGTCTCATATCTACAATAGAATGGGGGAAAAAATCAATTATGCACTAAATAAGTTAACATTTTAAAACTTTTAAACTAAAAAATAGTTCAACCAGAGCAAGTAAAATTAGCTCTCTGGCAAAGAACATACCGATTTCCTAGCTATCTCTGAGCTATGTGAATCTTTAACTCTATTAAAACTGTAGATTCAAACGGTGCATTGCAGTGGCTAATGATATATTTCCTGTTTACAAAGCCAGGATCATTTACAATTTCATATCTATTCCTATATGTAGCATCTGAAACACTATTCACTAGCAATGTGTTGTGTAATAATAAGTTATTCAGTATTTTATTTCTTGTGTAACATGAAACAGCTATAGTTTTACATAACCACAAGAGGGCGCCATAAACTAGGTTTTGTCAAAGTAGCGACTAAATCAGACTGTTAACACTAATGCTATTCTCGTTCATTTTTATTTTTTACCCACAGAAAACTCAGACTACAAGCAGCGAGTCCAAGCCATAAAAGATTTTATCAAACAGCTGCCAAAGGCGAATCAGGAAACAATGCAAGTCCTATTCAGACACTTGAAAAGGTAAACTCTGTTCCCATATCTGATAACCCTTGGAGTTAAAAGTATGACTTTGAAGTGTAATGGATTTGCTTCTTTGGAATATAATGTTGGGAAAAGAGCACTGTTGATTATTGATTTAAGCGTGCGCATGTTCATGTTCTTTAGAGGTGAGTAGGGTACAGCATGTGTTCTGTGCAAGCTGTCTGTATTGAGTTATCTCACTCCATTACTGGGACAGATCTGGACACTGGCCAACTACATCATTATGGAAGAGACTGTGTGATGGTGGGAGGGAGGGAGATATGCAGGGAGATAGGTGATAGACCACATCCTCATGACACCATGGTGTGATGCTGGAATGATCAACACCAGAGAGAGAGCAGGAAACGGGTAGTAAGAGGGGAGAAAGAGGTTGAGTAGATTGATTTAAACTACATAAAGATTAACTGGCATGGTAAGTACTGCAGGTACTGAAATGGTGGATTCCATAGTGTGTGTGTGGTATTACATTAGTGTATAGGGTGTGTAATAATCTCTGCCTACATTTAAACAGGAGAGAACAGTATGGTGCCTGGTGATCATAATGGTCTCCCCAAGCCATGTTTAAGTGTAGCTTACGTTGTCATAAAACTTAATGATGTGCTCCTATGGCTCTAGTATGAGGTGCCATTTAGGCCATTATTTAAAGTAATACACCGGAAAAAATGCTCCCCCCCCTCTTCTTTTTTTTTTTTTTTTTGGTAGATATCCAGTGCACTTTTGAAATCCCACAATGCACTGCAGTAGGTAGTATCCAAACAATAGACCCTAGCTGCTACAAAATGCCCATAATGCATTGTGCTGTTTGAAGATAACATGTGACCTATATAGTGAATAGTGCATTACTTCTGACACACTGGCAGGACATTTACGATGGTGTTCATGCAATGGAATGTGACTACGGGTACAGAATTATGAGCAAACTGTAGTGTATTAAATTGTTTACTTTAACCCCTTAAAGTCTCAGCTTATTCTTTTTTTTTTTATCTTAAAGCATATTATTCAGGAACTACTATGGAACTAATAGGAAAAGGTATATAGTAACGAGAGTGAATGTGAATGTAAGTCTGGGCCCTCCGGCGAGTTCTCGGACATTTCACTAATTCTGTTCCCCATTTAGCGTGCTACATAGTGGTCCTGATGGTCTGGTATCGAGAATACTTAGTGGGGTACCATTTTGAGCATAAGATGAGCGAGCAGTTTGACAAATTGACTCACATTGATGAAGTGCTCACATTGGCCTGTACTCCACCTTTTTTACACCCAGAAAATACTCCATGATGTGAAGATGAGAGCTCAAGGTAGTGAATGTGAGAGAATTTTGTGGGATGCAAGAGTGGGACTGCACTATTACTCACATTTGAATCGTGATCACATTTTTTGGCTTCCTTAATTAATTAAACATTTGATATTGGTGGAGTTAAGAATATTAAATCACGAGTTTCCTATTTATGTTGCAATCTGCGGTGATGACTTATTCATTTATTTATTTATTTATTTTGTTTAGCATTGAAAAGATGAACACTCAGAGTAAGGAGCAGTCTTATTCTGATTCAGATTCATCCATGTGAAGGAATGCAAACTTTTAATGTACAATGTGAAAGAAAAGCCTGTCTTCTGTTGATTTAATATGATGATATAAGAAAAATGCAATAAAACTACTTTTGATCCTAAATTGGTTGAGTAGTTAAGATTAATCCTGATTATCATTTTAGTTGTAATGGTGCAACCCTATGTGAGGGCATTTTGTGTCTAGGTAAGTGGTTAATGAGAGCTTTTCTGTGTGTTGCGAATGCGATTCCTTGTAGTGAATTAAATCAGAGCAGCAACTAGGTGATATTTACTTCTGTTAATCACACTTGTGTTCGTGTTGTGTTGGGTCAGATAAACACTGTGCAGTTTAGAGGTCCACCAGGACTGAAGCTGAGAAACAGTGGTATAGTTGAGTCTGCTCTGCTCCTCTAAATCAGTAGTTTGTATGCACTCGTACAGTTGGAGAACGAGGCAGTAGCTAACCCGTATGGTGGCCCAAAATTAACACGTGGTTTCTAAAACCTGATTGCAGTGTCACAGAAAGGTCACAGAGCTGCCTGTAATCTTCAGGCAGGTTTATCACCTCCATTATTTTGATTGAGTGTCACTTAGAGCTACTCCAAACATCTTTTACACAGTGCTCCTGCTGTGGCCAGCTAGACGAAAAAGGTGAGTAGTTGAAGGAGGTGTGCTAGAGGGTGTAGTCGTTCATTATGATCACTACACCCTGCTATCTCACCCTCACTTGAAGGTCTGTCTTGGTGCTGAGCTCAGATTTCATCGCCATATCAAACACACTGACATTTGCCTCCATTTGCATTTAAATGACTCTTAGTCTAGTGTAACTGGAGATGGAGGGCCGAGGTAGTGCTGGTTCATAAACATCATGCCCTGACATTTTACTGCTGTAGAAATATTAAATCCATACTTGTATGTTTTACATTATAGTAAAAGACATTCTGTTCTACCTTGGGCTTGCGTTGTTTTTAGTTTTTCATCATAAGCTTGAATATATTACTTCTAAAACGTGTTTGTTAATAAGAGATACTATTGTAAGATAGATGTACAAATATGAATCTGTGTCTCTCTCGCTTTCCCTCAGAGTGATAGAACACGGAGAGGCGAACAGGATGACTACCCAGAGCGTGGCCATCGTGTTTGGGCCGACCCTCCTGCGACCTGAGACCGAGACCGGCAACATGGCCGTCCACATGGTCTACCAGAACCAGATTGTAGAACTGATCCTTCTAGAATATGAGAACATATTTGGAAGGTAAAGCCTCTGTGGACTGTACATCTCCCATGCGCTCCTTCTCAAGAGTACAGAGAAGATCATGCCAAAACATGACCACTGCAGAATCCATCGTGTAAAAGCAAAGGCATGCTTCATTTGCTGTGGCGCAGGCCTAATAGAGAACATATAAAGAGAAGATAATTTAAGTTATAATGTTGCTAAGTGGTTGAAATAACACAAGAATATAGAGTGGTATTTCATGCACTTCACGCTTTTGGACTTTTGAAGCTGTGCAGATTTTCCTTGGTTTACTATTTCTGAAAAGGAGCTGCAACTGCTCCTGGTTGAGAACAAACTGGATGGACTTTTTGAACTGTTTGAAACCGTGGATTAACCTTCATTTTTGCTCTCACTGAAAGCTGCATTCACGTCTTTATTAGTATAGATGACTTTGAGGAATCGCTGTGCGCCAAGAGTCACGGGATATGAAGTTATTTGAACGGTATGTTTATAGTGAATACTGAAGTTAACCTGAAACTGGACCGGAGTTTCATTTCTACCCAGGTTTTGGGTGAATCTGCACTTGTTCTGAACATTTTTTATTTCTTGAAATAAAGTAAAAATGGACCATTATGAAAGGCAGTATTGTTTCACAACGACTAGTCTGTGGACCGAAAGTGAGTCATTTCCCAAGTTGATCTATATAAATATGGGTAATGGCCTAATGTCAGTATTAGAACTGGACTCTTTCAAAAAGTGAGAATGAAGAGAAGGATTTACATTGCTTACTGGACTTCTCCATCGGCTCTTCTTACAGAGCTTATAATATCTGCCCTTTTGACTGCAACCCCTATCTCATTCTTTGATAGAACTGGAAAGATCTGCCTCCTCTCTCTCAACAACTGACTACCGGATAACTGACCTGTTCATCTCCTTGGAACAGCATCTCAACCAATAGGATCTCTGAATGGCTCTGTGAGCTTTGAGGAACTCTCAACTGTGTAACGCTCTGCTCAAATAACTGGACTGTGCCAATATTATTACATGAATATTATTAAACCTGTGTTGAAAAGTGGAACAGGAGCCAGGGGTTGTACCGATTTGCAAAGTGTTACCTCTGTTAAAGAAGGAATATAAAACACAGGTTGCCGTGAGTTTGTTTAAAGATTTGTTAGGTTTCTCTTACTTTCCTCCTTTAGTCTTTTTCTTTCTGTTGTTTGCTTTTTCATTTCTTTTTTCCTAATTCTTTCCCTTTACCCCCTACTTTCCTACTCCTGCATTACTGGAATTTGAAAGTGGAGATGCTTGCATTCGGTCCTGCCGGTCTTGTTTCAGATCAATAGAGCTTCTCTCATCTACTTTTCTCTCTGTTCATCTCCACATAAATATGAACAACGAAAGACAAGATGGTACAGGAAATAGTGTTTATGGTGTGTTCATGCCGAACATGCTCCGTTCAGGTACACATCGTGAAAAGCCTTTTTATACAGGATTTAAAAATATATATGTACAGATTACAGTTAAAAGATTTCGAAATCTTTCGAAGTGTAAGAGATTTCCCTAATATTATATTCATTAAGAGTAATAAATATTAGTTATTAATTGCTTCAAAAGAAGAGTTGTATTGCAATGCATTGTGAACAGCACATTTGGAATGTAATCGTGAGACTAACTACTGTTTCTGACATTGACATGTCTAATTCTAATTAAAAAGAAAACAAATCATGTGCAAAGTATGTGATTGTCTTTTTGTGTTTCTCTAATATTTGCTCACTCTTTCTTTTTAATCTCTTTTTAAGTCAAATTATTCAGTCGAGTCCCTACTTTAATGTTTTTAAACCACTGGCTTTAGGAAAATCTCTATGGTGGCCAGTGAATAAAGCACGCAGTCCCACAGACCCTAGGCCATGCTTATTAAGGCTATCATTTATTTTTCCGAGCGAGGTTCTTTATAGTGTTTGCTCTGGGCTTTTAATTTATTAATTTATTTTTTTAGTAGGAGCCCGTCTGGATTGGAGAAATACAAAAAAATAACAGGGTAAGTAGTGTAAAAGCACAGGCCTGCCTGAGACCACAACCTATGTAGTGGAGGGGAGGGGATCAGAATTTCCAAATGCGAAAACAATTAGCTCATATCCATAATTCAAGGCTCTGACCACAGTCTTGTGCACGTCACACACCTCCAGCGCTCTGGCTGCACATCATATTCTACTACGTGTTTCAGGGCAGCGGGATATAGGAAAGCTCCTGGTCTCTCAGGTCCACGGAGGCCAAAGTGTGGGGAGGTAATGTGAGCTTACCATTATGAGCCATAAAACATTCATCACCTTGCTGCTCTGTCATTTTTCTGACTTTCTCCTACAGTTAAACAGTTCTAATTCATGCCCTCTGTATCTACCAACATAAAGCTTATATGGCCACATGGCTTAAAATACCTCTGTTCTCGTGCTGCAGATACACACATCTCATTGGTTTTAGAATTGCAGAGTTAAGTTTCAATCCTTCTTTGATCAGAGCTTTTGTAGGCTCGGGAGTAGTTTCTGTATTTCCTGTGTAGAAGCCACACCTAATGCGAGTAATTGGATTCATTAGGAAACATGTGGAAACATTTATATCACATTCAGCTGTGTCCATGGAGACTGTAGTATTGTTTAAAGACTAATATAGCCAAGTTCTTAAAAAGAAAAAAAAAGTGCACAAATATATAGACAAAATGTATAACTAAGCTTACAACATTAGCTTCGTTTGTCTGTGGCAGGCCAAGCAATTTGAAGCATTAAGAATCATGTGAATTTGCATGTGCAGGATGCACACAAGACTGGTGGAGAATTTTATTTGACAAGGTAACTACTTTCATAGACGTTTATATGAATGTAAACGGTGTCGGTTGGCTATAATTCTCTAGTCAATCTGTCTTAATGACACTTATGACTGTTCCCCCAGTCCGTAAGGATTTATATTTTACTTGATCCTCAGTATGGGGACGGGGTCTTTTAGCAGACTGGAGCCTGCATGTGTACAAGTTTGTGTATTTCCTTTAATTCGTATCGTTATTTACATATCAGCATTCTTTTTTTAATTTTATTATATGCTTTTAATGCACAGCCCTGGATGTATTCCTATCACCATTAATAATATATTCCAGTCATTCCCCTTTAAAGATATTGCTCACTGTGTCTAAGTGTTTGGTTTAAATCTCTTTGCAAATAATTGTGCAAAAGCCTGCTTTAAAATCACATATTTGCAGTTGCCGGTTGAAATAATCATGTATTTTAAATGTCATCGGCTGTGCTTTGATATTAATGAAGTTTACACGGCCGGACGTGATGTCTTTTTGCTTTGGAAAATCCAATGCATTTTAAACAGACGTTTTATTTTGGATTTACATAAGGTAATTGCAGAATGCTGGATATACTGGGTTGGTATAGCTAAACAACCCAACACTCCCCCACAGCACACACATGTACATTCATGTCCCTTCATTCGCTAATACAGTCATCCCCATTAAGTAGGCAATAAATACAAAGCCCACTGTATCGAGCATGACAGATAATGAACCCCTTCTGCATGTTCATTTAGTGCTGAGGGCTGCTGTGTGATTGGCTTAGCCATGCTGCATTACCTGAGCTATCGTTAAAGGGCCTATAAATTGCGCCTGCAGCAACACCTGAAACTCGGAGGGAAAGGGACAGCATGTGATTTCGCTGTGATTTTAAACACACGGCTCTCTCCTCACACTCCGCCGGTTTGGAGTGCTCCTACCTACTAATTTGGCTTGAGCTACTAATTTGCTCCTGCTTGTGCCTGAGCAGTGAAGGCCGTGTGGTGGGTCTTCCTCTCTGATGAGTCCTCTTCAGACCACAGCAATGGAGCTGGTCCTAGTCAGCAGCTTATTAGGATGTGGAGTCAATAACAGAGCCCATGCTACCCTCTGAGACTTAATGATACGTGTTTCAACAGCTAACCTCCTTATTAGTGCTACTAAGTGACGATCACATTTATAAATAGCTCTGCATGCTTCTTAATTAAAGCCTGAGAAATCATAGGGTTGTTGGTGTGTGTGTGTGTGTGTGTGTGTGTGTGTGTACACACTTGTGCGTGATAAATGAGGGGTGTTTGTGCTGGTATTATGATTGCATTTCCCAAGAGTTTACTTTACACTCTTGCCCACCCAGACACATCTCTTACACACATGCACACGAGCCTCGTTGTTGAGGTGATTTATGGCGAGTATTCAAGCAGGCGCAGTGCTGACTGAAGCTGCTCCACTGTGGCTATGAGAAATGTGTTTCAAGGTGAAAATCAATCAGGGCGTCTTGTGCGGATACATGCAATATCCTCTTAAGAACTTTTATTCCCATATGCATTTTTAGGTTAGGAGGAACGCTGTAAAAGACAGACAATCCTATTTCAGTTCAGGCTACTCACAGGATTACTGACTGTTTGTACAATTAAAGGAATACTCCAGAATATTTTTTATTTTTTTTAAAACTACTCTCTATCTACTGTTTCTGTAGTGTATGTGTGATTTTACCACGGACAAGAATTCCAACACGTTTCCCTCTAGTTTTAATCAAAACTAACTTATAATGGAAGTCTAGGGGCAGTTGTTGAACTCTGTCAATGAACATTTATGGGAAACATATTTTTGTTGAAAGGTACTTGTAAATTAAGCTCTAAATCTGTAGCTCATATCCATAATTCATAGCTCTAAAACTTCATCTTTGCAGAGATGGGACTACTTTTTCAGAGGGAGAGTTGTGGTCCGTTTCAGTCTCATGCCGCATGGATATTACAAAACCTGTATTACAAAACCATTTACAAAAATGGTAACCAGTAAAAAGTAACCGGAATTAAATTTCGCTGTATTGCTCCAGTGTTCGAAAGCTGGATAAAAACCCTACATAAGAAATTTTTTGTCAGTGTAACAGCTGTAGTTTTGAATTCGCATTATATACTGTAGTTGTTTTTATTGACTTATTGATGGGATTCAACAACTGACTTCCATTATAAGTGAGTTTTGATTAAACAGGTTTTCCGTTGTTTTCCCAGTACAGAGAAGCGTGTCAATTCTCGTCTGTGGTAATCGTACACACACCACACGGTTAATAGAGATTAGGTTGTAAAATACAGGAGTGCATCCTGAATTTGCTGAGCTGAAAATGAATCCCCCTCTTCCATTTAGCGTTAGCCGCATGGTTTAGCACATGCTTTCGTTTTTTATGCACTTCTGCATAGTGTCAAAAATCTTTGAGCTTTTTATAAAATATTTAGCTGAAATATTTGTGACAGCCATGTTTTGATTTTTCTCTTTTAACAGAATCATAATCCATACCGTCAGCTTAGCTCTTTTCGCTGCAGATTATCCTTCTCTCAAAAACAACATGCACCTCCTCCTCTTTTCCTCCATCCCCTTTTTCTCTTGCTCACTGACGGGCTTTACCAACACACAATAATCTGTCTTGATGTTCTGTACTGTTCCACCCCTGCCCAATTGTATGCTTGTGCGCTTGTAATGCGGTATTTAACATAACTCTGGTGATTCATGTACTTCCAAGTAAACCCCCCCCCCCAATCTCTCGCTCTCCTAGTACTCTAATGAGGTTAGAGTGGGCGGAGGGAGAGGGAGAAGTGGATTAGTGTTGAGGTGGACACTGGCAGCAGGAAGAGTGAGTGATCCTTCCCGTGCCCAGGCTTCAGGAGGGGTCGGCTGGGATGAACTCCCTCTGCCCCTTAGGTGGAGCTCTAATTGATTTTTCTATCCCGTGCCATCTGGCTCTGAGCGCAGCAGGAGGAAGGAGGGGGAAAGAGAACCCCGAAAATTGAGTTGCAGCTCCACACAGAGCCAGAGCATTGTTAAGGCAGCAGAGAGACCAGTGTTTAGAGTGTACCTTGAAGTAAGAGGTCAGCATATGTCTGGGAAACACACCACCATTAGGGAATGTTGCATAAGTTGGGGTGTAGAGGTGAGTTCAATAACAGGTAAGCTGAGGGGGAGGTTAGTGATTGAAGGACAGGCAAGAAGTGATAAAATAATGCTAACAGGAAAGGGGAGGGAATACAGTGAGTTAGGGGAGCAGTTTGTAATTTTTAGAGCCCTCTGCAATCGTCACAGAATCCTGATAATGTCTCCGGCTGGAATCAATTTTCAGCAGTGTAGTAACTCGTGACCTTAGTATTTTAATGTTCAGTCTGAGTTAAGATTGAATTGCAGATAGAACCTTATAATACTAAGATCATGAACTGTCTGCCAAAGTTAGTAATAGTGGACTTAAAAGGCAACATCGCAATTTTATCATACAATTTCATGTTTCTGATTAATGTTTATTTACCCACAGTGATGTTTTCTTGTCGCTATTTAGCTCGATTTTACATTTCTTACCCGTGATCCAAGTAAAATCTGCTATCCTGAAGTTAGGCCGAAAGGGCTTCCTACTCACTTTGTTTGCGCCCTACATAAGGTATAACATAATGGAGCTGTATACCCTACCTAGTGCCCTACATGCATAGTGTAGAACGCCATTTGAGATTCAGCCATCTGATAAAGTTAGCACTCTAACGTTTCTGTATTTTCAAAGTATTGTATTAAAGTATTATTGGCGCACTTGGTGTTTGTGTGTGCGCGCTGTTCCCAGGTGAAAGTTTGCTTCTCAGTATTCTCACTAAAGATTAAAGTATTGGCACACTTGTGTTTGGGTGTATGAGCTGCCATTAAAACAAATCTCATGCTCAGTGGTTCACCCTGTGAGTGAGACATGCGGCAGCGCTGCTCACATTTTAACCTAAAAGGAGATATGCCTGGTTTCATTTCAAAATCCTTTTTTTATTATTTTAAGTAGTATTAAACTACTCGTGCCCGTCATTAATCACCACCCAAAAACCTCCCAGAGAACTTCTCCTACTTTCAGGATGAAAGGATGTGAAGGGAAACGGACATGCGCACTCGGCCAGGATACGGATAGTCCCAGGTTCGGATTCGTTAGTGAGCCGTGCCGCGCTGTTCGATGGAGAAGCGCTGTAAGTATGCTTCATAAGTTGTCTTTTAATGAAAAGGGGGAGAACTGAGCAGTTCTGCTTCGGCTGGGGGCAGAGCCGATTTCCAGGTCTGAAAAATGTAAACAGAAGCCTGAAACAAATTAATTAACCAGATCAATTGCATGGGAATATTGTGAATCACAATGTTTCTAGGGTATCTTTAAAAGTATTATTCTTTTACCCATGTATCAAAGCTTTCCAGGATCTCTGCTGGTAGAGATCTCCGACTCTAGCATTTAAATGTCTCCTTGTGTTATTAAGACTCGTACTGTATGTGCACTGTGTCTAGTGACAGCTACGTTTTCACTGTGAATGCATGATTGACTATGAGATATCGTATACGAGTATGAGACATCGCATTACAGTATTTAAAACGCTGTGTATGCCGGGAAGGATGAGGTATCATGAAATATACCTAAGACAAATTGAATTTCTAGTTTAATGGAATTGGATATGAGAGAAGACAGAAGTGGAGGGGAGGGTTAGAGAGGGAAAGAGAGAGAAAAAGCAAGGGCTCAAGGTAGGACTGAATTGTTCTGGAATGACGGGAGAGCTGCAAGTAGTGAGCTAAAAATTTAAAAGATTTACTTTGAGGATTTATTAAACTATAGTCTTGTCTCAGCTGAGCAAAGTGCTTGGGATTGGCTATATTGTACATGTATAATTCTATAATCATTCTTTAATCTGTTAACATTACTGTATACAACTAAATATGTGTAAAACATTTGTATGAGTATTGTAATATATGTCGTTTTTACAGGAAAGGGATTTCTGTCTGAATCAGCAGCAACAGTTCTTTACAGTCACTAACTGCTGGCAGGCCAGAAATCTGAAAACACAAACACATTTACTGCCCATGTAAATGAAGCTGATATGTACATGTGGGGTCATTTCCTAAACTCAAATGGTGTGTCTGTGTATTTTCTCTAAATTTCACAAGAGATCTTCTGCTTTATCTCCTGCTACTTCTTTCTTGGCCTGTCTTTACAGCTTGACTTTATCAGTGGGCTGATGTACGCCATCTATGTGGCACACGTGATGTGGAGAAAAATAAAGGAGCAAGTTTAGTGAAATACAAATTTTAAAAAATGGGTGTGTGGTGTAATGCCATAGAGGACGAATATTTATCATCAGCTCAAATGTCTGCTTTAGTGGACACACACACTGACACTGTAACTCCCAGGTGAGGTCCTCTGTCACACACACACACACACACTAACTCCCAGGTGAGGTCCTCTGTCTCTCTCTCACACACACACACACACACACACACATCAGAAGGAAGAAGCAGGTGCGGCGTGGCATCATTTTCAGACTTTTCATCAGATTATAGATTTGTGCATTACTAATTCATGCTCTTTGGCCCAAAAGCTGCCCTGAAATCCAACCCTGATCAATGGCAATAACCTTGGGGGAGTTCTCAAGGTTAGGAGACATTTTACTGTCTCTCACGTCTTTTGTTTCTCTCATGTCTCCTGCTGATAGGGCTTCTCTTCCTCTGTTCTCAAGTCTGCATTACTTCTTCATATGGTTCGAGATTTAGTTTCTATCTTGCAGTAAATGGACGTCTAGTCTGGCTATCCCCTTTAGTATTAGAAAGGTTGCCTGGGAACAGAATCTAGAGTATTCCAAATATTCCAGAAAAAACTGGTATTCCAAATATTCCAGAAAAATCTGGTATTCCACATTACAAAGAGTTTATACATGCTCAGTTTGTGCAAGGCAGGAATTTTATGCAACATTAAACATAAATTAAATTAATAAAAGTCTTCAGGATGTTAATCCTGCAACCGTTGTAATGTGGTTGTAATGTTATGTGCGAAATTTGCATAATTTTGGTTCCCGAGCTTGGAAATGATTTCAGGGGCCTTAAATCCATCCATAAATTCATGTCCGTTAGTGGGCATTTTTGCTGTTCTCCTGGATGTGGTCCACCTATCCAATACAAGCCGTGTGTTGCTTTTGTTTTGTTAGGTTTTATGTTTAAAACATTTAATATATCGCTGCTGTCCAAAGAAAAACATGTGTCTCCACTTTGTGTCTCCGTTTTTTACTTTTTATCATATATGGAATGTGGGCAAAAACTTCCATCTACCCCACAGCAGTTAACATCTAAATGACCAATGAATAGCTGACAAATCACACCGTTAATTTCGTATTTATAGTGTATGATTAATGATATGAAAAAGTGTTTTTTCGTGTTCCTGAAAAATTGGAATTTCATGTTTTTCATTGGACAGCGACGATATATATTTTATTGTAGGTATACAATTACTGACTGTAGCCCATCTGTTTCTGTACACAATTTGTCAGCCCCTCTCTACCCTGTCCATCAATGGAAAGGGACCACAATAGGACCACCACTAACCAGATATTATTTGGGTGATGGACCAGTCTCATCACAGCAGTGACACTGACACAGTAGTAGCATTTTATTGAGTGTTGTGAATGTACGAGGCTGCTGCATCAATATAGTAGGTATACCTGATACAAAGGCCAATAAATGTAAGTATAAAATGTATGTAATAAATGTAAGGTGTACCTAATAAAGTGGCCACTGAGCATATATTAGATAAGATTATAATTACAACATCATAGGAGCATTATAAATACAGGCACATTGACAGATTATTTACAAGATAATTGCATTAACACCTTAACAGGTAAAGGCTAGAATGTGAGAAAGGCTAGAGTGGGCTCAAAAAGACTCCTCTTCAGAATCACTCTCCGTGTCTGACTTGTTTAGTCTCTCCAACTCTTCCCCGTCCTAGAAAGCAAAAAGTAGAAGTGCACTTAACACCACAATGTATGCTTAATGAATGCACAATACACTGAGAAAAGAAATCAATCACATGTTTGTATAATGTACTATTTTTAGCATAATTCGATCAAGCTAACCATGGAATATCCTACTAACTGAACACCCCCAAGGTAAAACTGAACTCTTATCAGTCCAACACAAACCTTAAGGAATAGCCTTTATCTTTTGCTCATGCCATTTTGTCTAGCATAAGCAAGAAAGTAATCAATTTCTAAACTAGTGGATAACCAGGTTCTCGTTCTTCCTACCAACGTTACATTTAACCTACATAACGAAATTAAACTGTGACTTCATGAAATTGGGGAATCAGGTTTCTTTCCACTTTTCCTAAACCAGATTACCACTCATCCAGTCTACAGACAATCCACAGACAAGAGAACAATCTGAGGATGGCACACAGGAAAGGACAACATAACACACAAGTGTCAATTACACTGGAGTTAGCCTATAAACGGCAAACAGCTTGAGAGAGCTTAGATGCATAGTTATATTAGGTCTTTACATATCTATCTATATTCTGTGTATATTCAACCACAGAAATGATCCGTGCAGTGTTTTACATCAGTGCAGCTGGATGCTTACCCCTTGATGCCTCTCAAACACCTCTCCGTTGATGACCCTGAGTCTCTCCTGCTGCAGCACGTACTCCGGGTCCTTCAGGCTGCTGCTGTGGTATATAAAGATGGCCAGCAACACGACTGGTGCCTGCAGAAAGAAGTCTGGTTTTGGGCGGAAATTAAAGAGGAAGAACGAGAGGGCTGTGACGAGCACTGTGGTGATCTGGCCCGTCAGTACGTGGAACATGTTGTCACGGAACTTTAGGATAAAAGCAACAGAGAGACCGAGAGCGGCTGTGATGAAGGTCAGTGCTACGGAGTAGGCATTGTGACCGTGAAACACGCCAAAGCGCAGCATCATCACCCGTGAGTCGGTACGCAGCACCAGCGCCAGGCCATTGAAGGCAACACCGAACACGTACAGCCTGCTGTTCTGGATAAAGATGCTCTCAGCCACCTGCTCACCATCCTTCAGGATCTTCTCATTGTAGATGTTGGCCAGTGCCGAAGTGAAGCACTGGAGAATCAGCAAGACATAGCCCAGGCCAAAGCCACGTAAATACTGGAGGAGCTGGCTGTTCCAGAGCTCAGGCGCCAGGCCCTCTGCCCAGCTGGACTCACTCCGGTTGTGCCGCTCTGTCTCCAATAGCGTGTAGTTCGAGCAGCTGCTGGGGGGAGCAGAGACATGCGCCGCGTGCACGCCATGCACACCAACGGCATGCTGGTTAGCGCACGTGCCCATGGTCAGCGCCACGATGGAGAAGAAAAGAATGACGAGGGAGGCCCACTGCACCCAGGACAAGCGCCTCCTGCAGAGCATGGTACACAATTACAACAGCTGAATGAGCTAATGGTTCAGCTAATCAGGAAAATATGAACTGCTTAAGCTGTGTTAGAGTAGGAAAAACACACAAAAATGTGACAGAGTTGGAAACCACAGATCTATAAATTAGTGCGTTTTCAACACTTACTTCAGAACAAACCGAAACAGAATGGCTGTGGTAAGAATGACGATATTGGAGAACAACACTGCCATGGCCTGTAAAAGACATGCATCAGAAATGTAGAATTATAAAGAATTATAAATGTCTCTCATAGCAAGAGCATACACGTCACATTAAAAGCTGTTGAAGTCCAACTTACTGGCTGGAGGTAGGTCATCACATAAAAAATAATGAGGTTGTCAAGAAAGTAGAGGAATGCAGGGACAGCCCACTTCAGACAGCTAGAAATAGAGGAACCAGAAGAGCAGCCTAAGTCCTTATACGAGCGACCGTCTGCAGAACAAACACATAAAAAAAGCCTGAAAATTCAAACAACCTTATAGGAAAAAAATATTGCCTACATTATGAAAAACAACAAGGCTATGGTCACATTACAAAGTTAAAGTGGCACAAGTCTGGGTTTTTTTGCCTAAATGTGATAACAGATCTGATTGTTTAAGAGCTGTGTAAACACAATCAATTAATCTTTTCAAACGTGCATGTGCACATCACTGCTATCGTCGTCCAGTGTGTCAGCAGTGGCTAATTTAACAAAAATAATTGACGAATGCCAGTAATATCTACAGAAACAGCAAACGCTATGCATCTGGTCTTTTTTGGCCTTCTAACCGGCTGTGCAACTTGTCACTCTAATTAGCATACATAGGAAATGCTTAATATTATTGCGGTCCCACCTAACAGCAGTGAGAACTTGCTGAGGGCGCATCTCAGAGTCCATGGAAGGTTGCCTCCAGAAACAGGAGTAAGGTTGAGTATTCTTTGGCCGACCTCGTCTGGCCTTCCTAACAAAAGCACCTCGCAAAACGTGGTGCACAAATCCACGACCCTTAGATTAAAAGTCTCATGCTCTACTGACTGAGCTAGCTATTTGATCACCCAAGGCCACGACTTCCTCCAGTGGTGTGGCAGTTGTTTTTTTGGCGGAGGGCATGGCCTCGTGTGACCAAGTGCCCAGCTAGCTCAGTCGGTAGTGCATGAGCTTGCACTCCAGTGCCTGAAGTTCTCTGGAAAGTTATTTTGTTTTTTTGCTCCATTTTGCTTTCAAAGGTACAAACATGTAAATAATGCAGATCAATCAAGGTAAGGAGCAAGTGCTTCATAGCAGCAATTTTCACATTGCCTTTGTCAGACATCTTCATCAGAGTGGTCACATTTATTTGTACAATAGGTCCCTAAGTGCTTCTCATTTACACTTCACACATCTTCTAACATAAGCTGCTTTTGTTCCATAAAGATGCTACTAAATGCTTAATTTGTGGAGTGAATGGCTCTGCAGTAGAGGTCAAGTGTCATGTCAAAAGTTCAAAATTCCACTGAATTACTTGACAATAGTTTATTCAGAATGAGTTAAATGTATCCTGTCTAAGACACAGGACAAATGAATAACAAAAACACACCTGAATGTTAATACCAGTGCCTATTAAGACAAACCATTATCGCTACCCCTGTCAGGCTTTGAACCTCGTATTTTCACCAGGACAGTGAATGCGTTAACCAGTTACACCACAGAGGTTTAATTTTGGTTTGCCCCATGAGCACTGCATAGGGAAAAGAGAAGGGGGTGATAAACCCGTGCTGTGGTGACCAGGCCCAAAAGTGTGCCCATAGTCCTATCCTGTCCCTAATAATAGCACGATTACCAATCAGTAATAGTACGCAGTTTAATGAAAATTAAAAAATTTCCCATTGCACCACACTCAACCTCTTATCTCATCGGGGGTCATCTGCTAGTCCCCAAAAGGGGCAACTACCGGGCAGTCCACAATGTAATTAAGATTTAACACATGATGTGCTGAACAGGTTTTTTTCTCCCTCTCTGTAGGAGACATGTATGCATGGATTTGTATTCCACATATTCACTACGGTATACGGCAGCTTTGTCACATGGGCTGTTTCTCAATATGCCTTCTTCTGCGTCCTCGTGTTCTCGCTTGACGTCATCTTTTAATGCCCAAGTTTCATTCCAATACTCAAGAACACAAATGCCGA
>JAOUQW010000049.1:8424682-8442364 GCA_028565825.1 Olivaichthys viedmensis
GGCCCTTAACCCTCCCTGCTCCAGGGGCGCTGTATCATGGCTGACCCTGCGCTCTGACCCCAGCTTACCAACATGGTGGGATATGTGAAGAATCAATTTCACTGTACTGTACTTGTATATGTGACAATAAATAGCATTCTATTCTATTCTACTTGCAGATAACACAGCTCTCACTGAATACCACGGCTGTCCATAGTGCTCTTATGAAGTCTCACGGAGTGCAATAGTGACATATAAGCAGATTGTACACCACTGGATGATGTACTGGGCTCTGCAGCTTCATTTTGGGTTTCCGGCTTTACTATGTAATGCTATTACTTAAAGCCAAGTCTAAGTCTGCCTTTGGGAGTGAAAAAAAAATCGAGCCATAAATTGTTTTTACTCGAATCCTAGTGTTCTGTTTTCATTTAGTTTCCTCAATGCAGGAAATGGGTGATTACAAATGTTATCAACCTCAGGTGCACATCATTAATTTTCTAGGACAAGGATACTCAGTAAGGGCCAAGGTGATGAAATTTGTAAGGCACAGTGTATACAGGTTTTCAGCCCAGCCCTACACAACACCCCCTGATTTCCATAACAAGCTTTCTTTCCAAAACAAGGACAGTTATCAGCAAACACTGTGGTCCCTGAGTGACAGATTGGTATCAATGATGTATACCGTAGCTGCAGGGTTTTGTGCTGGGCAACATTAAATTTGCAATAAAGCCATAATTGGGAGGACTTTATTTTTATTCTGACAACACAAGAAAGTGTGAGATGCTACCACCAACAAATGCACACGAATGCATTATACATGACCACGTTTTTTCAGCGAGAGAGAAAAGTGAAAAAACTAAGCGCATGTAGGCTTTAGATACATAATTACAAGATCAAAGTCATAATTATAAAATCAAAGTCACACAGGCAAGAAACATTTAACACACTTATAAAAACAAACAAAACAAATTAGTCCTGAATAGCTAACCTAATCTCTCGATTTCCCAATATCCCTTAATGCACAAACTGTGCTCAACCGCCTGTAAAATGAACCGCTTAATTGGAGCACCGTACACTACTTCTTTATCGCTCACTAACGAGAGAAATGAAGAAATGAAGGCTTTGGGGAAAAAGCAAGCCCTGAGGCTATACATGCACATCTTTGCTTGAGCTCTGCACTTTCTCATGCGTGCACACTCGAAATGAGTCCGCAATGTCAGCAATTACAACTAATGACATTTGCTCGCAACTCAAAACAACATTTGGAACACCTGAGGACAATTGTGCATTTGTGTGTCAGAACCATTTAAAGAGATGTAGATATGTGGGTGGGGGGTGATGCAAAAAAAAACAAAAAAACAGTGTCTGCCTCCCTCTTCCACTGTCAGCAGTGGTGAGTCCATGTTTGAAGGTTGATGTACAGTGGCATTGTGCATTTGTCCAACATGCAGGATTTTCACAGTAAATTCATCCGAGAGAAAAAAAGAAATGGTGCTGTCAGCCGCTGAAACGCTTACAGTGTGAAAAGGGGGATTTATAGATAACATAAAACACAGATTTCCCATGTTCAAAGCTACAGATAAATAGCCTGAAGAAGATAAGAGAAACAGTAATTGGGCCATTTTTAGAAAATCCATTTCCATATCAGATGCTTAAGACCTGATAGAAATGACAGCTGCTAAAAAGAGTTTAAGTAATCAGTCATTTCACTGCCTGCATGAGTTAAATAGCTTTCCACTACAAACCATAAGGTTTTGATAAGAGGTGCACTGATTTTGTCGCTGTTTTCGTTGTTCTGCTCCGGCTCTTGATGTTCAACAGTGACAGCACAGCGTCAGAGAAATTCTCTATCATGTGCGAGCGTAACACCCTAATCAAATGGCCAAGTAAAGTACAACATAAGAGCCCTCTAGGTGCATATCCAAGTTTGGCTATATGAAGGGAGCAGTCTTAACAACAACAGTTACTGAAACGTGCAGGCACAGACTACGTTAAAAAACAAAATTCACCTCATTAACAGTTTACTTTTTATATGGGAAACATTTGTTTGACCAGAGCAACAATGAAAGGTGACTTTAAGTGTGGAGTAGAGCCTATAGATCTGTTTGTTTGCTCAAAGTGGTGTAATCTGTTTCTGGGTTGAACGGGTTTTTTATGGTTTAAGGTTTTTCTCCATTACCTTAGTTTTGTAATTCCATTCCACTGAAAAGTGCAAATCGATGCAACATTGATATTATTTACGTAATGGTACAAAAACAAATTGCCGTACTAGTACTTAGTATTCAGTAGGCTTGGACGATAATGTTATGTTAATAAAACAATTGTCATCTGTGGACTTATTGTGATAAACAATGCTATTATAATAAGAACACAATTACATTTACAGGTCATGGATGCTTACATTATAGCTTGTGTTTTCTCTGATGGTGAAATACTTATAAGCTGGACAAGCTTTTAAAATTAATGAATAATTCATAGGAATCACTGTACTAATTGAATTATGATGGACTTACAATAAGTCATTCGTGTAATTATATGGTAAAAGCAACTTTTAATTCACCCTTTAGTTCACACTGACTAGCACTATGGGATGAAGCAACAGACCTCCAGACTCTTGATTGGCTTAGTGGCATAGCATAAACATGGGTGCAAAAAAAACTCAGCCCAAGTCACAATCTTTCATATCGATGCATCACTAGTTTCATCCACATAAGTTTCTCTTGAGTCAAGAAGCAAATACACTTCTGCTATGTCACCACCGTTTACCAGTCTCTGCAATGATCACTCAGCAGCAGCAGCAGAGAGAGAGAGAGAGAGATAGAGAGAGAGAGAGAGAGAGAGCGCTCAATGATGCTTAACAATGTAAAGTGGAAGAAGGATTATATTCCTTTCTTTTAAAAAACAAGGGAGGAGATTAAATGCATAACAGCTGCTGGCCTACCCTCTTTAAGCCTCAGCTTTCCTGTGCAGCTCCTGTTTAGATCACATATTTCCACAAACTCTCCAAACTCTACTAAAACCCATTTATTCAATGTCCAGAACCTCTGCATGCTGCGGCAGGCTGAATCTGATGCCAGAGCCAAAGAGATTACCTGGCCATCCTGAACAAAAAGAGACAACAAGGACGGAGCTTACAACGTGTGGTTAGTGCAATGTGGTTTGAAGGCTGCAGTAGTACACATGTAAACTTCCTCTCCTGCTTGCACATACGTGGAGGTAGAAGATCAGCTAAAGCATGTGAGTGGATCACTTGATATGATGTGAAGGTGTGTATGAGTCAGCACACCACTCAGGTGTAAAATTTCAGTCGATGCGGAAAGTACGAAGGGTTTTTCAGAGACGTTTTTAGCACCATATGTATATTCGTTGATGTAAGTGTAGAAGTCATAGAAATTTTGCAAGGGGCTTTTTGTATGATCTGTTCTTTGTTTTCCCCAGAATATAATAGAAATAGATATGTCATTAGTAAAAAAAACTAACCACATGGGCCTATCCTATTCCTTTTAGATCCAGTCAGAATAAAAAAGGTTGTTATGACAGGACTTTACATAAAATATGAAAGCCATTTCATACTGTCCAGTCCTGTAGTGCTTCTACTATATTTAGGCTGTTTAAATCTTTATACATCCTAAACTGACCATTCATATCCTCTTCCCTAGGATGTAATGATGCACATGAAGTCACCTGCACTACATTTCCCAGATATAATGGCCTTCACATTGTGTACAGATCCTACTGGAAGTTCCCCATGACTCACCTGCTTACACTTCTTACCATACACCGTGTCAGGAGACTAATCACATTAAAGTGCTTCTTTATTCTACAAACCGAGTTAAATATATTGTCTATTCCACAGACGAAATGAGGTGCTAACAAACGTTTAAAAAATCCCACCTTTTATCTGATCTCACAGCACATTATCTTTCAACTGAGATTACACCAGTGCATTGCTAACTCCTCCATCTCCCAGAGGATTTTTCATGAAATGAACGGGTAGCTCCTTGAGTTTGTTAGTAGCAATGTTATTCTCCTTTTCTTTCCACTTTATTCTGTGCATGCGTTTCATTACATTATCCAACAAAATTAATGTATTTACTGATTTACAGGTCATAGGGTTGCCTGCCATGCCTTCCTAAAGATAGTGTTGGTGGTTTTTCAACATAGCTGCGAGAGCAATTAGCTAGTTAATTGCACTCTAGAAGTTGGACTTGTTAACTTGAACACACCTGGTTTGAATTAGACAGATCAGGCTATAATAGGCTGCCATTTTGCCCAGTTCTGATGGGAATGTGGTTTGCTGCTGGGCAGAGAGCTGTTGTACAAATGAGAATGTGTGGATTGTTATATATATATATATATATATATATATATATATATATGAAGAAAATGAGACACACACAAACTGAAAAAGCTGGAACAGAAAAACGAAAAAAAAGAGATCTATCCATTTAAATTCAAAAAACGTTTTCGTATACATCTGCTTTTTCCCAGTCCCAGAGCTCTGATCAACTATAAAGAGCACATATTAAACTCACATTCTGGTACCTGCTGAGTATGCAGGTCAAGGCCCCTGGTCTGGAGTATAGGTGTTTTTGTGATGGGATGCCTTGAGATGCCAGGAAGTTTCCAAATCGCACTAGCAAGCTTGGGTCATTGGGAACGAACGCTTCGCCAACGGGGCTCGGGAATGTATAATTTATGAATTGTGAAACATTCATAAAATCTTTGTAAACACTCCAAGAAAACATGCTAGGGAATCCAGCCCAGTTGGAGAAGGGTGGGGGAGAAACGAGAACACAAGCTCTCCTCCCTCTTCGTTTCTCCATGTCAACAGCTATTTAGTTTTGCTAGGCTGGAATAAAGCCACTTTCTTTTGGTCCTTAGATGGCTTGCTTTCTTACCCATTTCACAGTCCAAATGCCTGTGTACAGGCTCCCTCACAGGTTAATGCACTAGGCCCGCCGCCCTGGACAATTTTTGTCCCCTTGCCCCCGCCCCCTGTCAACTCAGGGCCCTTGGAATCAACCCTACCTTCTCCCCCTTTACAGAACCTCTGCCTGTGCAAGGACATGAGGCTGGATTCCGGGCTGACAGCACAATGATGTATGAACTAGAAAAGGGCCTGTGCAGCCACTGTAATGTCAGAGCCGCTTCACTGTGAATGGGAGCGGTGCGTTTTCATTCCGGAGCAAATAAGAGACGACAGCATGCAAGGGAACAGTGATTGCTTTTAATCATGATGATTGAGAGGGGGCAAGAGAGTGCGAGTCTCTATTGTAAAGACAGGAGGATGAAGTGGAGGTGGACGGAAAAAAAAAGAGGCTTTAAAACAAACACGTCGCCCAATGTCAGTCTGTCTGCCTCTGCTCTAGGTAGGGAGACAGAAAGACGAAAAAGAGGATGGAGAGCTTAAAGAGCAATCAAAGAATGAGTGGGGGAGGCTGAAATTTGAGACAAAAAAAAAAGGGTTGTGTCGATACTGTAGACCTGATACTGCTAGTGAATGCTTTACAGCGTATGAATTATGGGTAGTGTATGCAGAGGGGTGTGTATATCTTGAACCAGAGATCTGGAAACGGAGCGTGACTCGTATACACAATATCCTGACAGGCCAATTTCTCTCTGTGACGTACCTTATATCTTCTATACTTACTGAGTCTCTCTATTGCAGTCCTCCTTTAAGGAAGGAGCAGAATACTCTGGGATTTAGCCCCATCAATAAAATACCATAAACTGAAAGAGAATACAACTTAACAATTCAGTGGTTTCAGTGCCAGTATATTACTAGACATGATGTCTGTGTGCCGCTATGCTAACTTTATTATTCAATATTACTCATGCAGCATACACACACACACACCAGCTGAATATACTCTTTATACTGTATACTTCCACTCCACAGCACACACTATCACAACATCAGAGCTCAAATTGCCTCCAGAACCTATCGCTAATGTTCCATCCATCAGCTCACAGCTAATCACCAGAATTCCTTCACATTATTCATCTTAAAATCTCTATGTGATGGCTGCTGCCTGACAAACAGCCCATATCCTTCATTTTCTGTAAGAAAAACCTATATTTATCACCTGAGTGGTAGGAGCTGATGGTGTTGGACTAAATCATGGATGAAGATAACTAACAGGAAAGGTACGTAGTTACGAGAATGAGGAATGCAGTATGGACCCGGGAGTTAGGCCGGGTTTATACTTGCTGTTAATTCCGTATACGGATGTTTAAATTGGCGGCCGTACGTATCGTGCATTCATTCAGCACGTCGATTGTGAACGTCACAAAAAATGTATGGAACGTATACGTGTGTTATATACCTGCATAAACAGCAGGGGCAGTATAGTGAGGAAACGCGCCGATCGGTAGGATGAGAGAAATAAACTCTCCGTTTTCGCGGCGAGATTGGTTTAATGGCTTGATACACCATCTACATTAGTGCCGCTGCCTCTGTTTCTGCCGTTTTCTCAAGATACGCATTATAATAGCCTCCTCAACTCCCGCCATCTTCACGGTTTACTTCCTTGTGCAAAATCAGGAAGTGTTCCGGTGCTGGCGATGATTAGGCTCTGACCTGCCCCACAGTGGACAAAGTTTTTAATCCTCCAGATATACAGACGTTACGTAAGCGAGTATGTGATCAATGACGCTTGCATAGCTGTGGCGACCGCATACATACACGTAGTCATGCAGCAAGTATAACCCTGGCCTTAGAGTTTAAGGGAGTTCTGAGAGTTTAAGGGGTTAATCAGAGACTTTACTGCTGTAAGCTGCAAGATTTCCTTTTCAAAAAACACCACTTGCTGGGACATTACCTTCATCCCATCTGTCCTCAGGGCCATTCTGGTCATCGTCGTGGGCAATGCTGTCACCGTCAGCTCCATCCATGGGGGTCCCCTCTTCCTCCACGATATGGAGCTTATCTTCATCATCAGAGTCTGACTGGCCTTCCAGTACATGGCTGTAGTTACTCACTGCACAGAGCGAGAAAAAGAAGAGAGAAAACATTAGAGAATTTAAGAATGGATGCAGTGAAGACACAACATATGAGACACGGCACTATGCAGAGAAAAAGAATGGAAACAAATAAAATGGTCAGACACAGTGAAGGAGCGAAGGGGAGGGCAGGTTCATGAAGAGGAATGTTGGATCAGGGCTGCTATGGGTTTTTTTATTTATTCACGATAACAGAACAGAAAATGACTGCTCTACACTGGGGTTTGGGTGTCAGCGTAAGTTAATAGCATAACGGCCAAGGTAACCGCCGACCTGGTGTTGTCAATTTTTCCACCTGTATTGCAACAAATCTCACTTTCTGCAGTATGATTGGCTAGTAGTTCTTACTCACAAGCAGGCTGCCGACTGAACATTCAGGAAGTCGTTCACATTACAGTAGCAACCACACAAAAACAGTGACACATGAGAAGTGTCGCCTGTTATATTTGTGCCACAGCCTCCCACCACCCGCAGCTGACACTCTGTCGAATTTAGTTACTGCAGTTTTAGCTTTCAGCTGTCAAGAGTTTGCCGTCAGTATTAAAATATTTTTAATTCTATAAAACTATAGCTTATTATGTTTTAATGCACACAACATTTACTATTGCTAGAATGCTAAAAAAATAAAAACAACTAAAAAAACAATGATACAACATGACAGCTGTACATTATAAAATAATTTAATATTGGAGCAGTGATTTCATCCGATCTGTCCCCTACGAGGTCAGCGAGAGGGCACTTGAAGGGTGTGGCTAAGTGGTCAGACAGTAGGAAGCTGATTAAAGAGGAATGGATGGAGAGAGGGAGAGAAATATGGAGGATGCTACTTTGGGCAGTAGTTTGTTTTGCTGGAGGGGAGCAAGGAAACAATGCCTGACTGAGTTTATCAATGAACAAATAGACAAGAGACATTAGCTTGCTGATACAGCTTCACTATAGCCACAAACTACAATAATAATTCAATTCAACTTTATTATCATACATATATTACCCATATACAGGAGTGTACAATATAATGAAATGTAATTTAGCTAGCCTCAGGTGTAAACATATAACACAGGTTAGTGCAAGTGTCTGAAGTTCAATTCACATAGACATTAATAGAGTCATGCTGATATCTATGTGTCATTCTATAATTAAGGGTACTTTTCAGGTCCATGGGATGTATTTATCAAGTTGAAAAATATTTGCATTAAACAATTATCACTTTAATATTAGGGCACATTCTACTTTCATTTTAAAATAAAAGTCACTATTTTATCTTTTAGAAAATGTATCTGCTATCCCGGATTTGTGATTTTATGCTGTCCGGTTTCCTAAATGTCAAGTTTAGTTCTTCAAATTATCAATAAAATGCATGTTTTTGTAAATTATTTTTGGCTTTATTTGTTCAAAAAAGACTTGTCAAGGGGTTTTTCAGAACAATTTGACATGTTATGTGTACGAGAAATCTCCATCAACTGTGTTACCCATTGAAAACATCCTTCTAAATCATGAATGGTTTGCTCCAAAGTCCCATGACCAACAGGACGGGACATCACTTTCCTTCTGATGCCGCCATTTCGAAGACAGTGTTGTGAGTTTCTACTCCTCTTCAATATTTTACCAATATTACTGTCTGAACACAGAGTATATTAATTGATCATCAACCGTGTTATCAACATATTTATCATGTACATGTTTTAAATATTTTATGTGCAATAATGTGGTTAAAGTGTAACACTTTAAGAACAATGCCATGTAGTGGCATATGCAAGGCCTGCAGTTAGCATAAGGGGCTACAGTGAAGGAAATGTCAACTGTGTTACCTGTCAACTGTGGATAAGACAGTTGACAGAGAGTAACTCCGTTGACATTGTGGACTGTGTTGGTCAGGGTCTTAGGTAATATTGAAAAAACATTATGAAAAAACAGGAACACTTCATGATGACAACCTTCAAAATAACCACTGTGCAGCTTTAAATCTACATTTTGAAATTAATTTAACAAATATCCTGTAGAAACATGCTGAATATAGACCTGCTAACTTTCCAACAAATGTTTTTTTTTCATGTGTAATATTTAACTTCAGTCTTTTATGGCACACCTTTCATCCGTAACACGGTTGACCAAAAAGTTCAATGCCTTTTAAAAAGGCTAATGTTTTAAAATTAATATATCTAAAAAGAAAATTGAGCTTGAGCTGAGCAATTACAAGTTTTAAACATGTTAGAAGGATATGTTACAGGAACAATTATTTTGTATTGTGAAAAGGTCCACATATTTTTGCCCTTTATGGTTGATGTGAAATGTACCCCTAATTATAGAATGACTCCTATATAGCACATGTAATAATTACAGGCTCTTAGTTTTGGGGGTTAAATTTGCAAGCTCATGATTAAAACAGGTCCAAAGCCAAATAGATAATGTCACGCTTTAGCGGCGGAGACAGGACACAGGCGCAAGCCGTTGCAAACAAACATTTATTGAACTTTAACATAAAACATAAACCTACACAACGCACCACAAAACAGCTTGACCACAAACAATCAGGCACAAACTGGACGGAAACAAGAGGGCTTTGTAAACACTTACTAATTACTAACAAACGACATACAGGTGGGGACAATCACATCACGAGACAGGGAATCACAAACACAAACACTGGGCGCATGGCGCTCGTCGCCGTGGCAATCACCACGCGCGGTCATGTGCACCGCAGCGCAAGGCGGCGTGCGCGTGACAGATAAGTGTGGCCCACTTTACTGAAAAATCAAATTCCCCTTATTGGATTTTTCTACTATTACGAAAAGCTTCTACTATTGTTACATATTGTTTGAGTAGCAACTACTGTCAACTATTGTATTTAGTAAAGCAAGGCAGCCAGGTCCACATTGACAGCTCAAACTGACATTTCACTTTCTTCCTCTGAAGAGAAAGCGACCTGTATCCCTTAATTGTAGCTATAAACACCGTTTAACTTGTTTGATCGTGATTCATCAAGGGCTGCTGTGTCTACATTTGTTCCAATTCAGCACAACACCCCTCTGATTTTAATGAGCTAATAAGCTCTCCACTCTCCAAAAAGACAAGGAGCCTAATTAGTCAAATCATCTTCTGTGGCATATAGTTTGATCAAATGACTGCAAATCTTGCGGGATCTGTTGAATCAGGTGAAGTCTGAGGGCTGATATTCATTCATCGTGTCACAGTCTCATGTTAGTCACCAGAGACTGAGGCCACATGCGTATCCCAATGCAAAGCCTTGTGTTTACACAGCAAACTGTGTGAGGTAATAAAAAGTTTGATGGCATGCAAAATAAATTCAGGAAACTGCTGCAATCCCATACTAGAATACTAGTCTGTAATTGGCACTTCTTGACAACCCAGACCAGTGTTCCTATATCATTACACATCTGATCTCTGCCCTCACTGTTTTCATTCTACCACTAAATGTCTGGTGTCTTTTTTTAGATAGATAAGGCTAAGGAGCATTGATTTTCTGTAGCCGGCCAGACGACCTAAATTAGCAGAGTGTGTGTGTGGACATGCACATGTGTATGTGTGCAAAAGTGAGTGTGCTTGGCTCAGCATGATGTGACATTCTATTAGAAGAGGGAATGATGGAGCGATAGCCTCACCTAACGAGTTCTCATTCGTTAAGGTAAGTGCTCGCTAAATAGAGCTGGCAGCATAAATCATGCTTAAAAAGTCAGCTTTGTAACCATCAGCAGTAGGAGAGAGGTGGGGTTGTGAAGACAACATTAAATATCTAATAAATGATATCCTGATATCATATCCTATGATGTCTTTTGCCTACCTTTTCATGTAAACTCTAGTGAAGCGCAGTCTGAAGACTACCCTGAAGACTACCAGAAAGACGATATGTATTAAAGTATAAATGGATTTGTAAATATACTCCAATTCTTATTGTTAGATTCACACATGTAGCCTGCGAGTCCTGCTGAGTTTAAAGCAACATGAAGGCGTTTGTAGCAATCAGTAGAGTTCACATGTTCACTAGCTTGGACAAACTCCCAATTCCTGTTTACAGAAACAACAGAACACTACAGTAAGGAAATGAGCGTGTATGTGAATGAAAATGAGTACATAGGCCTGTCTATAGCAGACTGCATATGTGTGTGTGTGATAACACTGTTCTGAGATAAGTGAGTGGGTAAGCCATGATAGTGTACATACATTGAAAACAGTTCCTCCCTAAAGATTACACCCTCCAGGCCTGTAGTCTTTCATTGTGTTTAAGAAGTGGGACATTTACTCACGATGAGAAGAGTCAAGGTGTTTTCCCCTAAAAATGTTGGTCATGGTGCATAAACACACATACAAAAGTATCAAAGTGTATTTTGATGGTGATAATAGGAAAAGTGTAAAAAAACGAGGGTGTGTGGGTTGACCAATCAGGTAGTGAAGAAACTAAAGGTGTGCCCCTCCCGTTCATCCCATCTCTCTTTTCCACTCATCTAAGTACCTCTCTCCAGCCTGGCCAAATCAATTTTCCTTTGAGAGGTGCAAAGTCAGCACAGGGCTTGGCTATGGAGCTGAAACTCACACACACACACACACACACATCCACACGTCTCCACTGCTGGCCTTTTCTAATACATTTACATTAAGCTGATTTTGTGCTTTTTATCCCTTGCACTCTTTCTTTCAATCCTTTTCTCTCCCTCTACCCTACACTCTTTTAGTGATGTAAGCAGATCTGGCTGATCTCTACATTCGGCGTCTTCTCTCTCTGAGAAGCATTTGCATGATTAACTATGTTTCACTTCTAAATAATGCATGCATTGGCTGTGTTGAAGAAACTGTGGTTGGAATTACCAGTCATTAACATTTTGCCTGTTTCAGTTAATCAGTGCTATTAACAACATTTATACACACTAACTAGCTTACACCTTCACAAGAGCTGTCTCAAACACCAGGGCAAAACTACATATCCCATCAGGCAGTACAGGCAAGGGGCACATAAAGACACACTAGTCCCCCACTCTGTAAAACGTGTAAGGTGGGCTGCGGGTGACTGCTCCGTGACAAACACTCGCAGGCTATGTTCCACTGTCACACCTGAGAGCGTTCATTACTGCCTCGAGGAGCTACATGCAGGAAAAGTGACTAAACAAACACTCAATAAGAGAAATGGCCAACATTAGTTTAGCGACAAACAGAGACCGCTACAGAGACCTAACGGAAAACAGGGGTCATTAAGCATCGCATATATTAAAACTAGAAAATGGGAAGGCACAACATAATATTAACAAACACAAAAACACAGCACCACTGTAGTTTTTTTCCACAGCATTGGAGAGGTGACTGCATCAAAGAGCAGCGCTGTATGCACAACACTGTGCACTAGTTTTGCATACCTGTTTGAACACCAAATCCCACATGGGTGTCCTGCTACAAAAAACACAGCTATTTACAGACAAACAGCTCTCATTATATACCGTATACTCACTGCTCGCCAGTTTGACCAAATCTAAAATTGCCCCACCTGCTGTCCTCTCTGCTTTGCAGGTCTACTGCAGCCTGTTTTCCCAGAAGGCCATAGTCCTGGTTTGTTCTCTGAAGCTCGTAATGAAAGCCAACACGAGTCTGTGCATTTCAGCTGCCCATTAAAGCCTGAGGCCTGCGGGGCGACACCTGCCACGGCCTGCCGATAAATGCCACCTAACCTGGGATCTGCATAATCCCACAAAGACCCTGGTCACGCACAGACAGACTCCTCCAGAGGAAAAAGAACATACACTGTCTAGACCAAGCTACTTGTATGCTAATTATAATACCACAAGGACCAATATTATGAAGATGATTTGATTCATGGCATTTTTCCCTCAAGATAAAAGACACTGAAGACAGGGAAACAGACAAAGGGTATTCATTTGTCATTACATTGAGTTATGAGAATTTCCTGTGAGCTTTCCGTTACAATAAAGAAAAATGCATTTGATGATTAAAATGTTAATTATAAGAGAGATTAATAGATACCTAATTCTTTGTGTCTTTTGTTGGCAATCAGTCATTAGGCGTCAGCAACTTTCAGCAAACCTGCCCATCAGTCCTTATCCATCAAGCTCAAAAGTACACAAATCAACATCTGTTACTAGACATAAATAGGTAACTTTTAGGTCAGATAAGGTCCCCATATATATAACGCAACTTAGAGCAGAGATAAGCACCCATGTTCTGGCTGAAAGCTGCTGGTAGTTGAGAGTTACTTCTAAGTCCTGTTCAGAAACTTGACATTAAACTTTTAAATAACAGTATGACATCAGTTAATCTAAAACTTTACAGGCAGCCACACACCAACACCAACGATTATCTCTACATAACACATTCCACATGGAATCCTGGTGTTTGTTAATATCATTTTAAGGGTCTAAGAGAAAAAAATCTGATCCCATATCAGCAATATATTAGGGTGCTTATTTTTGTAAGGTTTTGTCTCTTTTATTTTGTGCTCATAAATAGTCTTAATTATTTGTACATTCTGTATAGTCAAAAATGGTTCTAAATTAGTCTTTTATGTACATACAGTACATATAATACATATTGTTTTTTGTTCTCCCATTTTATTCTATATACCCTAATCATTTAGTGTGGCACCAAGGAAATTTCATTGTACAGTGCAACTTGCTTCGGCTGTGCATATGACAATAAAAAACTTAAGCCTGAACTAATGGAGTGTGTTTTCCTCACGAGCGAGGCTATCAGCCCCTGCAGTGCAAATTCATCAGCACGGCTACTCCTTTAAGAAAAAAATGCCTATACATCCCTTAGACGTCCATTTGTAAGATTTAATGCCAATAAAATCTAAAGGGTAAATTACAGAAGGATTTCTATTTCACTGTGATGGACAGGTTTGCTTTCCAGAGTCTGCAGCTTTTTTTCTTTGTTTCTCTGCTCAGCAAATGTGGCAGTTTACCTGCAGCTTCATCCTCACCACCCTTCAGAAAGTGACATGGGGGCTGTGAAAAACCATAATGGCTCATAATCATGTTTTCATTATAAACTTTGTTGTGTTTTGGGTTCGAGGGCTCAAAGTTAATTTCAGAGGGAAAATGGGTGTTTGTTTAAGAGATAAGCCCGGAGCACATGAGTGGTGGGTGAGGGCTGAGGCGGCTTGCAGAGCTTGCTCCTCCGGCCCTGGGGAGTGATGATATGTCAGGAATGTCCAATCATAACACTTACTCAGAGTGAGTGTGTCATGGCGACGCATCAGTGTGTTAGCTTTTCCTACCTTTATTACAAAAGACAAACTTAACACAACTGCTATGGCGCTGTACAGGCAAACCACAGCACCACTACTAATCTGTAAGGATTTCACAGAATGATTAGGCCAAAGGATATGCCTTTTAGATGTTAGTGATTTGACCATTCATTTAGTTAATATAGCCTTAAGTGCAATTATGACACTGTTAGCATCAGCATAGAAACACTATTACAGGTTGCATGAAAATCCACATGTTTGATTTCAACTTTATGCACTGTTAATGATAAGAATTTATTCCTTTGGTTTATGCTTTAATCCAAAACCCCTTACAAGTGGAGCAGGATTCTATTCCAAGCATATAGTTGAGCATGTGAAGGTTAAGATACTTGTTCACAACCTTCCAGCCACTAGAACTGAACCTTAAACACTAAGCTGTAACCCTAGTATTGCAATATTTGTTAGAACAAATTTTATTGTTCAATTACTATCTAAAGTTCAATAATATTTATGCACTTGAAAGTAAAAATCCATATTTAAATGTTGGAGATCTCATATTCTACTTTTAGTATGTTTAGTGAAACACGCCTTTTCTAAGCTTTTGGGCTAAATGACTTGATGTGGAAAAATGGGTTATGGCATACTTTATTTTCCCATATTTTAAAATTATGTATCTATTTTTTAATTAAATATAGTTAAAAAAATTTTTTTAAAGTATGTGTCTCAAAAGTGATAATACACGTAAGTAGTTAATTTCCAACAGGCACTTATTGAAGCTCTTTTTCTGTGGCTGAATCCCAAATGGTGTTCTATTGGACACACAGTGCACCACATAGGGCCTACAATGTCATTATGTTACACCCGATGTAGTGAGCATATATAGTGAAAAGAAAGCCATTTGGGATTCGGCCTGACTGTGTGTTGGAGGAGGAATTATTTAAAATAATAATTCCTGTGTGAAGACGAGTTAAAAATGGAAGGTCTTTTTTTTTACGTGAATCCTGGGTAGTAAAAAATTAAGTCAAGACAGTTTTCTCCTGGTTTACGCGATATAAAACACATAGTGTGGCACTACTGCTAATGTTCACTTTGTCTGTAGCAGTATAACATTATAGGCTCATTAATGTAACGCATTTCAATTTTAAATCTTTCAAGTTATTTAAAATTCAAATGCAATGTTTAAAGGAATTTGACAGCACTACTGCACAGTAGCACCGGGGGGAAGAAATGAAGACACACCCTTTACTCCTGCTATATACAATGCATTTTATCTCCTATACTCCAATTACAGGATACCACAAAAAGGAAAACACAACAAACCCTTCAGGACTTTGTTAGGTCTACACCATATAAAGATAGTTACTTCAGCTTTCCTTTGGTCCACACACACACATACACATACACACACACACACACACACGCATGCACACATACACAGTCACAACCTAAACCACATCCCCACCCAGTGTTTTTTCTTTCTTTTTGTCTCTCTCTCACACACATACTCTAACCACAAGAAGACGGAACCGTCGCATCAAACAAAAGCCAGTCACCACACACACCTCGGCGTCAACTACTAAAAAAAGTTAAGTTACATCTTTTGTTATCTCATCCATATACACGTATACAGTGGGACAAAATATGGTTCCCCCAGGACCATGGTGCAACATAGAATACAATACCGGAGAACGTTCTAAAGGACTATATAAAGTGCAGAATATGTGACAAGTGTAAATCAGATGGAAGATGAACTAGGCAGCATAATGTGCAAAAGTTGAGGAAAACTGTGTGAATTATATTAGATCATAAACTGTCACAAGTAGCAGCATATGACTGTAGCAATACAGGTATATAAGTTGTACATGTAAACATAACATCTGGAAGGGCATAAGTAAAGTCCAGAAGATGAATTGTGGAGTGAATAGTGGAGTGTGAGGTGTGTTGTATTTGGCTTGTTCAGTTCAGTTGAGTTCAGTTCAGGTGAGTGTTGGGGAATTTGCCAAAGCCTGTTCTCACACCATCCTCACTTCATATCTGACTGTGCACGACTGAACTGATGGTGAACTGCAAAACCTGCTCTGGCCTCTAGGAGACGCTTTATTCCCAGGAGACATAACTGATGCAATGGTCACAGATAATGCAGTACTCGACTTTGTATCCTTCTGAGCACTGCATTTAACACTGGTTCTCATCACTGTTAACCAAACAGTTAATGTTCTTTTGGCCTAGTAAAGAAATGAGCAATGTGACCTGATGCTGTTATAAAGCTTATAGTGAAAGCTAAACTTCGATAAAATACCCCAGAACAGACCATGAAAATTGACATCCTTATCCAACATTCTCTCTCTCTCTCTCTCTCTCTCTCTCTCTCTCTCTCTGTCTCTCTCTCTCTAACTAGTGGTGTCACTTCACGTGCATAATTATCCAGCCAAAGGTAACTAGTCTCAGCAGGTCATTCATTCACTTTACTATCCTCACATTAGGTAAAGTGTGCCTTACACACACACACACATTGGGTGTTTTTCCACTGCACATTAAAAAACAGGAATTGGCCCTAACAGGGACCAACAGAACTTGGGGTTCTAGTTAATTTTTTGCCAACAGTGATGACTGTTAAAACATCTGTGTCATCATTTCGGTGTGCAACGACACCCTTAAGTTCAACATGGAAGTGCTTGAATTAACACTTATAGTAACTGCAATGAATTTACTACTAATAATAAAAAAGGCCTGTTGATGACGGGTTTTTTAAATTTTGTAACAATAACAACAAGAATATACAAAATTCTGCATTATCCCAAAAATACAATGATTTTAACTGCAGCGGATTATTGACAAAAAGAACATTGTACGAATGTTATCAACACACTAAACACCTCAGTAAAGTTTGTTTCAATCAGCCAATCGGCAATCAGCAACAAACAGTGCTGCTAGCCCCACATCCAAGTACCATTAGTACTGGTTGGTACCAATTTTGAGTTGGAGCAAGTACCAAAAACCATTCAACTGCAACTTTTGGTACAGCACTGGTGGTCAATGGAAAAAGCCCAGCTCCAGTTTTCTGGTGCCAAAATTTTCAGAACTTTTTCAGAACAGTGGGGAAAAATCCCTTATATACAATGGAAATGTTAAAGCCATTTCTCCCACTGTAGATACAAGCATTGATATATATACAGAGGTGAAAAGAGAATATTTGTCAGGGTGTGTGCGCGTGTGTGTGTGTGTGTGTGTGTATTTTGAGCTAATCTTGTTCAGCTCGACTGGGCTCTTCTAAATAAGGCCAGAGAGCACGATCATACCTGCGCTATGATAACAGAGCCAGAGCCTCATCTGAGCTGCCAGTGCTGCAGTGCTGACTCGGCTCTGTTTACGTTTGAGGTGAGACCAGCCCCATTCACGGGCATAATGCTCTGAACACACACACACACACACACACACACACATACACACACACACACACACACACACACACACACACACACACACACACA
>JAOUQW010000049.1:8459316-8475974 GCA_028565825.1 Olivaichthys viedmensis
AGATCCGCAGAACTGCTGCTCACTGGATGTTTTTTCTTTATTGTACCATTCTGAGTAAACTCTAGAGACTGTTGTGCTTGAAAATCCCAGGAGATCAGCAGTTCTAGAAATACTCAACAGCCCGTCTGGCACCAACAATCATGCCACGGTCAAAATCACTGAGATCACATTTTTTCCCCTGCTGGTCCGTATCTGCATGATTTTATGCATTGCGCTGCCACACGATTGGCTGATTAGATAATTGCATGAATGAGAAGGTGTACAGGTTCCTTATAAAGTGCTCGGTGAGTGTATATGTGTGTGTGTCTTACAAAGTGTTATTACTGTTTACTTGAAAATCTTAGCCAGAGTCCTGTTTCTAGTGTTTTGCGGTTGGTTTCCGTTGCTAACATTTCCTGGTGCATGATTATGGACATATCTACCTGAGTTTTGACCTGTGTCTTTAAGTCCCAGCTTATCATTCAGTTCATCTCAGTTCAGCTTATCATTCATCTTAAGGCATATTCAGGAACTACTTTGAAGTATTCAATAACTACAGTGAAACTAATAGGAAAGATATGAGTGAGGAGTCCAGCAGTGCAACCATGCAAAGAATAATTTGACCAGCATTAGAATATTGATTGCTATTGGGTAGTGTGGATACAGAGTGATATTTCTTACTGTATAGATTGTATATTTTAAAGATATCTGAAAACTAATATATTGAAATCATATAAAATACCTTAAGCAGTTGTTTTACCAAGCTTGTTTCTGTGGAGGTGAATTATGATCATTCACTACGTTCATTTTTGACCTTTGTTTTGCTGTGTTTGGTCTCGAGCTCAGTCTTCACTTCCTGCTGATGTCGTAACCAGGTAAACAGCAGCACACAGGTGAACACGACAAGGCCAGAGTTTATTTTGAGTGCAAACACCTGAGTCCACATCCGAGCTTAGGACTTTAGCCTATTCATGTGATCCACTCAGAAATCACAGGGAATCTAAGTTAACATAAAGCAGAAAAAAAGTGAGCTTTGATACTATTAATAGTAGTACTATTTGTATACTGGTAATGATTGAAATGCTAATCCTGACTTATAGAAGCCCGTAATTGCTCAAAATTAGTTGACCATGGAAATGCATCATTACCATAAGCTCATATTAAAAACTGATTGCGTACAGAAGGGTGGATACATAGTGTTTAGGGCACATATAAGAAACCACATTCTTGTTCCAGGTACCGCAGAAGAATTGTTATGTTTAATATTACAATAGACACCTGCGTTCTGCGCCAGACCCAAGTCCAGTTATTGGAGTCTCACAGTGTAAACCTGGCAAGGCCAAATGGTGTGTTTTGCAAACACACGGCTAGCAGGTGTACAGGCATTGGTCAAAATAACAGGGGGGAGTCTCCAGCACCAACAGGTACCAGGTACATGGAGAGAGAGATAAAGAATGAGGAAGGGTCAGAGGTATCACACTGCAAAAAAAAAGCAGTTTTTGAGAAATTCAAAGAGGTTTCAAGAAGTTCAGAGCAACAAAAAAGAATGAAACACCTGGGGCTGTACCGACCCCCCCTTAGCTGTAAAACGTGTTTGTGAGTTGCTTTGACTAAAACTTGCATTTTTCGCAGTCAGAGTCCCATTGGACTCCAGGCTAATTACTCTTGGTGTAAGTGAGAAATTCTTGGTGAGCTATTTAGCACATGACATCAGAGAGAGTCTGTGGGCAACAGATCCAACATATGGAGCGCTATAGCACGAACAAACAATTTACTAAACACCTCCCAAAAACATTCATCATCATATGACAGGAACAGAGCCAACACACCGTAAACACATACACAGCCACATTCATGAATAATTCACGTTGCTATGGAATTTCTTGTCGGGATGCATCAAAGAAAAAGAGCAAATTACAGGATGCTCCACCCGTTTATGATTAGACTGAAATATGAATGAATGAATAAATAAGGGAAGGAAGGAATAGGGCAATCATTTTTTTTGTGATCTAATCCAATGATACTATAATAAAAGAGGATGAACAAATGACTGGAAAATCCAAGATGATAGAAGTCCCTCTGTCTGTAACCATGTTCTCATCCAAATATCGAATTAAATCTAAGCGACAAATTAAATTGTGTGAAATAGGCTGTGTTTCCTTCAGCTCTGTTTAGGCGGATAAACATGTCATGTCCCTTATTGTATTTCACATCCGTGAAAACATTTTCACGACAGAAAGTATAGGCAGAGTTTATGAAGAAGTTAATAATATTGAGTTCTAATTTCGCTTTTGTTTCAGTCAATGGTGGAGCTACAGATAAGGGCAAAACCCACTGGCAAATAACCAGCGCCTGATGCTAGCCGAGGTAGTTTCTGGGAGAAATTTTGTTCGATCGAACACTGTTGTAAAACATTTTTTTTGTGCATAAAAACTCATTACAGAAACAGCTAGAATGTCTCTTTCTCTTTTCCCATTCCTTCTTCTCTGTTCATTTCTTTCTCTCTCTCTCTTTAGCATCAGTGCTTGTATATGGCCTATTCAGCATTTTTGTCCTCATCAAGCCTCTTAAGATGTTTACTGCATCTGACATTCAGTGTTGCAGATAGGCTCTCACTATGACTAACACACACATGCACGCTCACTCACACACAGTGACTAAGTGATTCTCTCACAGCAATGTCTGTCTGTATCCTCTGCATCACAAGCCTGACATAAGATCTTACTCACACACCCAGGTCTCTGGGGACTTACATAGAAAAGGACACACACACACAACCACCCACAGACCTCCGGGGGGTCTCTGATAGTGAGAGGTTATTAAAGAAGAATGTCCTTTTTATTTGGAGATAAAACATAAGAACCCATCAGAGCTGAGAGAAAGGCAGATTCTTCTGCCGTTGCAGCTCCGCTGAAATTTCATACATCACTTTGATTTATCAGTGTATCAGTTCACCTCCTCCCCTCCATAAGCAGTGTATTTATGCAGCACAACAGCGTCTGGAACCAACCCCACTATACGTCACTTTTATCATCATGCACTTTGTATCGTCATCCTCTAAACAAGTTGACTGCAATATGTTTTATTTCAGAGTTGGTTTGATGATGCAGAAAGCATAAACATGTAAGGATTAGGCAATATTGTAGAATTTGGAACAGGCTCTTAGTTTTGCCTTGGTTGAGATAAGAGGCAACACGCAGAGTGGTGATAACTGTGCCGAAGACGAGATGGCAAAGGCTATCATTCAACACTACTGATATCAGAGTGAGGGAGAAGGAAAGAATGCAAGAGAAAAACACAACTGTGCATACTGAAAATGAATGTTCTGGTGTGGACAGAGACATTATCAGGAGAAGAGACAGTTCACTGGTTGAAATATGAAAGATGGGATAACGCGTAACGCTTAAGTCTTGCCCTTCAATAAAAAGAGCCAATTGTTTGTTGGTAAAAAAGTAAACAGGAAATAGCCAGGTCTAACAGATTTGTACATTCATGCAAAGCGCAGATTTACGGTACTGCTAGCTTTGCGACAGTCCTGACTGGTTGACATTATGCTTTAGTTTTCTCTCCATGCCAAAGGCTAAACTTTTAAACTCTTAACCTGTCAACTAAATATTATGGAGATAATACAAAGGATATATGGTTTATTGTGGATTAGCTACATGGAAGCATTTGTAAAACAGAGCAGGCCATACAGCAAGCTAGATATTCCATAACATACAGTGTATTTAAAGGCAGCACACTGGCTAATACATTACCTAACGTTACCTATGTTTAGCTTAGATTGCTACTTAGATGAATATTCATGAACTGTGATGAAAATAAACCGCAAAAGCCAGAATATCTAAACTTTAGAGGAACTAGCTAGCTCTGTAGCTAGCAAACCTAGCCACAGGTTAAAGGCAGCATGGTAGCTAATGCATTAGCTAATGCATCTTTAGCTTCTACGTAGACCCAGACCTAGACAAATGTTCATGAAACCATAAAAGCCAGACTAACTAATGACTAAGCTGTGTAGCTAGCTCTGTAACTAGCAAACCTAGCTGCAGGTTGAATCCTAAATGGCTTCCTATTGGCAATTAAACATCAGCTTGACTATCAGTACGGGTTTATAGGTTTCTCCCCATCCAAGTAGATAGGAGCCTGGTCTTGAGTGACTGAAAATAACTGGGGGGTGTAGCCAAGATGGCCACCAAGTGGACACTCTTGCCAATAAGGGCTTTGGTGCGGACCAACAGCCCACTTGTTGTGAAGGTAGGTCCTTTGAGGAGTAGCACTGAAGCACAGTCCCTGGAAACATTATTACAAACAGTGAGTGTATCAGCAAAACAGATGCGCACTAAATTACCCCTCACAATGGGCAATTACTGATTCTCTCAGGTGTACTCCAAAAAAAAGAGAGAAAACAACAGGTGTATGCACTAACACACATACATACACACACTTCCCCTCAGAGCATACCACTTAAGCTGTCAGCCAAAGAGTCATTTAGACAGGTGTACACACACAAACTTAATATCATCCCTAAGAGAGAGAGAGAGAGAGAGGGAGGGAGAGAAGAGGGAGGGAAGTGGAGTCTTAATTTCCTGTGTGGTGTGGCAGTGACCCTCCGACCTTGGCTGTTTGTGCGTACACACACACACACACACACACACACATGTCCAGAAGGATGGAGGACTGTATTAGATGAGGTAATGTACCTCTCACACCTGTCTATAAGACTCACACTGACAACCGAATGGAGTGCGTTTCTTTCTAAAGAGCCTAAAAGCTTCATCAGTTAGACCCTCTCTCTCATGCACACACACAAAATAATACTAGTGACCACATATAATCCACACCCACAGTGGAATTTCTGCTGCCGGTGTGTACCGACAGTAACACTTGTGAAAGATTTTAACCAGCAGCTATTATTTTGGTGTGGGGTGTCCCACAAGCACCATACTGCACGTGTGTGTGTGTTTATTATTCCATCACCGTGGTGGAGAGTGCATGTTTGTGTGTGTGCATGCGAGGCCCTCCTCTTTACAGCGCCTCTACACTGTTTATCCACTGATAAAGTGCTGGTGCTGGTGCCTACTTTTGGCTTGTTTTGTGTATTCTGTGCGACAGGTGATGTCAGGGGCTTAGGGGTGGCGTCATTTTGTTACTGTGACAACAAGAAGTAATTGTCATGACCGGCATTAAAATAAGATCTGAAGAGTAGAAAGGAGGACGCAACAACCGTTTTACTTGCAATTGCATTGAACTAAATTTGCGAATTAAACTTTGAATAAAACTTTGTTGGAACTACACACTCAGAATTAAGAGCTAACAGCAATACAAACGTGTATCTGTTGGCTTGCCCTTAATTGTGGTCTATGACGATGTCTTTGTGCTGTGTATAGACACTAGAAGATTTGACTTTGGATGGTAAAATATGCCACAGCCAGGAGTAAAACTTGTAAACCCCTTCTCGGTTGTTATTATTTTTACCCTGTGCTTTAGGAAACTCCCACATCTGATTACATACTTGTTCGGCAATGCAGGCCGGTTCTTAAAATGATTTGCTGCTTCCCTAAAAAAGCTCCGGCACTGTGTCAGTGGAAAAGGGGTAAGCGACACACACACAAGGATACACAGACATTTTTCAGTTGCACAAAAGACATAAATCTGGTTTATTAACCAATGACGATTCAAAGATACACTCAAAGCCAGCAAGGCAGAAAATGAATAACTGCCTGAATGCATAACTGATAGACACATGTACATTCACACACACACACACATGCAGACACTGGGATGCCTCCATATACCAGCCTCCCTCGCTGTGAAGAATGGGACATATGCAAATGGAAGTCTCGGCATGGGCCGTAGTTTCCCACAGGCAGAGAGAGAAAGAGTGTTCCTCCCCTCTCCGCACTCTTTCAATGGGCCTTTTCTTCCGCCGCTGAGCCCTCTCTATGGCCAATAGTGGTCCACTGCATAGGTAGCAAAACCCCTTTCTCTCTTCCCCTCTAAAGCCTTAATACACAATAGCTCACTTAAGCATTCTCACACACGCGCACACACACACACACACACACACACAGTCGTGACATATTTAAGAACAGAGTGTTTATCTCTTATTAAAATTACAGGTTTGTCGCTGATCGTATCTTTCCCAAGCTTTGGCCCGAGGAGGTTTACGAGGCTATAATCGGGTCAGGCTGTTAAAATACAGCGAATAAAAATATCACGTTAACTGGGACAGATAGAAAAAGGTTATTCGAGGTTAATAGAGGAAGTCTTTTGAGAGAGCGCCAGGCTGAGATGTGCTGAGATAAATGAAAACCTTTTATCATGGTTTATGATATTATCTCAATATATTGTATTAAAAAACACTGAATATTTAATTACATAGAAACTTTATGGTACTGAATGTTTTTTTTTTTTATTAGGCTTTTTAAATGAGGGGAGTGAGGGGTACTGACGATATTCTGAAGGGTCCACCATAACAATATTGTGCATTTAGAATATTGAATTTGAATTAATTTATATACAGGGGCATTTCCAGTGTTATGGATGTGACATTATATGTGAAGTTATATCGACGTGCAGAATGTCTCATTGCCTGTCACACCTCTGCGTCAGCGAGACACAATGCATTTCCTGTTATGTGACCTTTAGGAGAGAACGCAGACCAATATTCAGTATATATACAGATATATAAAGCAGTTTATCACTGTTACTGATATGACTTTAAAAAGACCTCTGCAAAAAAACATTATATATATGGGTCAAAGACAAAAAGGGTGTTTTAAAAAGAGCAAAAACTAAAAAAAAAAAATATATATAACATTGTTTAAAAAATAAAAAGTGCCACAGAGATTAATTTGCACTTTTAATATGACTTGCGGTTGAGTGCAAATGTTTGTGCACCCTTCCAATACAAGATATTTATTGCAAGTTCACTTTTCACAGATGTTTCTTCATCACCATCATAACAAATGGTAAAAAAAAAGAAATCTTAAAAGATCAATAGTAAGCCTCTCATGACCTTTTCAGGTCTCTTGCTGTTTGGTTTGGATTTTTGTGAATCTCACTTGCAGTTTTTTCCCCGCCCCAGTTATTTTTCCTTCCACTCTTTTTGTTCGTGTCATTAGGAAACACCAACAAATGAACAGATGTTGCAGATAAACCAAGCAGATACAGCAGTATACCAACTTTTGCATCCAACTGTATTATGTCTTTTTTTAAAACAGTTGATGCTAGAATTATAATGTGGTCTGTTATGTCGGATATTCTGAATGATGGGTTTTATCTTTTATTTTCCTTCATATCCCATAAAAAAAATCGATAAATATATCGATAAATATCAGTAATTTTCTGCAAAGTACGAAAACAACTGAAATGGGAAGGAAGAATGAACCACGAATATAAAAAGTTACATATAGGCCGATAATATGGGGAAGTGAGTTATTTATTCATGGTATTGTTCTCTCTATAGCACGTTTTTAACAACAGTTACACAAAAATACCGATTTTAATTGCAAATGAGCGAGCCGAAGGCGACAGTGGCAAGAAAAACATCTTAGAAACGTTAGGAAGAAACCTTGAGAGGAACCGAGGTTTAAAAAGGTGAACCTGTCCTCCTCTGGGCGACACTGGATTGTGAGATTACAGGTTATAAAGGAACAGGTTATTGTCAGGTTATAAAGGAACAGGTTATTATCAGGTTATAAAGGAACAGGAAATGAGTCTACACGAGTGTTTCCTCATGAAAAAGCTCAGACTGTATATTCTATCATTCGGCGTTCAGTCATAAAAGAAGTGAAAGTAATTGAAACGAGGCCTTTATGGCAAACATTTTCCTTCCCCAATCTGAACTCCTTCTTCAATAAACCCTACTGCAGGCGATGAGCTGCATCCAAATGCAATGCAAATCTAATGTTCAGCGTTTTGCATGCGTTTCATGCAGTGATGCTGAACAGACTTAGTCATGCCAACACATATTTCCTGCACACGTGTGGATAAGAAATACAGAAACGCTCATATTCACTACACATCTGTGTGTGAGGAGCCGCGTCTGTGTGTGAAGAGCATCTGTGTGTGTGAGGAGCATCTGTGTGTGTGTGAGGAGCATCTGTGTGTGTGTGAAGAGCATCTGTGTGTGTGTGAAGAGCATCTGTGTGTGTGAGGAGCCGCGTGTGTGTGTGTGAGGAGCATCGTGTGTGAGGAGCATCTGTGTGTGTGTGAGGAGGATCTATGTGTGTGAGGAGGATCTGTGTGTGTGTGTGTGAGGAGCATCTGTGTGTGAGGAGCATCGTGTGTGAGGAGCATCGTGTGTGAGGAGCATCTGTGTGTGAGGAGCATCGTGTGTGAGGAGCATCAGTGTGTGAGGAGCATCGTGAGGAGCATCGTGAGGAGCATCTGTGTGTGAGGAGCATCGTGAGGAGCATCTGTGTGTGAGGAGCATCGTGAGGAGCATCGTGAGGAGCATCTGTGTGTGAGGAGCATCGTGAGGAGCATCGTGAGGAGCATCGTGAGGAGCATCTGTGCGCTTCCTCTGCACTCAGCTTTAACCACAGAACAGAGGAGTGTAATAAAGCTTGTACAAGAAAAGACAAATGAATCCACGACGCTGTGACTCACCTGGAGATAAAGCCGTCTGCGTGTTGGGGCTGAAATGAGCGCAGCTGTAGGGGTCACTGCCTTTATTCGGGGTTTGCAGAAGAGTCGTGTGGAACGAGCACTTCCTCCATCTGACTCTCGCCTGGCGCATGCGCACCGCGTGCGTGGTGCGCGTGGGCGGGCCCGTTTCAATGCCATTTAAAGGGCACGAACCTCCAGCTGGAGTGTGCGACTTTTCCATCAATAACGTTTCATACTCCTACAATATGGGAAAAGATATTGCCAGTGATTGGTGTCAGGGTGGTTCCACGACTGGGGTGCTCTTTAGACCCTTGTCACTCTGGAAAATTCAACTTTATATTTTCTACCACTGCATCCAAGAAAGCATGCATGTGCTGACACTGGCTCAACCCTGCTACCAAAAACTTGTGCCAATGGTTCGAATATCATTTAAAAAAAGCTAATTAAAATAAAATCCCCTCCTCCTCTATAAAAGGTTGGCTGCATGTCAAAATTAGATATTTGTTCCAAAACCAAAAATGACCATATATGCATGTAAGTTGTATTTTACCTTCATGACAAAGTGATTTTTTTTGTCCCCCCCCCTTAAATTAGTAACAGGGTTGTTGTTTTTAAAGCATAGAATTAGCAAATACACAAAATGTGGTGAACTAGCATCCATTTATCAATTTTCAGTTTTTAAATCTCTCCATGCTGAATCATAGACGGTTGTAAAGCTTATTTTCTGAAACGTAATGTTCTGTAGTTCATGTACAGTCGTTTCCTGAGACGACGTAATGACTCATGCTGAAGGATCCACTGCTTCCTGGAATTCTGTTTGTTATTGACGTTGCGTTTCCCCATGACATGAGTCATTTCATGTCTTCTGCATTAATGTGAATGAGAAAAGATAAAATTTTACATTTCCAAACATTCATTTTCCCCCCCAAAAAATGACAGAGAAATGTGTGTAAGTCATTAAAGAAAGTGAGATATTCAGCACTAGAGCACTTTTTGTTTAGATATAAATAAAATCAAGGCTGTTCTGGGATTTTACCTGCAGAGACAGAAGTGAGAGCCAAAGTTCTGCAGAAGAACCGTGACAAGTTCTCCAAGTTTCTTGGAACAACCTACCAGCTGATTTCCTTATAAAATTGCACAACAGTGTGTCTAAGAGAACTGATGCAGTTTTAAAGCTAAAGGGCAGGGACGTGCAGAGTTCAGGTGGGGCTTGAGCCCCTACCCCTTTGCCCTACCAGTCACAAAGTGCCCTCCTTTTTGCTTGCTTTAAAAAATATAAATACATTATATATGTGTGTGTTATTGTGCCATTTTCGTCCGTCCCAATCAGCAAAAGATTGGACACTAACTAATTTTAAAAAGAGGCCTCTCTGCTCACGCAAATACAGCCCCTTCTCCTGAAGTGAGCCGCAAGAGACAATCCTTTGTGAGAGTCGTCGGTTTAAATAGGTTGTGGTACATTCCCGAGGTATGCGTGCTGTGATTTTAGTAGCAATAAATAATAGCGTATTGATCAGCGTGTGTTGGAACTTGACCTGGACTTGTCGAGTGTTTGATATGAAAATGTGCTGCGAGTTCAAACTCTGTTTAACTATGCTTATGTTGGAATGACAGCAATAGAAAATTCATCCTCTGATAATTAATATGCTCTTAAACATAAATTATTCATGATCTCATTTCTGACTTATTGTTAAGAGAGCCTCAAACAGGTCAGCGTGCCCCATCTCATCTTTGAGGTGACCATCAGTGCAGCTTCCTCTTCATGTCATCCCTCAGTCAGGTACTTAGATTTAGGTGCTGTGTGTGTGGGAGTGTGTGAGAGAGAGAGAAAGTGTAGGCTAGTTTCTTACAAGCTCAAAATGCCACTTTTAGACATGATAGTGTGTTAGGATATGTTCATGTCATGCATCATATTAACCATATCCTTAAACTGTAGCTGCCAATCAAAAATGAAAAGTGTTTTATTGAGAGATATTGAATCCTTTCCCTGGTTTCTTTTAGCGCTGACCCAACGTGACTAGATCTGGATGGGTCCGGATAACAACACTGATTGCGATGCTATTCAACCAAATTAAGGGGTTTTGTTAAGAAATAATACATTAATATATAAAATTACAAATACATTAAATCAGTCTTAAATCCAAATGTTTGAACAGCCAGGGGCCAATGGCATTGTATTGTGCCAACATAGTTACGTTATGTCCATGTGCCCTTTTTTCTTTTTGAGCCCCCGTCCCTCAAAATGGCTGTGCACGGCCCTGCCAAAGGGTCACACCAACACATTGATTAGGTTTAGTTTTTTACTGTTTACTGCTTTTATGGGATTTTTTTATGTTTCATTATTTTTTTAAAGCATTTTCGCTTTACAGAATTTCTTTACATGAGATGTGCCTAAGACTTTTACACACGACTGTACACTTATGTGAAAAAAAAGGTTTGTGTTTTCACTCGTTTAGAGAGTTATATTGTCTAAAAAGTGAAACAGGTCTACAGGAAGCACAACGTCTGCGTTAAGGAGTTAATGGTGTCGAGTTCTCTGAACGGCTTTCCGTGATTCTGCCCACTGGACTCCATTTTGCCGTCATTAGTCACCACATTTGGGCGTTTAAAGGATGAAAAATCAATACAGGTTACAGATACACTCAGCTTCATCTCTGTAGCTCTGCATATTCACAAGGAGTGGTGTGTGTGTGTGTGTGTGTGTTTCAGGGAAGCAGCAGTAAACTGAGCAAAAACATCTCCAATCTCCTTCAGGTAATGATTTTTTGTAATATTACTAATATGTTTTGCTAAGACGAGCTTTTAGTGAATGGTGATATTTAAAATGTTGTTATATTTCAATAACTGATCTTGATTATGACAGCTTTATGAAGGTATTGAGTGAAATGCCCTATTGACGTATCAATAATCATAATAACATGAGGTTATGTTTCAGTAGAATGTCGTCGGAGCTCGAGAAGGCAATGATAACTATCGTTCAGGCCTTCCACAAGTACTCGGGACACAGGTGCAAGCTAAAAAAGGTCGACCTGAAGGATCTTATTAACAACGAGATGAGCCAGTTCATCATGGTGAGTGTATGAACACAAATGACAGGGTTATGAACATGAATATGGATATGAATTTGTGGACTGGGTGTGAGAGGAGCGACTCACCAAATTCAAATCAGTCGGATTTTCCATTTGTGGTTTATGGAGGCAGATTTTTACTATCAAATCGTGCAAGCAAACTGTGAGGCAGTCGGTCTCAGGCGATGAGCTTCCACAGGAGGAGAGACATTCAAGAAAGCATACAAAACAAATAATATGACAATATGATTGAATAAAGATTATTTGATAAGGCAATATTGGATTGCGATTATTTTGATCAATTTGTATTTGATTTTTCAGTTGCAACAGCATAACCCATCGGTTCTCAAACTTTTTTCAGCCAGGGAACCCTTCCAGTGAGAACATTTAGCAAGGACCCCCTTATAATCCCAGTACAGGTTCATTTTATGAATATAATCCGACTCTTTACAGCTGTTTTTAAATCCATATTAAAAACGTACATGTTTAATCTGGCCTACTCATAGTTCTTAGAGTCATAATTTATGAAGTTGAGTTCAAAAGTTTGCGCACCCTTACTCTAAAATGATAAACAAGATATTTCATGCCAGTTTTTTTTAAAACGCAGCCTTATGAACATGAGAAACTAAAATGGTCAAAAAGTGCATGTAAAGATATTAATAATAGTAAAACAAAGTGTGATATAAGTGTGGACTCGCCATGTGCTGGTGATCATGCTCTTTGTTTTATATTTTTGCGAATCTCTCTGGCAAATAAACAAGGTGTACCTTCAACTGTACCTGGAGTTATCGAGCTTTAGATTATGGATATGAACATCATCCTGTGACATTCATGTGACCTACATGTGTCACATACTGATTGACAGAGCGGAGCTTCCACATTGCTTTTGTTTTTACACAAGTCGTGAGTCAGGAACGTTGCGTGGTGTGTATGTGTGTGTGTTTTGTACTTATTTCTCGGAAAGCGACAGAAATAAAGTATGTTTTATTTTTCCGTTTATGGCGTCGTGAGATTTTATGCTACAAACACGAGAAACTGTAGCGTCTCGGCCTTTCAGTGTGCCCACGTGTAAATAATATGAGTGTTATAAAAACGGGTTAATTGGACAGAAACACAGCTGGCCTACATTTTTACAGTGCTAGGCATAGACATTCTGCTAATTCTCATTCTTTTCCCCATTCTTTTTAATAAAATAAAATAAAATACGTGAAGTAGAACGACTCACCATGACCACAATTAAACTATGACACTAAAATGGTGTGTACAGTATAAAATGCTAAAAATGCAAAATTTCTCACGGCCGCTCAGACACAAAGAGGAGGTGACGTAAGCACATGGTCCTTAGGTAGACCTGACGTCAGCTGTACCAAATATAAGCCTCGCCCACCTCAAACCGGCCAGAAGAAACTTTGTTCTTTCTTTTGCAGACAATTGTAAATTCACCACAGAAGCTATAGATAATAGGAAGAAGCGAATTATGGAAAATAAGTTGACAGGGGCTTTAAATGTACATCAGATCAATGATCACGTGTCAAAGTGCAAAAAAGTGACACGAGGCTCATCTCATGTCCATTTGATTTCCAGTACAATTACCTTATAATTAAAAAAATGAATAATATTTTTCTCTAAATGAGCTTAAAGCACATAAGAAGGATAAAACGCATCAGAATGTATTAGATGGTCATTCTGATTCTATACAACACAATTATTTATTCACGTCACCTTTATTATTGAGATTTTCACTAAAACCGATGTGTGTGTGTGTGTGTGTGTGTCTTTACCACAGAAAATTCAGGACAAGGAGACCCTCGACATGCTGTTTTCTGATCTGGATCAGGACGGAGACCGAGAGATCGACTTCCAGGAGTTCATCCCCCTCATCGCCATGGTGACGTCGTCGTGTCACGATCTCTTCATGATGGAGCACAACCATTAAAATATCAACGCCATTCAAATAAAACAAACGCTATTCATTAAAAACTCAGCACTTTGTGTGCGGTTCTCACATCTTTATTGCAGAAATCAATTTACAGTGTGTTCATATCATTCTTATATGATCACATACGGTTAGTTTTGTTGTGCTGCATTATTTTGTTAACATAAAATAAACCTGGTCATGTTTCCCCCGACGCTACCAACCAGCATTTTAACTCACAAAAATAAAATAAAATAAGAATCATGTTCAACACAAAATATCGCAATAATTCAAGATGTTTATGAACCTATACGTATCGTGATATTTCGTTTTTCTGCGGTTTGCTAACCAAATGCCAGATTTAACAAGCAATCAAACAATTACAAAATTAGTTTTCAGTCAGAGGCAGAGTGAATAAAATGTGGAGGTGGTCAGTGATCTTGATTATCATATAGTCATACCACCAAACTCTAAAAGCGTGTTTCTTTGCTAAAAAAGATGAGCTTTTTCAAAGCTGTTTTTAACACGCCCTTGTCCACTTCCTGTCACGACTTCACGAGTGGCCACTTGCAGCACGAGGCGGGAGCGTCCTAACCGACTCCCATGCTAACTAGCTAACAGAATAAAATTGCGCATAAAATTAAGGATTCATCAAATGTGTGTCGGCAGTTCGAACACAAGTGTAAGTCATGAAGCGTAATGAATATAAATTGTTCATAGCCGCCGTGCGCGTGCCCGTCACTGATTATGTAAATAGAGACACGCCCACACTTAACCATATATGGTATGTAAGCATTGCTTCAAAGCATACCTAAAAAAAAAAGACAGACATTTTTTCGTGAGTGCCACAGAGAAAGCTTGATCTTGATCAGTAAAGTGGAGAGTTATCAATCTGTGCTGTTTAATTCTTTTGTGTGTTTATAATTTTTAATGTAATATTTTTAACATAAATGCACGTTATGATCAATAAAGTGTGAGGAATTTAGTGTTTCTAAGTCGCTGTTTGAACACATTAAGCTGTTTCCTTATAATGGCTTTCTACAGAGATGAAAAACGCTCAACGTGAGAATGATTGTGCTCTTTTTCGATCACTGTTTCGTCCTTTTGGCAGTAGATAGTGTCTATGACGAGGTAAGTGTGTGTGACATTTGGTGTTGTTTGCTCGTCGTTTAATGCACGTGAATACACGCACAAGTCTCAGCAAACGTTCGTTTTGATAAATCCCACATTTTGCGTTGAAAAGTTCGTACACAGAATTTACGCACAGATTTGCGCATGCGTATGCACCGTTGATAAATGAGGACCCTGCTGATCTCTCGCCTAATGAACCTCACTCGAGCTGATGAAGTAATGAAAACTGAAACGAGAGAAATATATATATATATAAAAGGAGCGTGTTAAAATCTGTTGAATCAGGGCCTAAGCTGCGTTCTCCCTTCTTAGGTTACTTTCCAAAAAAGTCAGCATGCGCTTCCACGAGTCCTCCTGAGCGGCTGCGTGTTGCTCTGGGTTTCCTCCCCACTGAATCAGAGCTGAAACACACACACACACACACACGGTATGGGTTCATCAAGCAACACAGTGAGCAAACTGCACAAACTGACTGTATATTTAATAAGATTGAATCATTTAAAGCACACTGACTTTGAGTGGGCCGGTTGGACCAGACGGAGATGCGGGAGGTGGGTGTGTACGGGGGCTCGATCAGGTGACCGGCTCCGGGGTACGAGACTCGCGTAAACAGGTGAGATTTACCCACGGCGCGCAGCCGTCTCTCGATCTGTAATCCAAAATCAGACCAACTCAGTGTGTGAGTCATGAATCTGAACCTGCTGTTTGACTCTCCTCTTTTCTTTGTTACAGGGCAGATCGAGTTGGAATGTTTTAGTACCTGGTAGAACCGGTTCTTCAGGAGTACAGAGATGAGACACAACACCTCAGGAATGTGAAACAACTCGAAGAGCGTTTTCCTTTTTTCCGAAGTGCTGCCGTAACCATAACAACGCTTCATAGTGTTAATGTCTTCATTATTATTCTAAACTAGTAGAAAATAGTGAAAGCGAAAAAATCCCTTCTATGAGCAGGGGTGCACAAACTTTTGACTTGTTAGTGTGGGTCTATTAAAACACATTTACTAAACTTTTTTTTTTTTTTTGGTTAAATGTTCTGTTGCTTGTCGTGCAAAAGGGGATTTGAATCAATCTTACTTAAATGATTGAAATCCTATAAAATAATCAAAACATTTGAATGCAATGAAAGAAATGGTGCTTATTTTTCATCATACTGTTGACATTTATAAAATGAATAATAATAATAGTAATAATAAGTCTATGTAAAAATCTAATTATGACGTTTTGTGCATCGATGCAGAAACGTTCAAGAGAGAATCATGATGTATCGAAAAAACGATTATTTCCCCATCTCTAATATGCATATCGAACCAAGCTCATTAGATTTTTGTTGTGACCTGGTTATGAAGCTTTATAGTAAGCTGTGACGTCACGGACCTGCACCGAGTTTCCATCTTTAAAATAAAACCATGTTTGACTGTGTTGATTGAAATGGCACTTTTGGTGTGTGGACGTTCTCCTCACCTCGTCTGCGTTCTCCATGGACGAACAGCTTAAATCGTCCTCTCCAATGATGTACAGCAGAGGGCAGCGCAGCTTCTCAATCTGTACCACGACCAAAACACCATTATAGCATATCACGGTGATTAAACGGTGAGGCTGAGCAGATGTGTCAGATTTAGAGGCTGTTCATCATGAGGGAGCTTTCAGCTTCCCAAACAAACATAAAAATGCAACATGCAAAGAGATAAAACAATGGAAAAAAAAATCATACTCAGGGTCATTTTTGTCTTTAAAGTCATAGTTCAGCCAAAAATGTCCAAAATGTCCCCTTTATCCCAAACATCGATCAGCTGAGACGTGTTCGGTGTCTAAAGATTGCTTCTTTAGTTTTACACTGCAGCTACAAGGCTAATGTAGCGAACAGTAAGCGTATAGCCTCCAGTTTAGCATGGCGCTTATAGCCTCCAGTTTAGCATGGCGCTTATAGCCTCCAGTTTAGCATGGTGCAGT
>JAOUQW010000049.1:8489258-8501941 GCA_028565825.1 Olivaichthys viedmensis
TGCTGTTCCTCTGGGACAGTTTATACAAAACCAGTTGCACCAAACCAGAGAGAGAAAGAGAGGGAGAGAGAGAGAGGTAGAGTGAGAGATCAGGAATAAGAAATAAGAGATGCCAGAAACATTTAGCAGTGTCCCTGGATGTTTAGCACACCCTGGATGTTTGTGTCTTATCAAACAGAGCCTATAATAAAAGTTTACGAGCCCCTGATCACATGAAGAGTGTTTCGGCAGAAATGTAAAAACATCAAAGCAAAATCTGAAAGAGGGAATTCATATTAGTGCTAATACAAGAGCCTTGTGAAGCAATAACTCAGTACGCTGTGGTCGAGAGCCATTTTCTGTTTCAGGTCACAAACGTATGTGTTGCAGCAGTGCTGGTGTTGGGGGGGCAGTGCTGGGCTATTCTTGTACCTGCTGATGACTATCAGGTTTCTGACAGACCTCAGCTGGGTGTGGTACAGTCCTAGAGGATTGAGTAGACAGTCTTCACTGATTGAGGACACACACACACTTTCTAAAGGTATCTATATAAGATAAAGTGGTATGTAGCAAAACCACTTAGAACAAGCAAATTGTTCTTACAAATGTCTATTTATCTGCCAGTCAAGATTTCATTTAATTAGGTACACACCCTAACTTTTCAAGCATCAAATTGACCTGACAGTGAGACTTAGATGATAAATGTTCTGAAATCATGTCCCTGTTTCAAATACGAAAAAATTAAGAAAGTGGTTCAACTGAGGTAAGTTGACCAATAAATATATCTATCAAGATAAAAAAACAGAAAAGGATAAGGGCTGGGCTTTAAATGAAACGTGGTATTTTGTGAACGCTTGAAGATTCCGCTTGCGTGATAAGTTATCCTCTAGTTTTTATGAAGTAAAATCCACCTCCATCTCAAATCTCCAGTAGCCCCCACAGAACCCTGTAGCTCTTTCCCCATGTGGTCTTTCACTCGATGAAGGCCAGACTGGACTAAAGAAGGTGCTAGTCCCCTCGTCATTTCACTGCTTCCCCCTGCCTGTGGCTGCACACAGTGAATTATTCAGCAGGACAAAGTGCTCCGCGCCTGTGCCGAGGCCTGAAAGAACAACACATTATAGGAGCATTAACATCCGCAGCATCTCAGTAGTGCTCTGCTGGTCGCAAACAACTTTATTTTAATGTTGATAATTGCTCTAGATTTGATACATATATTAATGTTTCCTGATTCTAGGAAACTATTTGATTCCACATTAAATCCCATAGGTAACAGTGGAACAGCTTTGATCTAAAGAGGGCAATATCGATGGACTGTATGTCTGAAAGTTTCAAACACAAAACAAAAAGGGGCAGATAGGTTTCCTACTGAACACAAAGTACACCAAAAATTATTTCCTAACATTGATAAATTACCTAAGTTACACTTTACTTAAGGGTGGTGTTCATAGGCCTACATGACACCTACATAAACCCTTCATAAACATTTATAAAGGCTAATTCCAATAAGTGTCAACTGATATAAAGACTGCTTTCTTCAAATTTGATCTCCAGTTGACATAACACCTGAGTTAAGTGACAGATTTGTGTTGGCATAAGGTTGTGTTATGACACTTTTCAGACCGACTTACATTAAAACATAATGACAACTGACTTTGTAGCTCGGTGTACTTCTCGTATATTAGAATGATGTGATGTAGCTTGCCAAGTGAAGATTCAATTGGAAAAATCGAAACAAAGGTGAGCAAAAGACGCTCTGCAGTGTCTCCTGAACTTGCCACTTGGTGGGGGAACATTGAAATGAAAACCTGCTGTATAAAACTGTTACATAGTGAAGGTTTTAACAACAACAATCTGTAACAACAGAGTTATGTATATTTTCTCTGGCCCTTAAATCAAGTGTGTTTCTTGTTTCTGCTTATAAGCTTTTTATAAATACCTATTGAAATGCCACGACACTGTAATGCCACTTAAGTATATTAGTTAAGTTTGGTGATTGAAATGTCACATCATCACCATCATATGACTCTGATATACCAGAAGTGCATTGAGCTACAAAGTCAGTTGTCCTAACGTTCTAAAGTAAGTCAGCCAAGAAAATGTCATAACACAACCTTATGTCAACAAAAGTCTATGTCACTTGACTCGGGTGTTGATGTCAACTTGGCATCAAAATTGACGAAAGCAGTTTTTATGAAAGCTAACACCTGTGTAGGTTTATGTCATTTTTCATTAAGGGCTTATGTTGGTGTCATGTAGCCCTATGAACACTACCCATAGTGACACCAATCTATACTGGAGTGGCAGTGACATCCAGTCAGAACATTCTGGGAAACTGACTTACAGGATGATATGTTGCTAACTCTTTAGTCCCTTCAGACTGCCACGTCACCAGTTGCAGCAGTGAGGCTCCAGCTGCTAATATCTGGAGAGGGAAGGGTCAGAGAGAGAGGGAGAGGGCGGGACCAGTGAACCTTACTGGATGAACCTGATTGGGCCTGGAGCCCAAGTGGTACCACAGAAAATCCCAAAACACTAAAGCATGGTATAAGTCTCTGGATGAACCTGATTGGGCCTGGAAGCAAAACACTAATGGAGGGTGGAACATAGCGAAGGTGAATAACAGACGCGCTGGCTGTAAGAGAAGGTGCTTCGGTAAAGAGCTGGCCTCATCAAAGATCAATGACGAGGTGTTTTCAAAAGCCACACATACTCTTTCTCGCATTTTTGCCTTTATGCTAAAGCAGAGCAGACTGGAAAAAGACAGAGCTATTATACAATGGAAAGTCCAGTCTTTTCCCGTTTTCCTTGGATGAAGCTATTTAAGCATGAAGTCATATTTTTTTTGTGCCAATGGAAAACAAAGAGTAAAAATAATGCTACCGCAAATATGAAACTGCATATAGAAATTCTGTCATTAAAGCGGTAGTCAGGAAGTTAGAAGTCTCTAAAAGCCTCTATTTTCAGTTGCTGTTGATGGGACCACCCAACTAGACCAAAGTATAACTCGACTTTGCCATCCAAGAGCCCCTGAGCTGACTCCGGTGGGCACACGGAAAGAAGCAGGTTAACGCAATTCGGTGACTTCATTAACCAAAGTCAAATTTTTCACCCGGTTAAGTAAAAAGGCAGGAATACCAGACTTATATTCTTGACTTGTCATTTTCTTCTTGTCCTTCCTTTTTATTTCTGTCATTACACATGACCATTTTTCTCTTTTTTACCTTCTGTGTGTCTGTAATGCATGGGAGGAGGCAGACAGGGGCTTGGATGGAAGGGGGGGTCGGGAGCAGAAAGCCATCCTCCGTGCTCTACATTAAGGGATCAGGCTGTGTCTCTGTAAATGAGTATTGATCCTGCTTCTGGCGGGATCGTTTAGGAGATTAATGCTGGCAGTGTGTGTGTGTGTGTGTGTGTGTGTGTGTATGGGGAATCTGTCTTTAAAAAATACAATAAAAAGATCGTGAAAAACCCCCAGAAAAAAAGATATGACAATAGTCAAATTTTACAATGCATTTTTATATTGTAATAAAACCCAGGAAAAGATGGAACCATGGTTATTTGTCCTTCTGTTTATCGCAGCAAACATTGTTAAACTGCGTCTAGATGAACTGAAATTGTGAGAGAAGAGAATTGGGGAGACGTCACTCACGTAGGACACCCGGCACCATCAATTGGCAAAATCATTTGAATTTGTCACTTTACCGCATCAAGTTGAGATAAATCTTAATTAATATTGTATCTGCGATCGAGGCTTTGTCACAAACGTACACCGAGAATGAATGGTCGCCTGTCGCTTTGTCGCAGGGTAAAATGAAACTCAGAGAACAATATATTTCCACATCGTTTGATTGGTTAATAAACTCATTAACTCATTAATACAAGTCCAATATTTATTTATTTTTGCACCAGTTTCCATAAGCAAATAATGTACTTGTCCTTGCATTGCTGCTACACAGTCTCACACTTGCAAATGTATATCTCAAGTTACGAAGGTTAAAGTTAGGGGCATAGTTTGTGTTTGGACCTTTTCTTACGACATCATTCAAATAAAATCAAACCAAATCCAACCACATCGCCCTTGTTCATTCAGATTTGTACGAATTTCTCATGAGATCAGGTTGGCTACAGGGTTAAACGTCATTTGTCATCCTCTTTTAAAAGTTCTAAGCAGATACACAGAAAACCATAATATTGCGTTGTGCAGAAGAAATAACACTGCTACGCTTCTCTTGTACCTTGATAAATTGTTTCCAAGGTCAGATGTTTCTAATAAAGCACATCAATCCAATACTATCTTTTATTCATTTGGTCTTTTTGTTTTTTTTATAGTGTTTGGTATGCAGCACGTGCCCAAAGAAAAGGCCACGTTTATTACTTTTGTGTGACACATTAAGCATTTGTGTTAGCTTTATTTCAGCATCCATCTACAAACACAAATTTGGACCATATTATGCCAATGAAAGTCATTTTGGCTCTTAAAAGCAAAGTAATAGCAGCTTACAAAGGAAATAGATGTGGTTTAATGGGTAATGCCACCGTAACCTGGTCCCAAATTCATTGTGTGGTATGGATGCATGCTAAGGGAACATGTTAGCGCAGAAAAGCTGCTTTTTCTCCCTGCTTTCTTGCACTAGGCATGTGACGTAGAGCTTTCAAAAAGCCAGACAATGACCCTTGAATAGTCATGCCAAGGATTCAGTGTTATATTGTAAAATGTACAAAATGTATTAATGTGTATACGCTTTTTGTTTTACAAGGGCATTACTATCAATTGCTCTCTTTGAATTAATTTAAATGGAAATGAATTCAAAAGTCGTGTCTAAATTGGATGGCTCTTTTAAGATGTGCCTGTGAAGGAAGACAGAGAATATTATTAGGAGAGGAGAGATTCTCAGAAAGTGTGTCCTGTCCTCAGGATTTGAGGATTATAGCATCAGGGAAATCTGAACGTTTCCCTGATGGACAGGCTAATCTCCTTTCGCACTCCCGCTGACTGACTATCTGGATGATATGTCATCATTTCAACGCTTTTTCTCTCGTCTTATTTTTTTTTAAGTTCACTTCTTCCTCACGGTATCAATATAAAAAAGTAATAAAACACAAAAAGTGATGTGAAGCTAGATAAAGGCAAACCATATTAGCCAGTTCGCCCAGTGTACGAGAAAATGTGGCTTCCTCCCAAACTACACTACTAAATATTTAATATGGTATTATGACGTTTGGGAAGAAATAGTGGATGTATTTATTCTGCTATGGGGAATTATCGTAAATACACAACATGGTCTCACACTTGCAAATTCGTAACAAGTCACACTACTTAAGTATAAAAAGATATGAAGGTTAAGATTAGGGTTAGGGGCGAGGTTTTCTTATGACTTCATTTGCATAAAATTTGAATTAAATGAATCCAACCACTTCACCTTTATGTGTCTTAATTAGTATGAATTTCTTATGAAATCAGGTTCCGAGTACATGAACGTTCCTTCAAGTCGTTATTCGGAAATAATTTTGATAGAGTTTCTTTACACTTTCCTTTGGCAGAGGAAAGGGTGCTTTTAGTGATTGATGGTGGGTAATTCTTTATTTATCAATATACAACTTACTTTTAGTAGAGATGATTGGACTTACTGTAACCGTTGGTTGTATTATGCACATTTTTAAAATGGCAAGAACCCAGCTAACAGAGAACGTTTAGTATTCAACCGCTTCTAAGAAGGTTAGGTCGTAACATCACAAAAATAATGTTCCTGCAATGTTCTGAAAACGTGATGTAATATTTGTCCGATCAGATAAAAACCAACATTATGGAAACGTTTGTGTTAACGGTCCTTTAACTAAAAATGGCACATTAACTTTGTAGGAATGCTTATATTAAACATTATATAAAAAATATTTTTAGACGTTTGGGGCCTCAGCCTGCATTGCCTGTACTGTAGCTATGCCTCTGCCAGGAACCGTAACGTTCAGAAAACGTTTTGTTCACCTAAAATATTAGCTAGCTTACATGAACATGAAGACTTTGTAATTTTGACAATTGGGAAATATAAACATCCGTCCCAGCTAACAGAGAACGTTATTAGAACGTTCAGTAAAGTATTTGACAGGTTCTAAGCAAGTTAGGGTGTAACATTACAATAAAATGTTCCTGCAATGTTCTAAAAACATCTGCTGCAACAATGGCCTACTTCACAATGTTAATAGAACGTTGCTCACACAAGGTTCCCAGTTCCACCTTTAAAAAAAAAAAAAAAGTGCCAGAAAAGGCTCTTTAGAGTGATGCCAGAGCAGAACCATTTTTTTTTTAAAGAATCTTTTGATTGATTGATTTTTTATTTTTTTGGTGCCACAAAGAAATAAGAAAACATTCCCACCATAAATGTTAGCATTATGTGGAATGATCTTTGTGGTGGAAAATGATTATTCAGTTTCCTGTGGCAATAACAAAAAATGGCTAAAGAATCATGGACCCCAAGGTTCTTCGGGGGAACCAAAAATGGCTCTTTAGGGAACCAAAAAAGGCTCTTTAGGGAACCAAAATGGTCCTTCTATGGCATCGTTCTAAAGAACCTTTTCCGGCGCCTTTATTTTTAACCTTTATTATGGAAACGTTAGTGTTAATGTAACTACAAAATGTTGCAGAAATGTTGTAGGGACATTAATAACCGTTGAAACGTTCTTAAAACACCCAGAAAACTTGACAGATTGAACGTTCTTAGAACCAAAAGTTTCTAGAACCTTAACGTTCCACCAACCTAAAATTGTTAGCTGGGGTGGATGTGAAGGTAGCACGTTTTTTTTTTACTGCAGTCTGCATCCAGTGTAGGACTCCACCTGTGGCACCTGGTGCATAAAAAAAAGAAGAAGACTATTTAGTGCTGCAGGATAGGATTTGGGACTGAATAGGGCGTCGGATAGTACACCACCAGAGGGAGGGTACTATAATGACCAGAGGGAGGGTACTATAATGACACCACCAGAGGGAGGGTACTATAATGACACCACCAGAGGGAGGGTACTATAATGACCAGAGGGAGGGTACTATAATGACACCACCAGAGGGAGGGTACTACAATGACACCACCAGAGGGAGGGTACTACAATGACCAGAGGGAGGGTACTATAATGACACCACCAGAGGGAGGGAACTACAATGACACCACCAGAGGGAGGGTACTACAATGACCAGAGGGAGGGTACTATAGTGACCAGAGGGGGGTACTATAATGACACCACCAGAGGGAGGGTACTATAATGACACCACCAGAGGGAGGGCACTACAATGACCAGAGGGGGGGGGTACTATAATGACCAGAGGGAGGGTACTATAATGACATCCTATTTAGTAACCTATAGTGGTATGCGGGTTGGGATGAGGAGTGCCAACAGAGCGCGCGCGCGAGAGAGAGAGCGAATGAGAGAGAGAGAGAGATAAAGAGAGAGAGAGACAGAGGTTGAGATAAAGAGAGAGAGAGAGAGAGAGAGAGAGAGAGAGAGGTGAGGAGATTTTTGACGTTACGAGTTTCACACAGTTCGCCTTCATGGAGGTAAAGCGCAAACGACGGAGTGATGTAGCGGAGAAATGACATGGTGTCCTTGCGCCTGCTCTGACTTCAGCGCGCGCATCGTGCTCAGTCATCCATCTATCGCTCTTCCCCTCCTTCTCCTTCTTCTTCTTCTTCTTCTTCTTCCTCCACTTCTTCTTTTCCTTCTTCTTTTCCCACTTGTTCTGCTCTCCTTCATGCCCGACCAAGGACATCCCCTTTCAAAAAGAGTTGCTGTTCCCACGGACATCTCGTTTTCCTCCGCGCTTACTTTAGGTGAGTACCGCAAATGTGCTCGATATGCAAACTGCGATAAGACTTGGAGGTTTGGGCTTCATTGCGTCTTATCTGTCTAACATTCCTGCCCAGGCAGGAGTACACCTCGCATTGGCGGCTTAACATTGGTCGTTTCAGTGCCAGTGAAACGTGACGCCACTATAATGATCCGTTTCCTTGCATTTTTCTGCCATCAATTGGACAGGAGCAAACAGACAGTGCTTTTCTTTCATTTCTTTCTTTTCTTTCGTTTAAGACACGTTCAGCAGGTGTAGGTCTGCACCATGACTCAACAGGTATCAGGCATCCACAAGTACTACAGGTACTGATCATTCATCGGACACCCACTTTTCTGTGGGATAAGCTTCATTTCCACAGCATGTGACCATGTCAAGTCCTCGTCATGACCCGGCAACACTGTTCATAATCATAATAGTGTTATAATGTCGTCTGATAATATCGTAGTACCACTTTTACGCATCAAAGTTCTTGACAGACCAAGGTTGTTCTACCTTCTGCCTATAGAATAGATGTCATTAATCGGTGAGTTTTGGGAACAGGCTTTCCAACCAGGTCAGTCTTTTCCCATTTTCCGTGTGTAGTTAGTAAGTCAGTGTTTCACAATACTTACTAGCAATAAAGACACATAGAACAATAAAAACATTTTGGGTTTTAAGACATTTCTTAAAAGTGCTCACTGGGGGGTGTTAAAATTTGTGCAAATGCACAATCCCTCTTTTGCTTTAACCTAGTCCTTGGAATAGCCATGTGCCCTTGGTTGAAAGGCCTAAGAGACCTCAGATTATTACAAGGGCTTACGTGAGAACCAGTAGTTTAAAATGAATCCTAAAATTTACACAGTGAAGCGAGACTGCCACTGAAGTAAATGCTCCCTGCATTTAGTCTTTGTAAGAAGACAAGCTGTTGAGTTCTGGACTAATTGGAAACGAGCCAGAGCTCTTTGGCTAAGGTAAAGTAAACCAAGAATTGCACTAGTCCAGATGTAATGACACAAATGCATAAATGATTTTATCCATGTGCTGAAAGGACAAGACAATGTCTGATTTTAGCAATATTTCTGAAATGGAGAAAGCAGAAGGATATAAAAATAATACCTACATTTCTGGCAAGGGGTTTGACATTAGAATTGGGCTGTTTTCACCTATTTCGTTTGCTAAAGTCCACACCAGAGTTTGATTTTTTGTGACATGGTTTCCTTTTTGGTTTGCTGCGCACCAAATTGCTTGCACGCGTGGAAGTTCCTTGATTGGTCAGGAATTTGACAGGGGTGCTTTGATGGACACTTCTAATTGGTTATCATAGAGCTTGTTTTGCCTCTGTAGGTCATGCAAGTTCAATTTTATTAGAGAAAATATAGATTAATATAATTGTAAAACTACCAGTTAATAATATGCAAATATTAGTCAGAGTTTACAGTAAGGTCAAGAAAACCAATTTCTCTGACGATATATGCACTTGGGGCTATTAACATTTTTTGGTAACACTTTACTGTAGGGCAGTGTTCAGAAGGCTACATGACACCTACATAAGCCGTTCATGACAACTGACATAAACTGACAAACATTTCTAAACACTTATTCCAACAGCTTTTGTCAACTTAACTGACGCCTTTTAGAATAAGCGTTTATAAATGTTTATGTCAGTTGTCATGAAGGTCTTATGTAGCCTTCTGAACACTGCCCTACAGTAAAGTGTTACCCATTTTTTTAAATGTATTTAAGCCATTTATAGGAAAACAAATGCATATGCAATGCGCATTAATCTGCATGCTCTAGAAATACATGCATCCGCAAGGAGAGGTGATCTATATTTTTCGGTAGCCTATTAGCACAGAGTTGTATGTTGAATTTCAAAGAGGCTGCAAAACATTGCTTGTGCATCATTCTCTGTGATCGTACTGTTGCGAATCTGTCGTACTGTTGCAAAGATTGTATTGGCTACCACAGTACGTCCAACAGTTAGTAACTGAAAAGACGAATATCGAAAACAAAACCAACTACACCATAATGATAAAAGCGCCTGATGTCATTTTGGTGCAGAACATTGTAAAACTGTGTTTCCACCAGTAATGAACTGAACCGTGGTTCACTTGGACGAGGGCCGAGACCCCCGATCTTTGGCGGATCATGGTTCGGTTGTTTGGTGTGCACCTGAATACGGGTGGAGTGTTCACATCTGTCAAAACGAACCAAACTAAAAAATAGTTCGATAGGTCCGTACCAAACAAGGTAGGTATGAAAGCTTCCTACATGCCAAGGGTCAAGAAGGAGCTACCTACAGTTCTCTAGAAATACCGTCTTCATTTAGAATAAAAAAAAGTGTGTTGGGATGCCCCGATTCCCTTTTTCCATTTTCATCATTAGCCGACACCTGATACTGATCAGATACTGACATCCTCTTGGTAACCTCTGCAAGCTTCTGTAGTTGTCCAGTGGATTGGATTGCAAAATCTGTTCCCATCCTGTGTTTCAGGACAGCATCAGCCCTGGACTGATACATCTCTACATTAGAAAGATTTAAAAAGATTAAATCTAGAACCCTTAAAGGTTTAATGTAGAACCCCACAACAGAGTGTTTCCCTCTCAGAGTTTCAGAACCCATTTAGGAATCTAAGAAACCTTAACTATCCAAAGAAAACTTTTTTTTTCTAAGTGTATACTCATGTCGAATCCAGTACACTTTTGTCTGAAAACTGCATCAGTGGCACAAACCAATAATTTTGTTTCAATACTCTATTTCTTTATCACTAGTTTGATTATGCCTATTTTTATCCTCTTTCAAAGATGATGGTTGAATTCGGAGAAGCCTGTATTTGAACAATCCTGTGTTGGAATCACTATGGCAACGGGAGTAGCGGCATGGCTCCCCTTCGCCCGGGCAGCCGCCATCGGCTGGATGCCAGTGGCCAACTGCTCCATGCCCATCGCACCTAGGGATCCTACTAAGAAGCAGGACGAGCTGATTGTCCTGAACGTCAGTGGGCGCCACTTTCAGACCTGGAGGACCACGCTGGACCGTTACCCTGACACCCTGCTCGGCAGCAACGAGAAAGAATTCTTCTACAATGAGGAGACAAAGGAGTACTTCTTCGACCGCGATCCGGATGCCTTCCGCAGCGTGCTCAACTTTTATCGCACGGGTAAGCTACACTACCCTCGGCACGAGTGCATCTCGGCCTACGACGAGGAGCTTGCCTTCTTCGGGATCATACCGGAGATCATTGGTGACTGCTGCTACGAAGAGTACAAGGACCGCAAACGGGAGAACGCCGAACGCCTCATGGATGACCAGGAGGAGAATAAAGAAGGCAAGCTGCCCAACATGAACTTCCGTGAGACCATGTGGAGGGCCTTTGAGACCCCGCATACCAGCACCATGGCCCTGGTGTTTTACTACGTCACCGGCTTCTTCATCGCTGTTTCCGTCATCACCAATGTGGTGGAGACTGTCCCTTGTGGCGCCACACCAAGCCAGAAGGATGTGCCATGTGGCGAGCGCTACACCGTGGCCTTCTTCTGCATGGACACGGCATGCGTGATGATCTTCACCGTGGAGTACCTGCTGCGCCTGTTTGCCGCACCCAGCCGCTACCGCTTCATGCGCTCAGTCATGAGCATCATCGATGTAGTGGCCATCTTGCCCTACTATATCGGCCTGGTCATGACTGACAATGAGGATGTGAGCGGCGCCTTCGTCACACTTCGTGTCTTCCGCGTTTTCCGCATCTTCAAGTTCTCGCGCCACTCCCAAGGCCTTCGCATTCTAGGATACACTCTCAAGAGCTGTGCCTCCGAGCTTGGCTTCCTCCTCTTCTCCCTTACCATGGCCATCATCATCTTTGCCACGGTTATGTTCTATGCCGAGAAAGGATCGAGCTCAAGCAAGTTCACTAGCATTCCCGCCTCCTTCTGGTACACTATCGTCACAATGACCACGCTCGGGTAAGTGGAGCTAACAAAATTACCAACCGATTTAGTTGATTGCATAGAACTGGGCCGTCTCTGCTCTATTTAACAAATAGTCTATAGCCACTTCATATTGTTGTAAGTCTGTTTCTAGTTGAGTAACAGCACCACCAATCTGGGTGGGGAAGCCATACAAGTGCCATTCTCCGATGTGTGAACCAACACACAAGGGTTCCTCAAGGTTTCTTTGGATACTTCTTAGCTTCCTAAAGGAAGCTAAAAAATCTCTGAAAGAGAAACCCTCTGTTGTGGGGTTCTACCTATAAGGGTTCCCCACAGAGGAACAAACCAAAGAACCCTTTAGGATGCTAAATGTCAACTTGTTTTCTAAAAGTGCATTGTTTGGAATACCTGGTTACGCAGCATTGTTGAGTAGCTTAACATGCTTGGAGGAGATCATTAAGTACCCAAATTTTGTCAGGACTAATAACAATGAGCCAAGCTGCAAAATTACCTGGCTGCTAATTAGCAATGAGCCAACAAGCAAAATCATAAATATGGATTGGTAACTCCAATGAAATGTTGTCCAAAGTTTTGCTTCTATTACAAAAAGAGATGTATATCATGTTCTCTAATAAATGCTTTCCCATTAACTTGAAATATTTAACAAAGACCAAGGATACAAAGCTACGTTAACATGCTGTGTAATAATCTGTTAATAATCTGACAAATACAGTACTGTGCAAAAATCAGAAAGCACCCGTTTGTTTATTCAGTCTTTAATCAAACGGCCATTCAGTACTTAATGTTAATGATTTGGTGGCAAACAATAATAATGGGAAAATGTATTTAACAGAAAATCACACAAAAGTCTTCAACATTAAGTTACAGTATGAAATCTGTAAATATTTCATTTGTAATATTGAACTTTTGTTTCACCCTGCCGCTAATTCCATTC
>JAOUQW010000049.1:8521000-8533072 GCA_028565825.1 Olivaichthys viedmensis
GTGTGTGTGTGTGTGTGTGTGTGTGTGTGTGTGTGTGTGTGTGTGTGTGTGTGTGTGTGCGTGCGTGCGCGCGCGCGCGCGCGTCATCTCCAGCATTACGGTTTGACGGTAAGGGAAGGGATAACGCAGAAATGTAACGTCATGATACTGGAAGACGTTTCCAGAATTTAGGTTTGCTAACAATGTTCCAGCAAAAAAACAGTAGTGCCACATTTAAAAAAATCTTGAGTTCAACGATATGTTCATGTAACGTATACAAAAAATTAATGATTTAACAAGGAAAAGGAGGAAAAACAAAACAATTGGTACAAAAATGGAGGTTAACTTCCACCCAGCTACTTGTTACTACGAGTCAGTGTTCTAAAAGTACTGACAATACCTGCAGCACTCTTAGAAGAGCTTATTGCAGGGTTGCCAGATTGAGAAGCTTACCTCCCACCTGGGGTATTTAAAATCCTATTGCAATGGGTAAGATGGCCTTGGGATTGTGTACATAAATTAAACGAATGATTTATGGTCAATTGAGAGGATTTATTATAGTGCTATTGGGTGGAAACCGCTCTCTAATCTGGCAACCCTCTCGTATTATGATGTAATTTATCGCAATATCGATATCGTCATGTTGCCCAATCTTATTTGCAGATGTGAGGAAGGTGAAGAGACAGGAAGACAGAAGAGTTTAAGAGGACACAGAGTCAGAGCTTCAGAAGTGCTTGTAGATGGTTCTGAGCCTGGTTTCTTTGCTTCTTTAGTGTTGCTAGATATGACTTTTTAAAAACCGTACACACTTACAAAGTAGACCTAATTACCAATTCCTCAAATCTTAGCTTTGATCCGCTAATGTTTTTTTTCTCCTCGATTAAAAGGCTCATGGAAGCAGTTTAATGTTTAAACTTTGGAGAAGGCGGCTCCATTATGTCTGCAGCAACCCAGTTATCCACCCGGTGTGTAATCACTGAGCATGGCAGCTTTGTGGCAAGCTCTGTTTTCATAGCAAGTCAGCTGGCTCTGAGATTTGTAGCCTTCATCGTTTAGCAGTCATGGAATGTTGTCTCCCTCCCTGAACGCTGAAAGGTTCTTTTGAACCACAGACCTTTACCTATTAAAGTGAGTGATGGGAGTTATCGACATGCTCTGGGACCCACTGGCCTGGTGTGTGTGTACATGAGAGAGAGGGAGAGAGGGTGCTTGTGGGACAGGGGAGCGGCCAGGGGAGAATGGACAGAGAATGACATCAGGATTCTGCTTCCCAAAGATGATCCTTATCGACTGATAAGCACATGGTGTTATGGTCTCAGGGGGTCTAAGGAGTGTGTGTGTGTGTGTGTGTGTGTGTGTTTTTAATACTGCAAAGCAATGTTAAGCAATCAGGCATTAGAGAATATCACTTTGTAAGCAATAATCCTTTATGAAGTTACATATTTGTAGCCAATTACTTATGTAAGTTCCTGAACGTGAGGTCATTTCCAGGCCAGCCAAGGTAAAGTAGTACTCCCCCAACAAACCTGAGGAGTTGATTATGAAGCTTATTTATTGCTTTAATAACTACAGAGAGATTTGGGTTCTTGCATAATGGCAATAATGCTAAACAAATTACCTCCGTCCTTTGAGTTTGCGTGTATCTACTAACTAATCATTATTTTAACTAATCATTGCCTTGTGTTTAAGTTTTAGTAGGTTACATGGGGTTCACAGAAGTGTTATCATATGCCTTTTGCTAAAACCGTACACAAAAGCTTCTAGAGTTCTGAAATAAAGTTCACACACACCCAAGGCCGTTTGAACTGAAACTTCGTCTTGTTTGGTCAAGTGTGAAAGCTGTTTTCGACCCCGGGTGCAGTCCAGAAAGTGGTCTCTGGTCCACCTGAGATCAAGTGAACTCGGTGCAGGCCGCACCATTTATTAAAGCTGTCCGCTCCCAGAGCTGAGCGTCGTATAACGTTATTGTCCCGGGGTTAATGCAATGAGCTCAACTGGTACAAGTTCTTCTTTGCATCGCAAAAACAAGCACGTCTCACAGCCTGCATGGCTAAAGATCTTCTCAAGCAAGAGTGGCTTGTGAATTGCAGGTGCTCCTGCATAATAACATGCCACGTACCCAGCAGTAACCACTGCTCATCACAGTTTGAATGTTGGTAACGGGACCAAAGGAACATTAACAAGAACAATTCTGACACAAAAAAAATGACACGCACAGAAGTGACACAGATTTGTGCAATTGATCCAAGGCTCTGAAGGAATCCGTCTGTGAAAATAAACCTGCGATGATGATGATGCCCTTCCCCAAACAAGCCCAGAATCAATCCTGGGTGTAGGGCTGGGCGGTATACCTTATTTACCGGTATTGATTCCCGTAAATGTATGTTTTTGCAATACCTTCATCAACGGTATTTTTCCATTACATATTAAAAGTCGCTGTCGCGCAGCAGTGCAGGATTGAACCGAAGCGTCGAACAAAAGGGCGAGGCGAAAACTCGAGGTGAGAGACAGACAGGTTGGGCGATCAGCAGACACAATATCACGGGACAAAGGCGGCTTCAGTAACGAGACTCTAACAAAATCAAACGAGGTAGTCAATAACATCAAAACAAGACTCGGACTCGTCACTACAAAATGCAGGAGACTTCGCTGTGTGTGTGAGATACTGAGAGGTGATTGAGAACAGGTGTGTGTGATCAGAAGTCCAGAGGTACGCGTCTTGTGAAGGATCATGGGAATTGGAGTCCATGTTCTGTATTGAAGCATGTGGGGACGTGGGACGCTGAGGATTCTGGGAAACGGAGTTCATGTACTCAGAGACGTGACAGTTGCTCATTGCAAAAATATGAAAGAATTTGCTACGTAACACTTAATACGAAATATTTCATATACATTTTTATTTATTTTTAAAAAAGTGAAAATATATTTTAAATTTGCACTTAACATTTATATTAAGGCTAACTTGGAAGTTTCTTTTTTCCCCCCATTCCCCTTCGTAAATTTAGAAGCTTGGATTTTTTATTTTGCCCAGATTTGCAGGTTGTATATATGTTTATTTAATGTTCATTTTTTGAAATTGAATACTTCGTTGTTTCTCACGGTTCAGTGTAATAAAAACCCTGAAAAGTATAAATACTGTATTTTGATTGCTCCGTGTTCTTCTATAGAACATTATACTCTTATTTATTTTTAACATGTGCAAAGAGTGAATGGAGATAAAAACCTCCATAAACTTGATAGATGCTGTAGTTTGTTTGGAAAATAAAATACTGTCAAATACCGTCAATAATGTAAAAAATACTGTGATATGATATTTTGGTCATATCGCCCAGCCTTACCTGGGTGTGTACTCATGTATTCTGGCCGAGTGTGAAAACGCCCTTATAGACTAACCCGGACCAGAGAGGTGAATAGAATAAAATATGGAGAGAAACAGTTAATGGTCCAAAACATATCCACTTCGTCTGTGAAACATGGTGCCATGGTCATGTATGGCTGCCAGTGGAACCGACTCACTTGGCTTCATTGATGATGTGATTGCAGCGCAGCAGGATGAATTCAGAAGTCTGCTGATGACTGTTTAACTGTTCAGATCCAACCAAATACCTGAGAAATTAGTCGACACCAGGACAGTAACTTGAAACATATGTCTAAAGCAACTATGGAGTTTCAGAACCAAAGAGTGAAATGGTCTTGACTGGCAATGTCAGTCATTGGACCTGAACCCCGCTGAACATGTGTTCCCTTACTGAGGACAAGAGTGAAGGTTAATGTATAAAAAGGGCTGAGAGTCCAATTGAATTGACTTAATATAGATGTAAGTACCTTAAAAGTAAAGCTGAATAGAATCAGCAATAGCAGAGTTTATTATGTAACAGAGAGCTCAGCATTCTTGATGAACATTGTAGATAAACTGCAGGAAAAGTGTGTAATTTTCAAATATGGAATAAGTTTATAATGCTTCTAATTTTCATCCCTTTTCCTACCACATCATTTTATTACTGCTTTTACTTACGATGTCCTGTTCATTAGATACAGTACTGCAAGTTTTTCCTATTTAGGGCTGCAACAAACTATTTTTATAATCGAATAATCTGTCAGCTATTTTTATTTTTTTATAATCTAACGATTATTTCCTGTTCCAATGACTAATTAAAATTACAAATAAGAATAAATAAAAATGTGACAAATGTAAATAATTACACAAGAAACTTTAAAGATTCAAATGAATTGTGTTTATCTCTTTATCTAAATTGTACTAAATCAGTAGCCTACACGTTACTATGAACAAGCCAAAATTAAACAGGCTCATTAAACTATGAAATTTGCTACACTAGTATTTCACGCATATTACTACTTTGACCACACCGCCTCCATGAATGATGTAAAATGAGGCTAATGTTAACCGGTTAGTCTAGTTCACTTAAGTAGGTGTAGGGATATTTAAATGTTCGTGCGTCATCAATGTGCTGCTATGAAAGCCTCTGCATACACGCGACATCACGCTTGTACTTTTTTGGGTGGAAAAGTTTTAACATTTAAGGTCTTGCTTTTTTTGACTCTCTCATTGCTGCCATCATTCGAAGTTTTGTCTGTGTATATTTGTTTTGTTCTATATACTAGCATCAGTAACGAGCCTCTGGAAGTATGCACAAAGTGGTGCACTGGGTGTGTTTATTTTTGCACTTTTGTGCAAAAGGATGCGCCTTGTACTGCATGCTGATAGTGTTTACAGCTCTGTATTTAGTGTTGCAGGTCTGAGAAACGATGTTCTATGGTTAATAAAAGTAAGATCATAAACACACCTGATTTATTTAGAACCAATTTGCAGTGATCCGACATGATGGATCATCTCCGTTGGATTGGATGATATTCAACGTGGCATGTCTTGTCTCTGCATATTTTTATTACTGGCCTGTTTGAAACAGATCAGCATTCTGGGAACAGGCTTGAAAACCTCTGTGTGGGTGTTGATGCTGATTTCATCTGAACTCGTTAAACACCGATGCAGATGATGTACGACTTTAATTATACAATGCATGCTGAATAAATCCATGACGTTTCCAAAAGGGATACAGTGCATTTGAAAAGTTATTCAGACCCGTTCACTTTTTCCTTGCTCTAAACAATGTATAAACAATACAAAAAATGAAAAGCTGAAATTTTTACATTTATTCAGATCCTTTGCAATGACAGGAATTGTCTGTCAACCTCTGAGACAGGATTGTGTGGAGGTACAGATCTGGGGAAAGGTACCAAACATTTCTGCAGCTTTTAAAGGTCTCAAAGAACACCGTGGCTTCCATCATTCTTAAATAGAAGAAATTCAGAACCACCGTGACTCTTCCTAGAGCTGGCCGCCCAGCCAAACTGAGCAATCGGGGAAGACGGACCTTGGCCAGGGAGGTGAGCAGGAACCCGAATGTCACTCTGACGGAACTCCAGATTTCCTGTGTGCAGATGGGAGTATCTTCCAGAATGACAACCATCTCTGCAGTGGACCACCAATCAGGCCTTTATGGTACAGTGGAAAAGGCTGAAAAAGGCACATAATGGCTTGCTTAGAGTTCTCCAAAAGACACTTAAAGGACTCTCAGGCCATGAAAAAAATAATTCTATGGTCTGATGAAAGCAAGATAGAAAGCTTTGGCCTGAATGCCAATCATTAAATGTGGAGGAAACCAGGCAGCGCTCATCACCTGGACAATTACATCCTTACAGTGAAGCACGGTGGAGCCATCATCATGCAGTGGGAATGTTTTTCAGCAGCTGGAAGGCTAGTCCGTATCGAGGGAAAGATTAAAAGATCAAAGTGCAGAGACAATCTTGAGGAAAACTTGCTCAAGAGCGCTCAGGACCTCAAATTGGGGTGAAGGTTCACCTTCCAACACGTCAATGACCCAAAACGCACAGCCAAGACAACGCAGGAGAGGCTTCAGGACAAGTCTGTGAATGTCCTTGAGGGCCCCAGGAAGAGCCCAGACTTAAACCCAGTTGAACATTTCCGGAGAGACCTGAAAAAAGAGGTTTAATGAAGCACTACAGTTGGCACACTTAAGTTAGCAAACATAAATATAGTGATGCATATTGTGTATCATGAAAATGTCTTCAAGTATTGTGATATATGATATGATATTTTTTTTTCTTCTCCATATCACCCAACCCTTTATGCCACCCAGTTCTGTCCGCTGTTATCCTGGATATCCTGTTATCCTGTTATCTAGAATCTGTCCAGTGTGGAAGTGCATAGACAGATGAGAACAAAGTTATGTTTTTCATTAGTGCACATGGTTTGGTTGTCAGTTCAGTAAGGTGTGCTCTCTCTGGATAGGACAGTACATTAAGTCATGCTGCACAGTCACACCCAGTTAAAATCAGCCATGCTCAACCTTTCATAACACACAGGAGACTTACAGAGGACTCCTCCCAAACCGAAAACACACTTTTTTCAACTTTTTGTTCCAGCTCAGAGATGCCTCTTTCCCACCCATACATCATCTTTTATACTGCTGCAGGTTAACATTATTGTGTTCACTTTATTCTGTCCGTGATCTTTTTTTTTCTTACATACACTCACGCAAACCCTTACACATGCCGGAGTGCTGGCAGACAGCAGTGTGTGGTGGGCTGAGAGGTTCATGCTGACTGGCTGTGTGCAGTATCTGCTGGGTTTTAGTGGCGAGATAGTGAGGTTCAGCGTGTACCTGTCACTACTAAATGATTGCTCATTTCCTGCACAGAGGAGGAGGGCCAGGGTGGAGTAATAGAGCCCAGCTGCCTCATCTGGACCTTACCTTTCCTCTCGCTCCCATGCTCATTCTCCAATTCTCTCTCATTTTGTCTTTGTCTCTTTCTGTCACCCCCTTCCTCGTACATAGCACACACAACCTTCTCACTGCCTTAGAGTGGTCTCACCTGCCCACTTTGGGCCCTTTTGGACTCTTTAGTGCTTTCCTTGACCTCTGTGTGCAGCTGTTTTCTTTCAGTCTCTTTTCTCAGTTTTATTTCTCAATCTGTAACAGCAGACCTCTAAACAATCGCCAGATCTCACTGTGAAAAGATTGTCCAGAATGGTAAAAAAAGAACTCGCACACCAATGTCGAATCAAAAGTGCCCTTGATGGCTGCGTTTTCTGGGTTCTTAAAGTCTTGTAAGCGTGCATGCGTGTGTGTGTTTGTGTGCTCGTTTGCGTGCGTGTGTGTTTGTGTTTGTGTGCTCGTTTGCGTGCGTGTGTGTTTGTGCATGCGTGTGTGCGTGTTTGTGCATGCGTGTGTGTGTTTTGTGTGTGCATTTGCATGCATGTGCGTGTGTGTGTGCATGCTTGTGTGTGTTTGTGTGTGTGTGTGCGCGCGCGCAGCGGAGGGGGATTAGTTTAGGGATGGTTCAGTTCCAGATTCCATTCTGAATTCAAACCAGGTCACATGACCTAGAATGGAACTTTCAACAATGACCAGCTGTGGTCAACATTCCAGTGGGTGTAGCACAGCCAATTGAAAATGTTCACTTGCACTGCAAAAGCTTGTGGTCAGCTAAAGCAATAGTGCATGTGATACATCAGCTCATCATCTCTGCCATTCTGTGTTCTTGTGAAGCCCTCATCTAAGTGATCATACATTTGACTTTTTTTTCTTTTTTTTTTTCGTAAATATATAAATTGAGTAAATATACTGAGTGCTTAGCCTGTGTAGACACCTGCCACACACGCACTCAAAAATGCTAAAGTGTTAATCTTCAGATTCCTGGGAAGGGGAAAAGTGCCTGTCTAAAGTTTTTAGTAAAACGCATGACATGGAAACCCATTTAAAGAGCACTGCAAGCGTATTGAAAGGACAAACACTCCTTAGCAATGTTCTCTTCACCACTGATGCAGTGACATAAAGATAAACTAACCCATTTACAAACACTGAGCCAGATTTGACCTTACTTTTTCAGTTTTACCTTCCAACTCTGTGATTAAAGGCCTGTAAAAAAAACATCTGATCGCAAATCACTGATTTCACTGTTCAAATGCTATTCAGATTTTTATAATATTTACGTAGTCAAAGACAAAAAATAAATAAATCAGCATTTGAGTGTTTTAGTCGTCTGTCTGTTGAAATGCGTTTCTTAAGCTTTGATGTTGGGAAGAGGCTAAGATTAAGTGCAAGTCATTTATGGCATACTTTTTATTTATGTATATTTTTTAAATTATGTACCAACGTTCTCATTAGATATAAAAAATTGAACAATGTATGTGTTCTAAAAGCCTGGGCATCTAGTGTGTAAACAAATAAAACACTAATCTGAAACATTTTAAAGTTTAGGATAAAATGATGAAATCCTTGGACCCTTTTTTTGACCTCCTGTGGTTTATGCGATACAAACACAGTGTAGCACTACTGCTAATGTTCGCTCTGTAAAATTATAGTGTAAAATTATAGACTCGTATTAATATTCCAATGCATTTGAACACTAAATCTTCTAAGGAATTAAAATTGAATGTAAATTTTAAAGGAATTTGACAACCCCAAAGCAAATAGAAACCTGTGCAGGAACGTTCTGATGCGCTTGACTTCTCTCATGTTCAACTTGGGAAGAGGGAACGTTCTGATATTAGCCTAAATAAACTATATAAAACCATAAAAATTAACCGTTTCATACATTCCACCTTTTTTCTTCCATTTTATGGGACATCTGTTGAAAACAGCGTAGACCCGTCACGCTATATATATATAATTCCTAATGTACTCTCTTCTTACTCTGCTTATAATGCATTTGCTATACATATTAGAAGTCATGTGAATTTTATTCCCGTAAATTATGTCACTCTGAGGATATGCTGGAATCCGTTCTGCATACATGAACAATCCCAAAAACAGGACGCTCTGTTCTCTCATCTGCCTCAGTGACTGATGGATTAACAAACATTTTTATACCCTGTCCATCGAGCATGTCTGCTGTTTAATCACCTGGCCGGACTGCCAAAGTAATCATCTTTTACATTTCTTTCCCTCCCATCACTCTTTCACTTGGTCACTTTCTTCCCTTACTCCGTGTTCAGTGAAGAAAATCTTTTGTGTTCCTGTGATTTATGAAGTCTCTTTTTCTCCAAATTGTAGAACACCCATGTTGTTATCAGGAAGCGGCAGTGGATTTTCTTAGATGACTGCATATTTGATATTGATTTCATAACTCGCGTGTGAGATTATCTTAACGGCTCTGTATTTGTATGCAAGTTGTGGGTCCTAAAGACTTCATCCTGACCCTCACCCTGATGCAGAGCCCTTTTCTTCCCAGTGGTCTATACAGTTGTATTTGAACAAAGTTATTTCTGATCTAGATGTATAGCAGTTTTTCTGTTTTCATTAACCATGCGTAAGCAGAGCGGCAGATTAGCTCTCTCCTCTGCCTGCTGGCTGTACTCTGACAGATCATCAGTGTGGAAATAAGTCAGATCCTCAATGCATTACTTTTCCTGCTTTCTCTTTTCCCTCTTTCTCTCACTCTCTCAAGGCAGGAAAGGGTTACTTTCCATGTTTCCTGTCCAATTCCCACAGCTTCAGATCCTTTCAGATCGCTTTCTTCATACTAAACATTCCCAGGCTCCCATAACCTCCTGGCTTCCTCGCACCGGCCAAGAGCGGTCCCAGGTGAGTGCGTGGGCGAACCTCCTGTTTTTAAGGATAAAAATCTCTGCATTTCTCTCACCCCCTTCTCCTAACCATGGCAGTGGTAAACATGGTTTAATTTTTTTAAACATACCCTTGATCACAGGCATGAGATAATAACTTTTCATGAAAACGATGCCAGAGATTTGAGCCAGAAGAGGGTCAGAAACGAGGCACTAGTTGAACCTTGAGTTTTAGTACCCATGGATGCAAGCTGAAAAATCTCCTCCAGGGCCTTGAGCACTGGTCGTACGCCAAACACTTTATGTTCAGGCACTGAGACCTTGGAACCGTCACAGGAAGAGGTTCAAGCTTCGTACTTGACCAAAGGGATCGTAAAAATGGCACCTCCATCTTGCAAAAGGACATAAAACGATGATGCATTCGAGAGCTATTCACCAGCTCTTATGGGCATCAGTCAGTGCAAGGGATCTGTTCTCTTGACAACATAAAAAGTCAATGAGATATCAGAGGAAGTTTGAGGAGGTTTTTCAACTTGAGTGATGTCATGTGACACTTAATACATCCTCTTGCAGTTTTTACTGAACAATTTAAATCTTTAAATGCATGTTTTTGAAGAACAGGATGTAATCATTTCGAGCAAAAAAAAACTTTACAGGGAAAATCCTGTGACATCATGGAACTGATTCATCAGCATGACCATTTTACATCGACAGTATGTGCTAAATTTAGGATGATGCTGTTTCATAATGGTGGCATTCGATTCTCAAGGTTCTCTCACTCTCTTTTGCTGAAGCTGACTATTTCTCGCTCTGAGGCATTTTTCTGTGTGATTGCTCTCTTTAATCTAAATACTCGGCCTCTTTGTAAATGGAAACCCAGGACAGAGCGGAACAAACAGCAGACCTGATGTTGTTTGGACCCGACCCAGAAATGGCCCTCTAAATTTAGTGTGGTGATGCACTGACTAATTGCCCTGCGAGCACTAATCATTTCCAGCCCCTCCAGCTTCTCAAACAGCTGACAGAACCAAGACAGTGCTGCCCTCGTGCTGTGCTGGAGCCAAATATCACTGCCCTGCAAACAAACAGTACATACTAAACACAGTCACTTGGAGCAGAGCAATCTATCAGAGGTGGGGCAGTAGTGTCAGGTCTCCGCTTACCCTTCAGAGATGCAAATAGGAGTTAAATACTCCTGTTCTTTTTTTTTAAATCATCCCATTTAAAGCTAACATGATTTCATTTTTTAAAGCATTGTTTAATATTGGCCTCATTTAAGCAAACATATTGTGTTTCACTAACTACATGATTCTTGCCAAAGCGCGCTGTAAGAGTGATTGGGAGAGCAGATCTAGCTTGGTAGGTAGTACTTCCAGAAATGTGATTTAGACAAGCAAGATGATCAAAAGCAATTGAAATCCAATATTGGGCTTCCTGCGTGAATCGCACTGCACGCTCCCTGTGTCTGCGCACAGCGACACAAACCCCGTGACCAAACTTGCGGTCTCACACAGGAAGCGTCCGCCACCCAACGGATATCCTTCCAACTCCCACGGCTAAATAAAGCCTGAGGGGAGAGAGAATTAGAGCTTTGCATTCTGTTGTGTTAATGCAGATTGGTTTAAATTAGTCAGTGCTATGAATGGAAACACTGGCAGTTCTTTTTTTTTTTTTTTTTACTTTTAAATTGCAAGCTCTTGTCTTTCCTGCACGTGTTGGATTTGGTGTTTTCTTTATGGTTCCTGTCCCTCGCTCACCTCACAGAGAGGCGGGCCGTGACAGGAATTGGGCAACCAGGGGGTTTGGCTTTAGGTATTTACATAGGAAAAGTACAATTTAATACGGGCTCCTTCCTGGCTGCCTATTTCTCTTTCTCTGACTGTTCAGAAATGAATTGAATATTCTAGGAATGTGTACTTTTTTTAAAAGTACCCCTGAACATGTCATTTTTAATGCCCAAAAAAACACTAAAATGGCCTCGGAACACGCTACATCTTTACCATCATAAAGAATGCTAGGACCTATAAATATGCAATTCGGTAACGCCCCCATGTCCTCTCGCCATCTGTAATAGCTAGCTGGCTATTTAACTGCTAGTAAACTAGCTCACATTTGTGACAGGTAGACACGAGTGGGATTTCAGTATCTGAGTCTCAATTTGACAATTTTTATTGTCAAATTATCAGCAATTTTTATTTTAAAAGTTGCCAAACCTGTCAAAACAATACAATAACAATCGAAACAATTTTGTTCATCATTAACATTAGCTTACTACCTAGCCTACCACACAGGTTCTGCAGCTAAAGGTTTCCAGGTACCACAACATCCTCTAATAATTTGCAATATCAGACGTGATGGGTTTCAGGACATAATGAACTGAGCTCATATGTAATGCTCCCCAAATCCATGTTTTAAAAATTTATTTATTTATTTTTTACTAAAATACTGAGAATATAGAATAGAATAGAATAGAATAGAATATG
>JAOUQW010000049.1:8539540-8551493 GCA_028565825.1 Olivaichthys viedmensis
TACTGTAGAATAAGTCTGTAATGTAATGAAACGTGGAGAAGGTGAAAGGGGTGTGCAGACTTTCCGGCTTCACTGTATATATATATATATATATAACATAAACACCCCCCCTTCGGTTCCCTGTCTTCTCCCTGCTTTTGCTTTTCTACCTTTAAGCCCATGCTAATCTTTACCCCCATGACATCTGGAATGTCTTCTGGTTTTGATAGTGAGTGAGTGACTGTGAGGGAGAAACATGGAGAGAAAACATAGAGAGACTCCAAACAAACTATATTAAATACAGACACAAGTAACTACTGTCACTGTTTTGCTATAAATGGATACAAGACACTGAGTTTTTTCTTGTTTTTCCATTTATAGTGCCAATGGCAGCCATGAAAACCCAGGAGCAGCGGACCAGACCCCTGAAATCACCCATACAAAGTGAGTATGAAGATTACAAACCTTATGTGTATGCCTTCTTACCTAAATAGGTAAATTATAGCTGACTGTAGTTGAAATATGAATCTACACATTCAAATTCAAAGTAATATGCTCGATGTAAATTGGTTGAAGAAGCGCAGTTGGCTATAAGAAGCAAATTTATTATGAAATCTGTACTACGGGCGATGTCACAAATTAAGTCCAGTGTTGCACGTCAGTAAAGGAGTAGTTATGTGGAACACAAGTGATGGCAGGCTCTTCCAGAGGGTTGGACATTTTTTTAGATTGGTAAAGCTCTCCTGACCCAATGGCCATCCTTTGGCCTTCTCAGCACATTCTTTTACGCATGGTTGAGGCGCACACACACACAGCCTGACCATAACTCCTCTACTAACATAAACAACAGATCGTCACCTTTGAACTCCTCACCTCTCATCTGCTAATCTGTATAGCTGCTATGTCTCATTGTGTATCTGACTGTGGCCAAAATACATACATCTTCCCCTTTATATAAGCTACTGCTCCATATGCTTCCCTTGAACGACAGGCCCCCTTCTAGTCTAGACAGCCAAGTTGAGCTGTGGTCCATCTCATCGTCTACTCCGTCGTCTATTAGTACTAGGCTTGCACAACATATTATCTGTTATCCCAATGTTGGCCTTTGCATTACTGGTATCACAGAAGGCTTCAATATGCAAACAAGCACTTTAACAAATTATATTTCTAATTATGTGTTGTGAGCATCCTGGCCTACCTCACATGTTACAGGCACGTGTGAGGGTTTTTTCAGTATCAGAATTCATACAATCCAACAAGCCTAACTATTTTGGTCAAAATAATGCAGGCCTGTTTTGAACTAAGTCACTTAAGTCACAAGCTTTACAAGGTATATCGCAAGCACAATATATAGCAACATAATTATCTTCTTATTCTGTTTTCTATTGACTTAAGCGGTGTCATCTTTCTACACTAATCCATCTCAATCTTTGTGGGAAAACACCAACACCACCCTCCACATAGGCCATTTATTTTTCCCTCTTCTGGCCCTAGTCACAGCTGAGCTGGAATCAACTGTCCAAATAGAGTTCAAGTATTCCATAGTGCATGAGAGGGGAAGGTGCCAAGGGTGCATGCACTGTCAAAATTAGCTGCCAAACCAACCTCTTCCAGGTGTAAATCCTTAAAACCAAACCACACACTGTGTTTTATTTATTTCTTGGCAATTATTGTTCAGCCTTACAAAAAATAAGTTCAGGCTTTGACACCTGGTGTAACACAACCATACAAGGAAATAAAGTAGCCTCTCATCATAGCTTCTATAACTTAAACACTTTAACATCCAGAATACTTAATAAAAAAGGTGCCTGCATGCTTCCCATTGGAAATTCTTTATATAGAATGATAGTCTGCTGATTCCTATAACCCACCACTGTGTGTTTGTTTGTGTGCGTGCACATTTATGTGTTTTATGTTATAAAGGTACTGCCTTTGGGCAGCTATCATGCTCTGATGGGCATTTATCTCCACAGGAGGTGTGTGACTGTGGTGTGAGAAGACAGGGAGTTTACCCCTTAGTGAGCAACAGCATGAACAAGAATTGCACACTGAGTTCAAATCAAAGGGGTTTTAGTCTGTGGCTTGTGTGTGTGTGTGTGTGTGTGAGAGAGAGAGGGAATGGTGAAATTTACCAGGCAGTGTATGTCTCTCTCTTTTTTTTTTTTCTTCTCCCCATTCCCAGCCAAGAATAACCAAGATGCAGTCAATTCATGCATGGTCGTGCCTTTATGTAACCTGATGATCTTTTGACAGATGATGGCCGTCCCATTGCACAAGCAAAGGCTCTTCAGTTTCGCACCATTGCACCTAAAGCCCCAACAGTGGGTTCATCCTCTGCAGTGCTATCCAGCCAACCATCCTCTACGCTTCCTGAGGCTTCCACAGCCGTCAGCCCTAAATCCATCCTAGTACGTGCACAGAACTATGCTCTCATGCAGGTAGCTGGACAGGAGGGTACCTTCTCTTTGGTGGCCTTACCTCAGACACCACCACAAAATCAAATCCAGAAGAACCTAAAACTTCCTATTCCCAGGTACCAGCCAATGAGAAGCAAGAGCGCTTTAGAAAAAGCCAGTATTAAGACTCCAAGCACAGCCAAGGTTGCCAAGCTTTCACAGGCAAAATCGTCTGCAGTAAAAACAAACTCTGTTCTTTCAAGTTCACCGGAGACCCCAGAATCATCATCTGAACAGATTGTTTTGATAGGTTCTGCTGCTTCATCTGAAATTTTGCTACCAGACAATACTGTCCTTTGCCCAGAGTCACAGACAGAGCAAGCTGTGAAAAGAAGCGTGGATTCTCTCAACAACTTCAGCTATTCCACTAGAGCCTCCACCACCACACTTGTTGCTCCTGTCAGTAACAGCACAACAATCAAAGCCCAGGCAGAAGCTGCAGCCTCTACAGCGAGTGCTATTACTGTTCTCTCCCCCACTATCTTCAGCAAAGCTGTCCAGATAATTTCCTCTCCCCCCAAGGGCAAGCTCCCCATCCTGCCCTTCGCCAAGGTGAAGAACTCTCTCTTACCGTCTACAGGTCTTGCCAGCACCCAGTCACCAGGGAAGGTTTCCTCGATTCAGGCCAAAAACGGCCTGAAAAGATCCTCGGACAAGACCACAGACAGCAGAACCAGGAGTAACCAAGATGCAGATACCACCCACTGCAAGAAACCCCCAGGCAAGAGGCGAGGGAGGAAAAGGAAAACCATGGAGGACATTCTGTCCTTTGAGGCAAGGAAGAAAAGATCTTTGTCATTTTTCTGCAGAAGGGTACCAGAGAAGCCACCATCTGGCACGCAGTCTTCTTCCTCACAGGACAAGGTTGTGGACATTTCGAAAAAGTATCGCAGCATTCGCCCAAAGCCTATTTTAGTAATGGAGACCACTGTTCCTCAACTGGTACCACTAGCTTCTCTCCCAACCTCTGAGAACCTTGACCAGGAGCTTGTCATGGGGCAGCAGATGTCAGGAAAATCCTTTCGTGCTGTCCAACCAGGCTTAGTGTCCATACCAACCCCGGGACACCAATCTATGGCTGAAGCTGGAAATGGTGGCAGGTTCATGTATGTGAGTAGTCGTGCACTCCACCGATGTACAACCTGCAGTAGGTGTTTCCAGTTCAAGCATCACTTACAGAGTCACATGAACAGCCACAGTAACCTTAGACCGTATGGGTGCCCGGTGTGCAGGAAAGCCTATGCTCACTCAGGTAGCCTGAGCACACATATGAAGCTTCACCATTCAGAGGGGAAGCCTAGGAAGAGCCTCCGCTGTGAATTCTGTGAGAAGGTGTTCGGGTATGTCGGTGTGTACTTCAGCCACCTCAGAGAAGTGCACAGGGTCATACTTACTGTGGAACCATCTATCCGTCAGCATGAGGACAATACACCCATGGAAGGGTAATGATACATACACACACTGAAAGACCAGAAGCAGTTAATAAAATCTTAATATGTTAATATCTTAATATTTTTTTAGGCCACATATTTGAATTTACTAATAGGTTAGGTTTACTCTCACATTTCAAGGCAAATGAAAACCCCCCAGACTCAGACACAGTGCAATCCTAAAGTCACCTTACAACGTAAAGCAATTATATTTCTGATGCAAAATGTCATGTGTAGCTTCATATCTGGTCACTTGTTGAACAAAAAGGGTTTTACTTCATGTGCCTCTCAGGTATGTAGACGCTGAGGACCAGTCTTCAGAGCAGCGTGTGGACCCTGTGGAGTTACAAATCAAATGTGGCCGCTGCCAGGCAATCACGCCCACTTTTGCTGACATGAAGCTACACTTGATATATGTGCATGGTGAGGAAGTCCAGGTGCGTCTAAAGGAGGGGGCCATGCATGGGGGACGCGAGGCCGAGAACGAGCTGGTCAAGCATGCAGCCCACTACTGGAGGCAGCTCAACGAGAGGCGCAACTTGGTGCGCTGTGGAAGTTGTGATGAAGAGTTCTTCTCGTTCTCCAAGCTCAAGCGCCACCTGCACTCCCACCACCAAGGGGTTATAGAGAGTCAAGAGGAGGAACAGGAACTGGAGAAAGAAGGTAAAGAAGAGCAGATCTCCGAGGGGTCTGTTAAAAGTGTGACCCTTAGAGCAGGGTCACGCTTTAATTGCATCCTGTGCAGTGAGGTATTGAACAGCAAGCGGGAAGTTCTGGAGCACTGGAGGGGGTGTCACAAGTGTGAGAACCCAGTCATGTTGTGGGAGGTTCTGGATTCAATGGGAGACTACACACCTGTGCCCAAAGTAGCATCCTAAGAGGTATCATGACGACATGAGTGCATGTAAGTGACAGCACGAGAAAACTACATTTCAGTTTTTTATTATTTCTTTCAGGGTTTGTTTTTTTTGCACTGTTTTGTTTTGATTTGACTGCTTTAATTTAAAATGTTAGCTTTTTATATCAATTTTAACATTCTCTTTTTTGACTCGTGTGTCTCTTCTTTCTTTCTAATGGACATGTGGACAATGGTTCTGTGAAGATTAAAATTCAGTTTTGAGCATTAAGTAATTTAATCACTATTAATATTTTATGTGTTGTGCTGGTGAGTACATGGGTTAAAATTGATATCATTTCTGGAGTCACAAAGTTAATTTAAACTATTTCTGTTGACTGTCAGGCAACATTTAGGATTTTTTTTTTTAAAGGAATAGTTCAAACTAAATTGCTAACATGGTTTCAAGCAATGAATGCCTAGCATGATACTGATTGGCAGCTATAGTTATCCCTTTAACCAGTGTAGCCCTGGAAAAGGACCATTCAGGCTGGAAAGCAGCCCAAAGTAACATCAAATCTGCCTAAAAAAGTTGCACAGTAATGATTGTAAAATGGTGGCGGTGTATTGTTGATTTGATCACTTTACAGATCTCTTGATGTTCGTAGAAAGGTTTTTTAACCCTCGTCCTGACTCTCGACTTTAATCCAGTGCTGTCACCTCTGCTGAAAATAGGAAATTATTTGAGCTGCTTATCTCTGTGAAGGATACATTGAGATATATTCTAAAAACCCTATTTTATATACAATTTCTATTCTAAGGCAAGAGGTGTGTGTGTGTGCACGTGCGTGTCCGTGCGTGTCCGTGCGCAAAAGTGTGTTGTACATGTTTATTGTTTTTTGGACTGTAGATATATTTAAATATTATTTTGTGTTTAAATTCTTAAGAAAAGTATCACAGGGTAACTGAATGTACCTTAAATGTTTTAAAGCCCTACCAAATCTTATATACATTTACTGAAATAGATTATATATCTCTCTATATATAGTTATATACATAGAAATATTGAGGATAGCCTATATATTTGCAAAGATGAGCGTTATCATGCTGCTGTTGTATCTTTACTAGAGTAATTACTTTTAAGATTTAAACATTTTGTGACATCTTAAATATATTCAACATACTTGTGGGTACATTTTCAAGATTAAGTCAAACCCTGGACTTGAGATGCATTTAAATGTAGAAGGCGATTGACAATGTAATGTCTAAATGTCTAGAAAATGTCTTAGATTTCTCACCAGCATTCTCATTTTTGAAAGGACTATAATGCATGAAAGCATCTCAGAACTGCCTCTTTATCAGACCGTTTGTCTGACAATATGGAGTTTTGAGCTTCAGTAATTGACCCCAAATTGCAATTAACAAATATAATAGAGATCTAATGTTTGACTTATTTGAGTGATTTTATTGTGGATTGTGCCTGTGGTGGATTCCCCCAAGAGTTACAGAAAAGCCCCTACTTTTCCCTTAATGGAAGAAAATGTTTTTAATCACTTGCATTTTAGATGTGTTGATGTGAACTGAAGTTGTGAAAATGTACACAAAAACATGTTTGATGTCTAAAAGTGATAAAAATTAGGTCTCACAACATATCAGAAATATATACATGTCCACTACCCTCATGCCCTCTTGTCCAAGGTGCCTAAATTAAAAAAAACAAAAACATGACTAACTCTAAGATGAGACTGCTGGGTTTATTCATTCTTCTTGCTTTCTGTGAGATCTGAAGGGGAATTAGGGGAATGCATAGTAGGAAGTTTCAGGTATGGCCTTTCCCAAACTTCACTTAGTGCATCGTTCATAATTTTGTGAGGGCAGATAATGACTTCAGTTTATGATTGTGAAGTGATGAAGAATGATTGTGAGACTGTAAGAAGGGAAAAGAACTCTGAGAACCTGGGCTGACTTCTTCTCTGAAATCTCCTCACTTTTCTGCTAAAGAAAAGATTCTCACTCAACAAAATCAGTCCTGTTGCAGCACCAACAAGTTGCTGGTGTGTTTTTTCTTTTCAAGATTGTCTGAGGAAGAAACTACTTTTTTGGGAGGCAATTGCAATGAACTGAATGGGAGATACTTTCCTTTTATTTATTTTTAAATGTTTTATTTCTTTTGTTTTTTATTTCTCCCAATTTGGTCATTGCCAATTCCCACTCACTAGCTAGTATACTGCCCTACTCTGCATACATGAGCTCTTCCTACTCAGAAAGCAGAGAGAGTTAAGGGCTGCTCAGGGGCCCGACAGTGGCAGCTTGACAGTGCTGGGATTTGAACTCTTAACCTTCCGATCAGTAGCCCCTAACCGCTGAGCCATCACTGCCCTAGGAAAGGAAATTAACCTCCATGGTTATTATTTTTAAGCTGTGCGTTAGGGAACTTTTGTGTGAAGTTCTTGCCAAGAAGCTGTACCCGTTCTCCATGAGTGTCTTGAAAATTGGTTTGGATGATCTAGAAGGAGAACTTGGCGGAGCTGTTGAGATGTGGGAGACTACAGAATCCGGTTTCCATTCGACAATATCAAGCAGTGAAGGAGCTAATGATGCAAGATAAAGATAGAAAATTAAGGAGCACGAATGATGTTTAAGACAGATAGCATAGTTGAGGTGGCCTGAGAGAGAACATGCTCAAGACACCAATTTCACATGTGAAGGTCTGTTCCACAATCATGCAATCACTGGGATTGTTTCATTATTTCCGTAATGATGATAATATAATAACAACAACAACGTTAAAGAAATACTTATTGTTATATCCCACAATGTTGTAGCGCCTTCACAGTGCCTTCCAGTCAGCTAAACTTTGTTTTAAAGGCTGCATGCTTGTTCCAAGCTTTTCTGTTCACCTCGTACAGTCACCCCAGAGAGTGTGTATGAAGGCAGTGCAGGAACCAACACGAGGGCCGATGCATATTTCTCTTTAATCATCGTGATATTCGTGCTTTCGTTCTCTCTCTCGCTCTTTCTCTTTACAGCAGGAACATGATCAGTCACAGGACATCAAAGCCCATCCCTCTGACAGGATTATTGGATAGAGGGAAGAAAGGAGGAGAGTGTCTGTTTTAGAGGAGAGCAGAGAGACAAGTGGGAGGTCAGAGACCGAGTGATGGGGAAAATTAGTATAATGAGGCACACGGGTAAGGGGAATGAACCAAAGCAAGAGAAGGTGGACTGAAAAAAAGATGCTATACACAGAAAGAATCTCAACGTGCAGATACAGATTTACACACCAGATCTTAAAAATATGCACATACAAAATGGCATGCCCACCTTCCAGCTATTCTTACTCTAAAAAAAGAAAAGAAAAGAAGGAACGATGATGATGATGATGATGATGAAGAATTCTTCATGCACACTGATGAATGGTGACTAATGATTGACTGTATGACTGAATGTGACTGATGAACTCCGCCGCATGTGTGCTCCATTATGTAAAAATTTTAATGTGGCATTTCACTGTAGTAAGGGTCAGGTTCCTGAACACAGTTTATACCTAGTGGGGGGAAAAACACCAAGCTACTTAAAATCCCCACTGATGTCTAGAAACTCAGTCTTGACACTGAAACAAGTGGAAGAGGCTACTGATCTGGGCTTTCCAAAAAGCATAATAAAGTTAAGATCATTAGAGAGAGTGTTCAATGTGATGCTTGCTCTACTATTTAATGATGATCTTAGCGCTCCAATGCTTTTGGGAAACTCAGACCCATCTTGTTCAGCAACAGGGTTTTGCCCATCATGGGAAAACTAACTGCTAACTAGTCTTTGAAGGATAGTTCTAATTTTTATAGTCACTAATCGCATTACAATTTTTACAACACTTGGCTACAACAACCACAAAAGGCAGGGACACACAGAAGCAATACTAGAAATGATTAGGGAATTACAAATAAAGAGAATGGTGCCTGGAAAAGTAACAAATTATCCCTGGCACTAGGGAAATGCAGCTGGTAATACAGAGAAATGACCAACATTTTACACACTGCACTCACATTGTGATTATGGAGTTTCATTCCTGTAGATAAAAGCAAAAGAAGACACTCCAGTAAACAACCTTTTTTTTAACCTCTTCATGCCACATACCAAACCAATTACAAAAAAATGGACTCGAAAACATTTAGAACCAGTTAATAATGGCTTTTTGTAAACGTGTTGCGTATCAGAGAGATATTACTTCTCTGACTTTTTAATCCTCTCAGCAGGAAACATGCTTCTGAGCATAGGGTGTAAAATGTATCATGGCGCATGCCCTTACACAATCAAAAGGGGAAGGACTGATCTGATCTGTACAATTTTATACATGGAGGTTTATACGTTTATTTGTAGCGTCAATGTCAATGCCCTTTCCTTTCTCTGCTCTATCCTCTGAGCTTGGTGGTCCAGATGGCATAGACTCACTGTGCTCCACTGGGTCTTCTACAGACTGCCCAGAGGGACGGCAACCATCTGCCCAGTGCTTTCCTTATCCACACACACATACACTCAACCTCTGACCTGAAACACATCACAAACAGTAGAAACCATTGGTCTAGAACATCTCATTTGAGTTCTTCCTCTCTATTCTGAGATTTACATCTTCAAAGCTAACTGAATATTCATGAAATTATACCAAATTTCACTAGCTATTATTTGCACCATGCATGTACTAAAACCAGGACTAAGTTTAATATGACTGGGCTAAGCTCAATATGGTGATGTTTTGAGAGGTAGATATGGGGTGTTGTGAGTAAACAGTGGGACAGCTGTACATCCATTGGATCTAATGTAATCTTTACATCCCATAGGATCCAAGGCATCTAATGTGTCTGCCGAATCTCTAAAACAAGTTTGTCCCCATTATTTTATCCAAAGGTTACTTCCCAACCCCTCAGAAGACGGACCTTGTTTTTGGTTATGTCACTTACTTCTGCTTGTTCTACAGACGGGGAAACCTACAGTATGTAGATGTAGCCACTGGGATTTCGCTACAAAATCTAGCGTACAAACCTAGAGTGGACAGCAAGTAAGAGTTTTTTTTTCAACACTACCCAGTTACACAAACTCAATAAACCTCCCATGACATTATGGGTTTTATCAAATTGTGACAGAGGAACATCGAATGGAGCCCCATGATTTTTCCTCGTCACTGATCTCCAATAATTTTTTCTACTAACGTTCTTTCCACTGCTCTTCAGAATTGAAAAGGATGGTTTACAGTAACACATTGGCAATGAGTGTTTATCCATCATTCACTCTATCCCTAATGGCTTCTGTTTTCTGATTAAATCAATCTCCGAGACTTCTGAAAGGTCCCCGGTTAAGAAACTTGAGCGCGATTCCGTCATTATCACTTTTCACCCCCACCTCTCTTGGGCTCTTCCCACAGACAGGCGTGCACTTGCTGGGCCTCCTGCTGGGACAGGGACCGTCTCCCCCTGGGGGAGACCTGGATCCCACCTCAGTAGTCAGAATCACTTACACTCATTTATTTTGCGCTCTCTCTGTCTCTTCCTTCCTCTCTTGTAGCGTTTCGATGAGTCACAATTTTTTCAGGCTTGGCAGTTCCCTCTGGTCTTCCTGTCAGAGGCCAGGAAAAATTAGCTTCTTTTTTTTTTTTGCACTGTGTTTAAAGGGAGAGCAGGAAAAAGACAAATACACACTGATGTGGAGAAAATAAATGGAGTGTTGAAAAAGATTTAGGTGTGTAAGTGGGGAAATAATTGAGTTACTGATTAGGCTTTTCTTGCTACAACATCTCAACCTGTGTGCATGCCATGAAAAGCATCCACTGTTCTTAACACCACCTCTAGTGATTATCTAGGACTGCTAAAACATTAGCTTTATGTGCTTTGGGTAAACTGTTTAATCTTATTCCAAGTTTGATAGCTCAGGTGAAAATTCAAGTCATCATGCGCTTTTAGGTGAACAGCTTGATTTTTTTTATTGGATTTGGGGATGGTAGCTTGAAACATTTACGACACAATCAGTTGGCTTCTATGGGGTGAAGGAACAGCGATGATCAATGATCCTCAAGAAAGACTGAATCTACACCGGTGGTTCCATGTATGCAGGTGGTGTTGTATCATCTAGAACGCAGGAATACTTCAAGTTTAATGTCCTAAAGTATAGCATACTGAAAGTGTGTATGTGTGTTTGTGGAAAGAGAAGTCACAGGTCTGTTCCCACTGTTCTAAGGTGATGTATGGTGTAATGTTCTCTAGCTCTCTTGGACGGAGCACAGTTGGGGAAAAGGCCCATTGCTGCAGGCAACAAGGAACGCCAAGTAACTGCGCCTGCCAAAGACAGCCGTCCATCACGAGCAATATTGAGTTTTATTGCAGGGGTGTGTGTGATATAATCCATATGCTTCAGAACACAGTGAGCCCTATAAATTCTTTCTTCAATCTTGTACAGCATTCAAAAACAGCCATTATCATTGAGCAATGATTTAAGTGTGGTGGAACATTTCTTGCTGCAAGTTTTTGGTTACCTTTATTGCTTTTATGGCAAAACAAAAACATGAAAATATTTTGACAAGTAAGGACATATTTCTCATTTCTCATTTTTATATATTGTTTTGCCTGCTCCTAACACACCTGACTCAAATCAACTAAACTGGGCATTAGAGTAAGGTTACTAAATGTGCAGTGCAGACAAAGTGACTTCAGGACACGAAAACACACATGTACGATTTATAAATAATAATAATACTTGAGAATAATATACTTGAGAAACAGGATGTTTCAAACAGAAGTCCTTCATCAGCTGTACCAGAAATGTGCTTTTGGATCGTCCTGTTTCTCAAGGATTTTGTCTAGTATGTAATATTTTATTTAAACGCTACATTTTTTGGCAGAATGTATGCCCTATAATACACTCACCAAGCACTTTATTAGGAACCTGTACACCTTCTCATTCATGCAATTATCTAATCAGCCAATCGCGTGGCAGCAGCACAATGCAAAATATCATGCCGATATGGGCCAGCAGAATGGGGGGAAAAATGTCTTCATAGTGATTTTGACCGTGGCATGATTGTTGATGCCAGACGAGCTGGTTTGAGTATTTCTAAAACTGCTGATCTCTTGAGATTTTCACACACAACAGTCTCTAGAGTTTACTCAGAATAGTACAATTAAAGAAAATACATCCAGTGAGCAGCAGTTCTGCGGATGGAAACGCCTTGTTGATGAGAGAGGTCAACGGAGAATGGCCAGACTGGT
>JAOUQW010000049.1:8588140-8615284 GCA_028565825.1 Olivaichthys viedmensis
CCAACCGTACACCACAGGAAGGCACCTGCGTGTCTCCCACAAATACTGACACACACACACACACACACACACACACAATTCCACAACTTACACTCTTTTTGAGGTCATCAAACGAAATACTCCTGTCCTCACACACTTTCTAACACCAGTGTTGTAGTCTAGTCACTTAAGCCTCGTCTCGGACTTGAGGACAAGTCAGCAGCTCTCAAATCCAAGTCAAATCCAAAGTCTCTAAGCCGCTTCACAAGTTGAATTCGAGTCAAGTCTTGAATGGGTTGGGGATATTGGGGGGGATATTGCCACCCATGATGATTTATTTTATCAGGGGGAGTCTGGCCACTTTAAGGAACTGCAGAAGACTGTAGTAGCTTAGTTTGAGTAATGTTATTTAATGCTGAAGAAACAATTATTTACATAGCTTATTTACCCAGAGCACGCAAAATTCAAGTCCAAGTCAAGTCTCAAGTCATTGCTAAGGAGTTCAAGTCAAGGTATAAGTCAAAACTTAAGTACTCCAGTGTTTTTTCAACATAATCTCCATCTACTGCATCTGTAGCATATGCACAATTAACAATAATTTGGACAAGTTTCCCTGTACTGATAAAAGAACTGAAAACCCATTGACACGAAACTCACTTATAATGGAAGTCTAAGGGCAGTTGTTGAATTCTGTCAATATACATTTAAAAAACTATATAACATGAATTCAAGACAACAAAGGCCCTAGGATGAGACAGATATAAAAGACTATCTTAGGCAGAAAATGACTCACTTCTGTGTTTTCTTTCAGCTATATTGACTACTTTAACACATAACCACAAATTCGTCCCTCTGAAAAAGTAGTGCCATCTATAAAAGCATGTATTATACAGATTTAGAGCTTAATTTACAATTATCTTTGACTGAGAAGTTTATTAAAGCATTTTAGAAAAATGTGTTTTGCATTCATGTTTCAATTATAGGTGAATTTGTATTAAACAGGTTTACCATTCTTTTCTTAGTACAGGGAAACGTGTTGAAATTATTGTTTGTGGTAATCGCACAAACGCTACAGATGGATTATGTATCCAGGACTCGAGTACCTGCCACATTTATTTTATGTATGGAATATATGAATCTTGGAAATCCCATATATTCTGTACTTTATTACCAAATTATGTTATTTAATTTAACATTTGAGGTACAGTTCTGTCCAAGATGAGAAATGTGTCTTCGATGTTTGTCCAGAGAGCAATTTAGGAAATATAGGAAGACAGTAACTGACTATGGAAAATAAGAAACCACACATGTGCACACAAACACACAGTGAAAGTAAGGTCAGGCCTGGCTGGTTTGGTGTTATCTGTGACTGTCTGGTTTCTGTGCTCAGAGAAGTCTGTGGGAAAGACAGCCATTGTTGCGGGAATGCCCCTGTTTCACTCACTTACACACACACACACACACACACACACACATACGCACGCACGCACGCACGCACGCATGCACACACAAGGTTCATTCGCTGTCCCTCAATACAGGAGAAACTCCACAAACAGTTTTGGGCGTGATGTTCAGAATGATCTCCTCAGCTGTGTCTGTCTCTATGAACTCACCTGTTGAAATCAGATGCATTCAGCTTCATAAGACACTTGTCCTGTGTGCAAGGACAGCGAGAAAATTAGAGAATACCCTTTACATCAGCAGACTTCATTACCATTATTAATCTTCAGGCACAGTGACACGCATCCTGTCTACACACTCTACTCTGAGTCTTTGTGTAATTCCGGCTAAATGGAACTCCGTGTCCAGTGCGAGCCACAATGACCTCCACGACAGCTTTTATAACTCGCTTTGTTGTGTAACTCCATCTTTCATCTCTTTAATGTCCCCCTCACAGACTCTTTCTGCTGATTACGCATTGCAGTGCGACCCAGCTGAGTGAATATGGATAATTGGTGGAGGAAAAGAAAAGGAGAAAATAAAAAAGAGGAAGAGAGAGGATTGTGCTTGTCTGAAAATCGGAGAAAACAATCAGCAATTTGTATAAGAAGCATAGAGACACAACGGCCATAATTAGCAAGCAATTACAGTCTGCGACATCACATGCTCTTACTATGCCCATCAGAAAAGAAGAACAAGCCAACAAGAGAGATGAAGGAAAGAGAAGTCAGCATATTTCTCTCTGTTTTTAATGCCATGTCTCTTTTTTGTTTTGTCTTCATTTAATTGCATCGCTTCATATATTTCTTATTTTCCTTTCCTGCGTCATATTGCATATGTGACATAAATATACAAACACAGACATACACACACACACACACTTGCGCCTCCGCTTAGCTTTCCTATGTGTGTCCTGTTTCACATGGCTGAATGAGCAGTGAGTTAATCATCTAATGAGGCCAAAGGACGTGTCCACTGAACTGAATACACACACACACACACACAGGTCTCTCTGACCCTTTTTTCTGCGTCTTGCACCCTCTGTTTTTGTTGAACTTCTACTTCTGTAGAATTCTTTTTACTGTAAGAGAAGAAGAAATGAACACGAGGTGCAAGATGTCTCCACAAACTTTTAATATTGCTTGAAAAGGTTGTTTAATATCTTAGCTTATCGTTGTGCCAAAGTAGAAGTGGAGGCTAATTGGTTTGGAATACAAAATGTGTACGATATTAATAAAAAGCTGTTGGTTTTAAACATGAATTTATATGTCTTTTTATAATGTCTTTAGAGGAATAGCCAGAAAAACTTGTAAAAGTACTATTATTAAAAAAATTAAAATAATAATGACTCAAGTAAAAGTAGCCATTTACTTGAGTAAGAATAAAAAAGTATTTAGTGAAAAAACTGCTAAAGTTGCATGTAACTCATTATACAAGATCCGATTTACATTTCAGAACAAGCAGTGATAATAATAATGGTGATGAGATCAAAACATTTCAATGTAAAATAGGGTTAGGGTTAGGGTTAAGAGTAAAAAATGATTTAAAGCTACAGTGCGTAGGATGATGATGATGATAATGATTATTGAGTCAGGGGAGAAAAAAATACTTTACAATAAGATGTTCTTGAGCTGCTGTGAGTCACCCTGTCAATCCTGTAATAGTAATTCACAGTCAGAGGAAAAATAATTCAGGACTGATGGAGTTTTAGCTTTTTTTCTTGATGAACAGGTAAGGCATTTATTTGTTCTCTGATTTGGTGGGAAGCTAGTGGATGATAGTCAGCCGATTTATCCTCGTTGTGGAATTTATATCATTACCCATTTGTGAAGTTGTTTAGCTAGAGAACTCATAGTTGGCTAGTGACTAATGTGAGGTGATTGTGAGTTTCTCCGTATTTCAGTTATATCGGGTGAGAGTGAGTGATTTGAGCCCTCTGCCCGCCTGATCCTGTGTCTTTTAATTCTTTGGTCAGGGTTTTAGCTAATGTGATAAGGGGCAGTGGTGGCTCAGTGGTTAGGGCACTGGGCTACTGATCAGAAGGTCATGGGTTCAAACCTCAGCTCCACCAAGCTGGCACTGTTGGGTCCTTGAGCAAGGCCCTTAACCCTCTGTGCTCCAGGGGTGCTGTATCATGGCTGACCCTGTGCTCTAACCCCCAGCTTACCAACATGCTGGGATATGCAAAGAATCTGTGTATGTGTATGTGTGACAATAAAGGAGCTTTCTATTCTATAACACTCAGCAGCTTGTCTATCAGCCCTGGAGATGCACAAAGCCTTGTGGGAAAGCCCCTAAATTCACCTTGTGGCCTGACGCAAGCAGCATGCTGAGAGTTTACAGTGCAGCAACCCATTTCCCTTCAACCAGAATTGATATTTTAGCTAGCTAATGTTAATAACTAGTTCGTTCTGTAGGTTATGTGCTGTTTATGATCTTGCAGAACAGACACAGTTACAGTACGTCTTCGGCGAAGCACAGGCTCTGCTGTTTGATGAGGCAGTCACAGTGCAAGCTGACCGTAGCTAAAAGACAGGCTCTTGTTGAGAGGTCTTGCTCCTTCATTTGGTTCAGTCACGTTGATGTGCACAATAAAGCTTTTACATTCGCATACCCGTGAGCCCCTTCGGCCACCTGTTATTTGTGCAAGAAAATACCCTGTTCTGTTGCAATGAGTGTTTGGTGCAAAAGGGGGGATCGTGCGTTTTGTTGTCCGTGCCAGCATGTGTTGAGTCAGCACGTTATTCGAGGGTTTGTGAGAGTCCGGTGGGCTTTGTTCACCCCTGCCGGTTTCCCCCATGCTAGTTCAGTTCTCTGGCTTACCACCAACCTAGGTTGTTGTGCTATAGGATTGTGTTTGCCAATAAAGAGCTAGTTCATGGTTTTAAAAATGCTTCCTGGCCACGCCTCTTCTTCGCCGACGTCACAGTACGTTACTACTCTGAATGTGTATGGACACACTTGACGCAGCCATGAGATTAATCCACACGGTGAAGGGCGCAGCACGACCCACAATACGAAATGTTCTTCCGCAAGTAGCTCGCAACAGCCAATTTTTACCATAGAGGCCAAAATTCCAAAATCTTACATCCTGTAGCTTTAAACAATTTGTATAATAGACGTAGCATTCTCTGCTTAACTGGTATGTGGCACGCTAATGTTAGCAGTTAACACTATCAAAGACTAGGCGTGTCAAATTCCTTCAACAATACATTTTGTTGTACAATTTTAATTACTTGGTGTTTAGTATTCAAATGCATTTTAATTAGGGCTGTCAATCGATTACAACTAATTAATCGCATGACTTGCTGTAATTAACTGCGATTGATCTCACTTTCGTACTTTGTAAAAAATATTTATTTTAAAATTAAGGATATTTCAATTTGAAACCAAATCAACAATCAAACTAATGTAGAATGAACACAAAGGAAGTAAATCAAATCAGATTGTTAAATAGCATCTTTTTAATTGTGATCACAAAAGTAACTCCTGTGAGCTACAGTAAGGCTGTTTCACACAGCGTGACTGTGCGTGACTGTGCGTGGCCTGAGCGGCGTGACTGTGCGTGACTGTGCGTGGTCTGAGCGGCGTGACTGTGCGTGGCTGTGCGTGGCCTGAGCGGCGCGGCAGCGTGACTGTGCGTGACTGAGCGGCGGGGCAGCGTGACTGTGCGTGGCTGTGCGTGGTCTGAGCGGCGGGGCAGCGTGACTGTGCGTGGCTGTGCGTGGTCTGAGCGGCGGGGCAGCGTGACTGCTACAGCTTGCTCGCGTTGCCCATTCACACATGCAGCGTTTGCGCTGCAGAACGGTACAGCGTGCTACCGGAAACTGTCACCGCTTGTCATTCATTTTCAGCGTTTCATTGGTTTTAAGTCATTTCAGTGGATTGAGCTGCGTGCACGCGGCCTGTTGTCTAGATGCTCGCGCGCTGTGTGGAAGCTCTGACCTGTTAACACGAGCGCCGAAATGAAAAGCCAGACTTTCCGCGTCGCGTGTGTATGTGTGTATGAGTGTGAGTGTGTGTGTGTGTGAGTGTGTGTGTGTATGGTGTGTGGGTGTGTGTGTGCGTGTGAGTGTGTGTGTGTGCGTGTGAGTGTGTGTGTGTGTGTGTATGGTGTGTGTGTGTGTATGAGTGTGAGTGTGTGTGAGTGTGTGTGCGTATGGCGTGTGTGTGTGTGTATGGTGTGTGGGTGTGCGTGTGAGTGTGTGTGTGTGCGTGTGCGTATGGCGTGTGTGTGTGTGTATGGTGTGTGGGGGTGTGTGTGTGTGTATGGTGTGTGGGTGTGTGTGTGTGTGTGTGTGTGTGTATGGTGTGTGTGTGAAACAGGCCTACGTGCAATCACATTTCAAAGCCGTCAAGGCCTTCAACATTGGCCAGAAATAATAAGGAAATGTACCTCAACCTGATAAGCAATTGATTAACGCGTTAATTTTGACAGCCCTAAATATAATATAATATAATATAATAGCTTTATTGTCACTTCACATACAACAAATGTAGATATAGCTGTGCAATCTACGGTCAACTTGTGTGGTGGAGGATTAAGTAAAGTGTTCTAGTTAAATAAATGTTAAAAGTAGAAAGTTCTGCAAATTACATCTCATGTAGCTGCAAAAAATGAAACAAAACCATGGCCTATAATTACCATTACAGAAACACATGGAGATATTTCTTTAGAATGAAATGCACATGCAATTAGAAGAGGGAAGACAAAGCCTTTTCATGGAGGAGTGGAGTGTGTCAGAGTTCAAGAGAGAGAAAGCACATCTTAGACAGCTATTCAAAGCTAGAGCTTTGTTAGAAAGCAAAGCAAGTACTGAACAATGAATCCGTGATTTAAAAAAGCTGCTACAATGAAAGAGAAAGGTGTTCGTTTAAAGAGAGGGGGGGTAGAAGGGAGGGGTGTTCAGGGGTCTGGGATGTGAATTGCAGTGCATATACACGTATCCATTTACAGCCTGCATTGCTTGCATGTACAGAGGAAAGTCAGATTAGCTCAGAATAAAGAGGAGAGCAACATTTACACATAGTAATGTATATTACATTGCCTTACATTACTATAAATTATGAAGTATGGCCATGCACTACGCATGGCATATAGAACAACCTCACATAAAGGTCTCTCAAACTTGCAGGAGGTCTCAGTGGTTATCAAGCGGGTATTTAATGCGAGTTTCAGTAGTCCAGCTGAGCATGAGATTATTTGTTCTCTCCCTCACCTGGGGAAAGGATTCGATGGGATCCGGAGACTCAGAAGCACAGGAAAAAGTGGAAGAAAATACAGGTTCCTACAGCAGGCAAGAGGAAGTGGAGGAAACAACAAGATGGAGACAAACAACAGAATGGAGAGATGTAAGAGAGAGGAAAGGATGAAAAAGCAAGGCAGCAGACACATGACTTTTCATAAAAAGGCTATTTATATATGTAAATATATAAAAACAGGGATGCAGGAAGGCATTATGAGTTGGCGGTGCTGAAATTTTAAGCAGCGTATGTGTGATGTATTTAGTGATGTCATTTCAAATTCTATCCTCACCAGTAGATTTCAATATCAGTTACCAATAATGCAACTGCTATAATGCAGAGAGAGACACACAAAAACCACTGATGCAGGCCAACAAAAAAGCCAAAAAAATAGCCTAATTTTTTAAGTGCAATGAGTATACAGGACTACATTACTAAAATTTAGAGCAACCCCTAAAAATTTGTACTATGTGCCTGTGTTAGAAAAAGGATTTATAAGCAAATTTTCCGCAAAAAAAGAGAAAAGAAGACAAGCACAGGCTACAAATACAAGCAAACAGTCAGCAGTGATTGTAAAAAAATAAAATAATTCATCTCACCATATGTAACACTGTAGCACGGTAATTTTGGTATGACAGGGCTCTTGAAAATAATTGGAAATTCTTTTGCGAGAGACTGCAAACTACAGGCTGCTAATGTCAGCTTCAACAGTGCATGACTGCATTGACCACAAATGATGCCAAATATTATTTTAAGTAGTTGCAGTTAAGTAATTAGGCACCCCCAATTCCCACATTCCTGTATATTAAAAACCAGACTGTGGTTACATATAATTTTGTCCTACACAACCTTTAAACAGTGCGTCACACTGTGCTCACTGGTAGCACAGTGAGAAGCACCTGTAAATCCACCACCACAAGCAAAAGGGTCATCATGGGTCACCATAACAGCAGTGTAAAAACACCAGCACAGATCAAACACAAACACACACCATATGCTCTCCACCAAACACCACCCACAGCTGTATTAAAGTTCATAGCACACGAGCTATCAGCGAGTATCTTACCCAGAGCTGATCAGAGACTGCAAACTCATCTATCATTCCACTGCCCTGGAAAAGGGGATAATATAAACAAGGAAAGTGTCTCCCTACAGACCTCCACGCTAAACGTAATTCATTTTTTTCTTCTTTTTCCGATTCATCATTGTATGGGTGGGCAATATGGCAAAATATCACCCAATGTATACCATACCATACTTAAAAACATTTTCATGATAATTGATGTGTATATTATGAAAAAAATACAAAGTAGTTCAGATTTTTGTTTACCATTTACAAAACAATAAAGTATGTAACAAGGAAAAAAGCATCTAGTGAGCTACTTGTTTAGAGTGATTTATCAGAATATAGATATGATATATTTCACCCCTGCTTCCTCACCTGCTTTGGTAAGTCTCTTGCATGTGAAGCTCAACTAGTTCTGGATTTTATTTTCTATTGTCAAAACTACCATTATGTTCTTTTGTCTATTGAATGTCTAGAAAGCTCTGGTTTGATTTTCGTCCATTTTCTGTTCATTTTTAATGTTTTCAAAAGGCAAAACACACTATAGAAATCAGACCAGCGGTCTACAAATCCCACTTCACATAAGAGAAAAAGATATCCTTCAGTAAGGACAAAACAATCTACATTACGTCTGAGAAAACAAATCAGGCACCAGGGCAGAAGTTAATTAAATAAAAATAAATCAAAAAGAAAAAACCCATCGAGTTATCACTCAAGTCCAAACAGAGAGGTACATGTGAGGGCACACGCGCACACACAGAGAGAGAGACACAGCAAGAGCGAGCGCGAGAGAGAGCTAGGCAAAGGCAGACAGAAAGGAAAAAAGACCAAAAAAAAAGACAAAGAACAAAAGAACAAGAAAAAGAAAGACAATACAATAATATTAAGGCTAAAACCATGCAAACAGGTTTATTGGTTAAACAGAAAACAAGAAGACATGCTGCACCAGAGAGGACACAGGCAGAAAGGCGAGTTATGTTGCTATATAAAGGTTAAATTCTCACATTTTTTCAATACTATATGTGTCTGTGTTAAAACATTACATTAATGGTGGCTTATGGGTGATAAAGTGTGAAGTATCAATATGGGTAATAAATAACATGTGTTAAGAACTATTGAGAGGAGCTAGTGTTCATGGCTATATAAGAATTGCTATGATGTGTTTAACTCCTAATATTTCTCTGAATATCCACATTTCAAACAACTACTGTCAGTGTTGAACTATGCTAAACAACCTTTTCTATTTATCCAGAATCAGAAACCAAAACAGCTCAGTAAAATCAAAAGGATACAGAACTAAGAGCTGTCCCTTTTTAATAATTTAACTTGGCCTCAATTTGTACTATTTGTATTACTTTCTCTATGGAATCTAAATGGTTATGTGGCAGTTTGTTTTCAAAACATTTACACAAAATGCTGACGCTGCCAAACTTCAAGTGCCTAAATGTTTAATTCTCTATTGTGCACTTAAATTCTTATAAACACTTGTAAAATATAAATTCATCAGGACACATGTACTTCATTGCCAAAGTGATTACCTCTAAAACCTTTTCTTTAAGAGCAATAAACATTTTCCTACTGCTTACAGTCAAGATACAACATCTACAAATAATTGTAATAACTGATAAATTGGCAGTACAGAGTACACATTAATATAGAGACATGTACCTAACAGAATTATGTTAATTACATAGGCAAATATATTATTATTTACATTAAATACATTATTAACTGACTTATAACTAGTATAACCACAAATAAATAAATAAAACATTATTCCACTGCCTTATATTAACCCCAAAATAAGCTATAAACTACGGCCACTTTAGCCACCGTTGCCTCAGACGCGGGAGAAAGTGCAGACAGACAGGGTCAAACATGCAGAAAGGGGGGGGGAATGGAAAACAGACAAAATGGTGGACTGCACATACCCTCTCTGTTTAGAATTTAACATAAACTCTGAGAATTTAAAAAAAAAAACTTATAGAAAAATTATAGAAAAATGTGAATTTAAAGGTTAAGACCTTTGACTGTTTGGCCAAGTTAGAAGTAAAAGGTCAGGGGTCAGGGTTTACCTTCTTCTTAAAGGTCTGCTCCACCTCCCACAGCTGAGCATGTCTCTCTGAAATGGCCAATTTCACAACATCCTGCTTCTTATTGATCCTGTTCCTCCAGTCATCCTCACCGCTCTTCCTCAGCAGAGCCAGCCTGCTCACACACAAACACACTCATCAGGCAAATTCAAAACAAGTGCAATAACTGACACTATAACAGCATTGGCACATGCTGCGTTCCACAAGATTACAAAAACCAGAGATGGACAAGTTGTCTGTTTATCGAGGAAAACATTTATGTAATGGCATTTGATTTATACACTCTGGATTGTTAATAGCATTAACCATACACACTCTTCATCTTATATACACACACACAGACAGACTAGAGCTGTGCAATATGAAGCAAAACAGCATGCTGTATATTGCTACACATTGCGATTGCGATACTCCTTGCAATGTATTAAAACAAACCGATAAAGCCAAGTGTCCCAGTTAGGTACTGACCCGTGTTCATTTGACTATAAATCTTTTTTTTTTTTCTTTTTTTTTTTTTCTGGATCACGCCAATGCCAGATTTATCAAAACATCCACAGAAAACGTATCTATTATTTATCATCAAGAAAATCTGAGAGGATTTCAGGAGACAATAAAACAGAAATTGTGGCTTGTTAGAGTGCTCTTTTACATATAGCAGGCTTCTGCGATATATCAGTATTACAAAAGCAAATTACATCATATTGTGCAGCCCTAAAACAGACAAATATTATTTCCTATGAACCAGAGCTAGAACTGTCTTCTGAAATATTTCTTTAAAACTTCTCGCATCTCTTCCCAGCACAAAGATACACTTGTGCAAACACAAAATGATTTACTCTAACTTATGCATTTTCTCTATATTGCATTTAATCATCAACCAACTGAAGGCTCTACTTGTTTATGCCACCATCTCTTTGGACCAAAACTACACATTGTGATCATGATATGCCTTGCAATATATTAAAACAAACTGGTGAAATTAATTAATTCCGAAATTAATTGCTTTTCCTGGAAGACACCAACGCCACCAACAGAAAACACATCTGGAACCTCTGGGATGGTCAGAATGCTCACAAAACACAATAAAAACATTTGTGGTTTGTTCTACAAGTGATCATTTGTACATTGTAGGCTTCTGTGATATCAGTATTGCAAAAGTCAACATTGTGATATTGATATTGTGCAGCCCTTTAATAATGGACCAGAGAGCTCAGACAACTCTATCAGTCCTCACACTCCTCAATAAAAATACAGCATACGTTTACCAATACAACGTTCAAAACTAGCCACGTTTTTCAAAACAACAAAAAAGTTTCATTCAGACCCTTTCATTGTCACACTTCAGACACTGTTCATGGTGAACAAAGCTTTTTTTGGGTTACTTTTTCCTAGTTTAAAGTTTCTGGTAGATTCTGATAGACTTTAAGCACTTTACAAAAAGACTGAAACCACACAGTTAGCTTGTTATACTTTCTGTGGTTTTCTCTCTCTCTAGACTAACAAAACCTGTGCTGCTTTCTCCAGTTTGCCCCAAAAGGACATCCTTCAGTCACGTTCATCCATAGATACACCACAATCAACCTATATTTTTTGCTAATAACCTCAGGAAAAGACTCTGATACGTTTGTCTCCACAGACTGCTTCAGACTACTATATCCTGAAAGCTTCAACATCCTGTAAACAGTCAAGTTACCATTCTGCGACTGATTAACACTCGTGTGCCTAAAACACAGCCTTATATAGAAATGCTCGAAGAGTCCTGGCTTCTGTCACATTTTATTAGTGTGCATTTCAATGCTCCATTTAAGTCAGAGTAAATCGCAGATATTCACTCAAACTATATTTTCTTCATGATTATTAATAGCATTAGTATGCAGTGTCAGAGAAAAAAAATAGTAATATTCATAAAGTAGTCTGTAAATCCTAACATCAGTTTTTTAGGTGCGTGCACATACGAGTCTCCTCCTTTCATGCTTACAGTGGCATTTAAAATACAGATGAATGAAAAAGGCGTTCAATGCTGCTGTTTAGATCCAAACCCACACACACATGCACTGAGCAACTCGCCTCTCTTTAATAGACATCTGTTTCGCCGAGGTGATGTCAGAAATCTCCTCTGTCTCTTCTGTGTGCACGTCTCGCTCTCCCTCCCTGTCCTCCGAGACCGCTCTTCTGGACTCCGGGGACTGCAAAGTGTGTGTGTGCTGAGGGGGAGAGGTGCTCCAGTTTGAGGGCTGTGATGCAGTCACTGCTGCTGCAGCTCTCACTGAAACTGTCTGCTCAGGAAGACCTGTTACATAGCACACAAACACACACACAGGATGCCGTTAGGACAGCCCCTAACGGACAGCTGAGATCTGCTAGACAGACACACTGGGATAGGGTGTGTGGTTTTCTCTGGTCCTAAACTACTGGTGAGAGATTCTCATACAAGCTGAGTGAGTGCAAGAATTAGTTGATGTGCATAAAATAAGTGTTAGTCTGTAGGTGTGAGATACACACGTGCTGTCTTGCACCTTCAGATACAGGAAATCTGCAGAACCACAAGCTTGTGTGGGAAATGGCACTGACAGCAGGAAGTGTGTTCTTTTTCTGTGACATTAATGGAGCTTACTAGTCAAATGCAGGCATTAAATCAAAACTTAAGCACTGAACTGAATCTGGAAGGACAGGAGTAAACTGCACTGAGCTCAACACCCATGTCAGTAGGAGACGCAATAGCACCTTTAACTTGAACAAGTGCCTTCTGATACTCCCTCAGTTTATGGATCTGTATTGTATCATTTTCTTACATTTTTGTATTAATCCTAAGTGTCTATAAAACACATCAAGTGATGTTTACTTTGAAAACCGTGTCTATGTATTTTTAATTAATTGCTGTGGACTCACAGCTCATCAGTTGATGTTCATTAATATTCATTAGTTGACTCATAAGTTTCGAAATACAGCTGATGATTCACGCTAGAGATGACATGCAAGCAACACATCCGCATAGCACAAGTGACCTTTTTGTTCAATCCACACCCAGTGTTTTCCCACACATAGATTACACCTGGGGAGTTAGAGAGAGCCGAGAGTGGTAGGTAACAGACCCCAGTACAGTCAAGCTGATGCAGGTGATAAGAGACGGAGCATGATCTGTAACATCATTTTTAAAAACCATAGTAGGTACAGATTTCACTTTTTCTGAGTGCTGCTGCAACTCCTTGTAGTCTTAAAAAAATTAAAAAATTAAAAAATCCACCAAGATACAATCCAATTTCCACTATATAGCCCCTTTAAAAAAAGACACACATTATCCTACCCGACACTGCTGATCTTGACCTCTGATGACTATCTGTATCCTGGAGGTCATAAGAGGTCACTTCCTCTCTAGTGTGACCCCTTTGCTGCTCGCACCCTCTGGCTGGCTGCATCACACTCTCCGGAGAGGGAAGTTTCCTCACTCCCATTCCCAGGCTGAACTCTTCTCGCTCGGCTCCAGTCGGTTCAGAGGGGCCTTTACGGTTCTGGAGTGCGGAAAGAGGTTGTGATGGCACATCTCTTTCATCATAGGTGTTGGACACACTGGGCTTGGTCAGATGGATATCACCTGCGTGGACTGTAGAAACTGTGGTAGATTTTACGGCAGAGGAGGAGGCGTTTAAATGAGACCCCCCTCCAACCTGCAGGCAAAAAAAGGAGAAGAGGAGGAAGAAGATGAAGCAGAATAAAAAGTCAGGTAGAGATAATAGTGGCAAAGGGCACACAGAGAGGACAAGTTGGTTATAATTGAAGAGCCTTGTAACTGCAGGCCTCAACACAAGAACATAAATATACTAATGTGTTCACAACCACAAGTAACAAAGCTGTATCCACACACATGCTCTTACAGTTTTCTGATTCAGTAAAAAAAAAAAAAAAAAAAAAAAACAACTTTCTTACTTAAATGAAACCTTTAATGACACCAAGTGCATTAAAATCTCAACACCTTTCCATAAAACACAGACTCCAGTGTGTGACTATGCCTAGTGCATTCAGGCCATAATCAATGACAGAAAGTGCAGTTTTGTATACAAAGCATTCCAGCAAACACAAAAACACAAACACATTATGAAAATGGCTCCACATAAAGCTGATTTACCCATTACTAGCAATGTGCTAACATACAACTAAACACAGTGCCATGTGGGGCAATAACTCAGACAGTCATACTGAAGCACAGCAGCACACTACAGCTATGAGCACGAGCCGCTGGTTTTACTGTGAGCTGAGTAAAACAGACTTGGGCTGTAGAGCAGAACCACACAGTTCTCTCACATGGTCCAGATCACTCAGTTCGTCTGAGCACTGCATTTCCTCCTCATAAAGATCAGAGTCCGAGCCATCCTGCACCAAAGAGAACCATCAAGCACAACTGTACGTGTGTGCATGCAGAGTGTGAAAGAAAAAAAAGTTAAATAGTAGAGGTGGGTGGCGTATACCAGTATAAATGAGACATTGATAGAAATAGTGGTAAAACAGTGGCGCTGTGGGTCTCTTAAATCCACACGACAGCACAACAAACAATATGTAGATGAAGAGCTGGCTAGGAAATAAATAATTTAGAGTGATTTATATTAACATTATATGCACATCACCTCTTAATTGTTCACTATAAAGTATTGGTAACACTTCACTTAAGGACATCTACATACTGTAAGCCCCCTATGACTCGCATAAATCTACATAAATTTATAAAGGCTTATTTTAAAATGCATCAGCTGTCATAAAAGCTACTTTTGTCAATTTTGATGTCAAGTTGAGTCAAGTGACAGATTTTTGTTGATGATCTTTCTGGGCTGAATAACGTTCAAAGGTCATAATAACTTGGCTTGCCAAGTGAGGTTAATTGGAACAATGAACAATGGTGAGCACTTCCAAAAGATGCTCTGCGATGCCTCCTGTACTCAGTACTTGGTAGTAACGTCAAGTCAGCCCGGAAAATGTCATAACACAACCTTATGTCAGCAAAAACCTGTCACTTGACTCAGGTGTTCTGTCAATTTGACATCAAAATTGATCAAGTTAGGATCGGTGTAAAGCACACCTGTAGATGAGGTGGTAATGTAAAAACAGGGTTGCCAGATTGGATTGACTGTAAAACCTTCCTAAGGGACTACAACCCATCTCAAATTGTGACGAAATTATACCCAAACTGAATTAAATCTATCAGCACATGGTGTTTTGTTTCCAGACCAGTAGGATTTGGGATTTTTCAAGTTGTGGGACATGATCTGGCAACTTTGTTTAATGATGCAATGGGCTGCAGTTTTAACCTTCAGAATAGGCAAAGCAAACGCATGTAGCTACAAAGAATCTATGGACTTTCAAAAGAAAAAAAGCAGGTATAATAACCAGTGTTATCCAGTCAAAGATGTACGGAGTAAATTTAAATATGTAATTACATTATGCTATTATTAATGATGCTATTAGATTAGTCACCCACCCCTTCATCATTTGAACCCACCATCCCCCACAAATTTTTAAAAAGGTTTCCAAAGCATCGATCATGTCGTGATTGCTGGACCACCCTTGAGTTTGTTGAAAAACAGTAGGAATTTTGGGCTGGAATGTTCTCAGGGGTGCAGGGAGAAAAACAGACTTTGCCTAACTGAAAAGAAATAAAATCACTAATGAATTTCCACAGCTCCTGATGTAAAACTAAATCACATCCAAATGGGGTTAAGAAGGTCTTTAACTATCCCAGACATTGTGCAGGTCAAATGTAGTAAATCAAGGTGACCGCGCACTTGTATTATATTAATGAGAACATTTTGTCACCAGTCTGTCAAATCTACATGAAGCCCCTGATTAGTAGTGGATAAGTGGCAATATGAACTGATGTAGCCCCCCTGGATCTGGTCTTCAAGATTATACCATACAGTCAACTCCAGAATTACCCCCCCCCCCTTCAAAAATAATTGTATAAAATAAACAGAATGATTTCTTCTTCTTTTTTTCCCCACTCTAATAATTGGAGAAAATGCTTTCCTTCTAAAATATATATTTTTAAATATTGCATTTTTGGAGAAGAAAATGCATCTGCATACAAGGGAAATCCTCCATACTGTCAGTAAACTCATTTAACAAGATAATTATGCCAAACATGCACCCTAATCAACAAAGAAAAAGTTGCAGAAACACAAAATCAGTGTTTTGCAATGACCATCCCAGTCTCAGGATTTGAACCTGTGGTCTGAATTTTAGAGGGCAGCCCAAATGCGCAAAATGTAAGAATATAAAGGAGCCTGAAATGTTCTGCATGGAGTGGTCCAAGATCCCTCTACAAGTGTCTCCCAACCTTGTTAGGCATTACAGAAGGAGGCTCAGTGTTGTTATTCTCTTCAGGAAAGGCTACACCAAAAATATAAAGTAGTACAATTTTTCTGCAAAACACTGGTTTCAGTACTAATAATTCTGAAGTTGACTGTAGGTCACCTTGACTTGCCACTATTATACACTCTTTTCAGTCCATAGGCTAACGCACCAGTTGTCTAAAAGGATGAAGATTATCCACACCTGCTCCACCTCTCTGGGTATGATGGGCTGGGTCTGGTAGCGGGCACAACTGCGTCGTGCCCGTGTGTCTCTCTGGCGGATGGGGCAGAGGTTGGACTGCTGGGTCAGCCTGTTAAAGATGGCCATTTTCTCTGCCAGGCTGAGAGTTGACAGGTCAGGCTCCTCCTGACCTTCCTCAGTGTGGCGAGCCTTATCCGCCTCCACGGATTCCTGCAGCACTCGGGCCTCCCTCGCCTGCTCCCTTACCACAGAGCTGAAAGAAGAATTACAACCCAGAGGGGAGGTGATGAAGAAATGGAGAGGAAGAAAGAGAGAAAAATAAAACAGCATATTAGTGAAGACCTACGCCCAGACATTTCATAAAGAAGCATCTTCTCATCTCTTTTCCTATGAGACCATTCCTGGAATACTGGTTCTGACTTTACATTACTAATGCACACATTGACTGCAGAGTTAACACACAAAGTAATTATGCCAATAGGACCTAAAACAAAGCCACAATCATACTACACTCATACTTTTTAAAACCAGGACAGTTTCTTGTCCATAACAATGAACTATTTATCCACATGACAGAATAAATGCCAGGTTTAAACACTTATGGGCAGAGTGATTGAACAGCACATGAAGGTTACAGTGGCACATGTTCAGTGCAGTGGATGTGTTTGTAATCACACAGCAGATGCATGCAGGGCTTATGAAAGGCTGAGGAAGCATGTGGTTACCAAAGTGGGACATCTCAGACGCTTTTACTACCAATTTTAAGGGGTCGTTAATTCAATCACACATCAACTATCCACATGCTTATCAGAAAGATATCACAAAGATATTGACCATTTTAAACAACCTTTGGAAGGTCAAATGTTTTGCATCTAAAAGAATGAAAAGAAGAGAGAAACACCACCAGGGGCTTCATTTATAAAATGTTAGGATGATCAGGTTTGACTCTAAATTCCATGGATTTTAGGTTCTTAGGTTAAAAGTGACATCCAAATCGTGATTTATAAAACTTTTATGAAACACTCACTTTTTCCCCCTGATGTGTTACATCAGTGCCTGACAATTATTTAATTAATAAATACATCTATTATTATAATTATAAAAACATAAAACAGATACTGAAAAAATAAAGGGCAATGCATCAATATTGTTTGTGCCCCAATTTAGGTAAATTCTTTTTGTATGTCTTATAAATTTAAGATTCTATGCACGTCTTTATAAATGAGGCCCTTGGTCCTTTTTGGAGATGAGGAGTGACACTTCTTGTTTTATCCTAAAACTGCCACATGAGGGAGCACTGCACTTAAACATGGTCCATACTGTGCAAGCAAAAATAATAAACACACTACTCAACAGACCAATCATTATCTTGTGCTGCATCCAGAGCTCAAAGTTGTCTAGTTCACATCACTGAGCATGAAACCAATAGTAGTGTGTTAACTACATGCTCACTGTGAGGACATTAGACACATTAGTATGTATGGAAGTGACCATGCCTTTTCTACACACACACATGCACACGTGCTTGTGTGTGTGTGTGTGTGTGTGTGTGAGGAAGACTCCCGAGTACCTGTGTTGGATGACTGTGCTGCTGACTACAGTGGGACTAGGAACGCGTGTTACCGAAGAATGAACAGATACAGTCTGTGACAAGGGACCAGGGATACTTTACAGGACAAGAGGAAAAAAGAGAGAAGAAAAAAGAAAGGGGGAAAGAGTGAGAGAAATCAGAAATAACTAAAGAACTATTCAAGCTGGATTAGTTTTACCAGAGGATGTTCGTTGGAAGTGTAATTTAAAAATGATCTGATTGGCATATTTGCCCAAATTACCACAGAGAGTCCGAATTGGTATGTCATAGTGCAATAACAATAACAGTTGTTATTACATTACCGTGAAGTCAATTCGAACAGGGCTACTACCAATGAGGGACTGCTGTGTTCGGCAAAATACAGAAGGTCATTGCTCCAGAATTGTTACTTTTCAGACAGTAAAAACTACAGACATTTCTGATTTGAGATTAATCTCATCAGTAATCACGTAATTAACTGTACCTCCACAGGTAAAACTAATTCAGAGCTAATAGTATTTAAAAATCACAACTAAACAAGTGGAAGGGCCATTTAATGAAGAAAAAAACAACAACAACAACAACTGACATACAAACTGTTGCTTATGACTAACTTATTGTTAACCAATCCATTATTGTAGTTTGCATTAAAGATATTGTAAGACTTTATTGTATAATTATATCACACCATAATCTACTGCATTATGCAATCTATAAAAGCCTGTGGTGACTATGGGGCTGGGCGATATGACTATGTAATATTGATATTGTGATAAACTACGTCACAATAAACCTTTTTGAGAGTATCGCATATATCCTCAGTACTTTTGTAACATTGACCGACTCCATTTTTCTCACAGTAACGAGAAGCTGATTGGAGGTTACAGTTTTTTTTCTTTAAATGTGGCACTACTGTTTTGCTGTGTCAGTATCGTGATATTTTGCCATATTGCCCACCCCTAACTAACTATACAGTTCTCTTGATGAAAGAATACAGAGAGAGACACACAGATTATATATATATATACACACACACACACACACACACACACACACACACACACATGCTTGATAACTCACCTCATTTGTTAAGTCAGGTTTTACCTGCAGCCATTTGGTTCAGATCCATTTGTAGCATCAAAATTTTTCTTAATACAATTTAAATTTCAATGTGACAAACAAAATACTGCAAACTCCAGCACTTTTCTGAGGAGAGGAAATGCTATTAGACAGCAATCCTCTCTATTTCTTGACTCTTTTTTTTGACAAAGTGCCACATACCCAACTTTCCGTTTCGCATCATTAAATCTCAGAAGCAATTTACTGCCAAAAGTGCCTAATGGAATGGGCCTTTCACTGCTGCATAAATCACACATCATGTAAGCACTTCCATTTTTCACTGGTCCTCTTTCTTCTTCTTTTCCCCTCCTTTTACTCTCTCCCTGACATTTTTCACTCACCTTCATGTTCGTTTTTTGTTCCTTACTTAATTTCTTTATATTTATATCACCTTTGTTTATCTTGTTACTTGCGTTTTCTTTCATGTTTGGTCAACTTGTTTTGATTCTTTAAGCAAAAAGCTTGTTTAATTCACCAGCTCATTCACCTGCTCTGCTGCTCACTTTTGTCTTGTCTGACTGTTTCAAACAGGGAAAAGAGATGAAGACCAGGACAAAGAGTAAAAAAAAAAAAAAAGAGAGAAAAGGGAGACAAGAGGGATATTTAAATGTGAGAGGAATGAAAAAAATGACGAGGGGGAAGTGGGATAGGTGGAGGAGTAGGGAATGAGGGAGCAGAGGAAGAGATAAATTATGCTGTCACAGCATTTCCTGCCGCCTGCAGATGACTGATTAAAACATTTTTGGAAACGCCGCACTGGGACCCTCAGCACAAGTGTCATCTTTTCACCGCATACTTATGATCTTCTGCATAACTTTCTGTTATTTGCATGTGTGTGAGAAAGAAAGGTTGGATAACAGAGAACTGACTTAGTGTTTTCCACTGCCAGCAATGACATGATTATTTAATTTGCTATAGCTTTCTCAAAAAGACAGACTTTTCAGTGTTCAGTCTCTCCATCCAGGCCTCCTTATGAAAACAAATACACAGTAAACAACTTGTCCATTCAAACTGAACTTTAGTCTGCATGTTGAAAGACAACATAATGCCCATAAAGCCAGCAAAAAGCATTCAAAGAACAGTATGTGCACCTTGCTTGAGTCAACAGGCAGAGAAACTGCTGTGACCACACTGACAAGAGAATATCTGCACATTTTATGAGCAACATATACATTTGAGGTACATATCAATTAATCCTTTTACAGGGATTATTTACAGATTAAGTAATAAGAAAAATGAGTAACAGAAATGCTTTTTACATAGGATTAACTAAACAGGTACGCAAAATGTGTTGACAGTAGAAAACAAAGCTTGTTAGCATAGGACGTTCACACTTCAGTAAGTTACTAAGTTGCTCCAAGATTACAAATGTACATAAAATGTAAAAAAATAAACATTGTAAGAACAATGCCTAGAATGGCCAACTTAAAACAGGATGTCACAGGTAAGAATGAGGATAAACATGCTTCTCACTGATATCAGCAGGAACAAGACATTGATGACATCATCAACTAAGGACGGGTCACCTGGCTAAATACCAAATACAAAATGTCACCAGTAGATGGTGCTAATGTGCAAATACAAAGGACAAACAGCAGAAACTATCAATGTTAATGCAAAAAGAACACTCCCTATCTGGTATCCAGAGGATACCTCTATCCACTAAGGGTGATTTGTCACCCTTAGTCATCTGGAGGAAAGAGCAAGACCACCTCATTGATAGGCCTGAGGAATAACTTCAGTCCATCCCCTTTACTGACCCTAATTTGCACCTTAGAAACTCTTCCATCTGCTCTAGGATAAACTTTAGGGTTAACCCCCAAGGGCCAGTCGTTCCCCTTAGACTGGAGTTCTTGCAGGAGAACCACACTTTCTGGTGTAAGGCCGGGTTGGCTTGACTGCCACTTCCTACAAGACTGCAGAGTAGATAAATACTGTTTGCACCATCTGTCCCAAAAGGTGTTGTCGAGACTTAACCCTCCCCAACTGGAAGAGGAAAAGGCTAGGGTGGCTGGTGGGAGAATAAAGAGATCTGAAGGATCACTAGATACAGGCCCTAGTGGTCTGTTGTTCATGATGGCGGTGACCTCAGCTAGGAGAGTAGTAAGCACTTCATGTGTGAGCTTGAAGGACCCAATCTGGTGGCGTATAGAGTCCAAGACCCTACATGTTATGTCAGTCATTCTTTCCCAAACCCCTCCCATATTGGAATAATGGGGAGTGTTGAATGTTCAGGTACAAACACGAGCCGAGAGAAACTTCTCCATTGCACTGCCTTCAATATTGTAGTGGAAGTCTTTACAAGCTCCAATAAAGTTGGTACCTCTATTGCAGCGGATATGCTCAACTGGTCCTCAAATTGGCAGGAATCACTTCAAAGTGTTTATAAAGGTAGAGTCCATGGATTCAATTACCTCAATGTGGATGGTTCTGATACTTAAGGAGGTAAATAGGACAGCCCTTTCCTTATTTTCAGCATGACCTCCTCTAGTTTGATTTGCAGATACAGACCAAGGCCCGAACATATTTAAGCCCATGTGAGTAAATGGGGGCTCCATGCAGAGCCTGTCTTGAGGCAGATTGGCCATCTTCTGAACCTCGCAGGTCCATCTGAGCTTATGGAATACAACACATATAAAGTTGAGGCTGGCAACACATCTCCTGACACCAACTATCCAATAGCCAGTAGACCAGATGGGAGCATGCTTCTTCTGATTCTTTGAATAATTTAAAATTAATTATTAAATTAACTTAATATTATTAATATTAACTTTGAATTATTAAAATAGACATAGAACCTCTGCTTCATGTTGTAAATGTACCCAAGTACCACCTTACTGTCAATGTAGAAGGTGACTGCATCAAACTCAATGTCCATCTCATAGGTAATGATTTACGCCATATTTACTGCCATAACTGCAGCATAAAACTTGAGGCAGGGTGTGATGTGCTCTTGACGTAGCTTTAACCTTGTCTTGCCTGAAACAAAACCCATGTGGCAGTTTCCATTTAAGTCTACAATCTTGAGATAAGCAACAGCAAACTTGGCGTCTGATGGCGACATTTTTGAGGATGGTCGTGGAATCTGTAGGTGCTGTAATTCCTGAAAGGAATTCCACATTCTTTAGAACTCCTCCTTCTCAGGGGCCAAAGTGGCATCCCAATCAGAAGAGTCTGTGGTGAGTTCTCTTAGAAGGGCTTTTGCCCTGTATAGTCACAGGGGCTAAATATTCAAGTGGATCATATAGACTGTTCACCGTCAATAGAACTCCTCACTGAGTAAACGGCCTTCCTTCATCTTGAACTTGGAAGGTTAGGCAGTCTGAATTCAAGTCTCAGTGGAGACCAAGGCTTCCCTGTAGTGGGAGTTTTTGCACCAAGATGCAGGCACTCATTATCTTTGGAAAGGAATGCCTTCATGACCTCTTTACTGTTTGAGGCCAGTTTGTGTAGACTGAAGTCAACATGTCCTGAGTTCCCCTGAGCAAGTTAATTGCTGCCTTTGCAGATGGCTTTTATACCATCATCTACTTAAAAGTCCTGCTCAACGAACAGTCTGATGTCTTCTCCAACACTGACCTGACCTTCCTGTGCTGCTCGTCTGAGACAGTAGATAGCCACTGCTGGGGATGGGCTACTTCCAAAAACATGCACTTTTATGCTATGATACTCGATGATTTCTCTCTCTGGATCGTTATCTTGCAACCGAAGGAACCTCAGAAAGTTCTGATAATCTTCAGTCTGAACCATAAAACAATGATCTGTTGTATGTCCACAGTGAAGGCAATGAGATCTTCTTCGGAACTGAAGTAGATCTCTGACAAGGATATTATTTAGATCTGGCCCAGTAAGGAAGACGTGGTTCAATGACAGGATATTGAGCACCTAAGTCAAAGACAGCTTGGATCTGTGAGGGTTTCTTAGGGTGACACACCCCAAAACAAGTTAAGTAACAGTACTTTTCCCCAGGTTTCAGTGGGGAGCTAGTTCTGCATGGCTACTCTGAAATATCTTTTCCATGAATGCAATGAAATTATCTTTTATTTCAGGCTTTTTTCTGAAAGATCACTGCAACACATTGAGCCGTTGCACTGTGGAGGTGCAGCTGTGGCACTTGTGGCAAGCTCTGGGATCTGCTTTGCCAGGTGTTTCAAGTGGGTGTAGTCCCACTTCCAGGAATTTATGGGAATTTCCGAATGATTGTTCAGAATCTCATCACACTCAATTAGGGAAGAAGGGGAGAACAATGCTATCAAGTGATTCTACCTGAAAGTCACATGCTCATCTGCCTTCTGTCATGAACATTCCAGCATGTCTTAAGTAAGTATGGAGAGCTATACACAGTAACACTGAAGATGTTGGAAAAACTCTGGCCGCACAGGACATCTGTTGCTCTGGTCATCTAATACAGCAAAGAACTGAACTGCTTCTTCTGAGCATGAGCGTTCTGCGAGATACTTACCACAGACTCTTGTACAGACAGAGGAGGTGGCAGCTTTTGTAGGAATGTTGGCTGCCTACCCACTATGCCAGGGGTCGGCAACCCAAATGTTAAGAAGAGCTGTTTTGTCCCATTTGTCCCATTACACCTCCATGGGAGTCACAACATTTTATTGCTGTATCATTTTAACATGTTGGCTGCACATATGTATCAGTATGTGCTAATAGTGTAGAATAGGTTATAATATAATATAATATTTTATATTATCCTTGTGTCTGAATTATAACATCTTGCAGTTCTTCAAGTTATGGGAAGGCAAGGCTCATGTAGGCTAATCTACAGCTCAAACAAGAACAAATATCTATTTGTATTTATTGTTACCAAAATTATAAAGGGCTTTGCACATGGGAGGCAACAGATCTTTCTTTGCTCCGCCTGCCTCTCTCCGCTTCCCGTATGAAACGTCAAAATTCCCGCCGCTCAGCATAGCTTTTCATACAGGTGAAAAATCGCTCACGTCTCCCGCATTGTGATAGCAATGTTAAACAGAGCTAGCGCTTGTCTACAAGCTATATGTCAGAAATAGAAAAAATATTTGACCATGAATAAATTTAAACTGTTATCTTTTGACTATCTTTTTTATTATTTTAACCAAATATATATCTATTTTGATAAAATCCTGTAGAAATGTGAATGAGTGACTCAGATTCATAAATCAGTCAGTCAAACCTGTAAATTGGGTAGTTAGTTACCACACTCATAATCCATAGCTTTGCTAGCAGGTCTGGATACAAAAAAATAACAGCACACTTGTAAGACCCAGATTCAGACAAATGCGGAGTAGGATCCAAGTGCAGAGTTTTATAAACAAACGTAATCCAATAGCAGTAGTCAAACGTACAAGCAGAGGGTCGAGAAAACCAGGTAGTCAGGTAATTGGCTAACAAAACAAAGGGGACAGGCAAAACTCGGAATTGATTAAAACAGGCGTAAGATACGGTAACCAGAAAATACACACGATATGAAAACGCTCAGAATTGTCATCGGGAGATAGGCAAGACTTCGCAAAGAGTCCAGGTAAGTGAGTGCTATATAGACTGAATGTTGTGATTGTGAAAATGTGTAATAGGTGAGTGAACCAGAAGTGTTAGAATTCAGGTGACGGTGACCTCTGGCGGTGTGGGGTGGTATTACTTGTGGTGCTATTGTCGGTGGAGACCATGACAACACTTACACGCTAGCTTGCTATGTTACATCCTTGATGGTGATTTAATTACTATCTAGGAAAGGTCAACCACATAATATGCTTATTTTTTGCTTCTGTGTCAACTAAGTTTGCTATCCAGACTGGAAAAGTTGGTCAACGCTGATGCGATTCTCATGTTGCGACCACAAAAGTTGAGCACTTTTCATCATGGAAGCCAGGCGAGCCGTTTCTCATCTCAGGCACACGCGCGATGGTTTTTCGGGATTGAGTCCGCTTGCAGCACCGCCCGTCTCGCTTTGCCTTTCCACCTGCCTCTCATTGAGAAAATGAATGGGAGACAAGCGATTGTCGCCTCCCGTGTGAAAAGCCCCTAAATTCTGCTGTCAAGCCGCAAAGGGGCAGTAAAATTGCTGCATGCGGTTCCAGGGCCGCATGTTGCCAACCCCTGCGCTGTGCTCTGGAGCAAAAGATTACGACTTCGAGTACCATGGAGCAGATCCCGGGTGATTTGCCCTCTGGTGGTCTCATTTGTGTGCTTGTTTGTTTTGTTTGACCAGATGACTTATTATGGATGGCCATGAGAGTGAAACTCGCATCATTACGCATCTTTGCCTGTTGGCACACAAAGCTCACAAACTAGCTGAACAGTGGGTAAGAGACTTCATAGTCTTCTTTATATTTAGAACCAAGTGTGAGCAATTTCTCTTTCAAATATAATGGCAGCTTTTGCACTACTGGGTTAATGCCACAAGGTGTGTCCAAGTAGGTGAGCCCCAGCAGATCACCATCGGCCTTGGCTGCTTGGAGTTCCATAAGCAAGTCTTCAAGTTCCCTTGAAAGATGTCCAATCTCCAAAACAAGGATCTCTCTGACTTCATGTGAACCGTAGCATCCGTTGAGGCGGTCCTAAAAAATTCTGAGACCTTGTTGTGGATGATTGATATGCACAGCTCTTATACGTTTGACAAATATTGTTTATTTCTACCCATGCCCTGTCCAAGGAACAGTGGAACACATTGTTGTTTCAAGAAAGCAATTGCCAGATGGAGGTGTGTCCCTCTGGTGCATATTTGTCATCAGGCAACAGGAACAAAACCCATGCACAGACAGCTAGGTTTCAATGACGTGTGTGTGTGTGTGTGTGTGTGTGTGTGTGTGTACTGACAGTGCTATTTTACTCACTAAGCTCCATTTCTGCTCTGCGCCAAAGCTTTCCCTCGGTCTCCCCTTTATTTTTATTTATTCTCCTCTTGCTTCTACACAAATGGCTCCAAGATTGTCACACAGATATAATTTCACACAGATCTGGCTGAGCCTGGATGAACTTTGAGAGACCAAAGTCTATGTTCTCTGGCAGATACTGAATTTAGACTGGCACCAGTCTAAATTTGAGGGGTGAGATGTGAATTATGTAGTTCATACATCTCATCAGATTAGACACTCAGGTCCGGAGACAAACAGTTATCCTTAGTTTAATTAACCCTTTAAGACCTTTCTGCCTTTGAATACTTTTGTGTTTTGCATCGTCATGTTTTTTTTTCTTCACAGAACCATAAAGTGTTATATATCCCTAGATTAAGCACAAACTCAGTTAATAAGATAGGTGTAAAAGTGGTACTCACGCACACACACAAGGTAGGATCCAAATGCAGAGTTTATTTCAGCGAACACAATCCAAAACGGGTAATTCAATAAACATGCAGAAAGTTCAGTCAACTGGGTAATCCAACAAACGGCAAACAAACAAAAAAGGGCAGGCAATATCCATAGTCGAGAAACCAGGAAGTAATGTCGAAAACCAGACCACACACAGGTAAAGCAACCGCTCAGAATTGACATATATAATATGGGAACAACTTCACAACATGTCCGTGTAGGTGAGCTGTATTTATAGTGAATGTGATGACGGTGCACTGTCTGTGTGTGAACTGTGACCCGGAAGTGTTAGAACTCCGGCGACTGAGTCCTCTGGTGGCGTGGGGTGGTAGTGTCCGTGGAGACCATGACAAAATGCCACTCAATAAACATTTCTACACCCTATATTGGGCAATTAACCCATAAAACCAGAGTACCACAAAAAAAGCACTTACATTTTGTAGTTTTTATTTTTTTTTAATTCATAATTGAAAGAAAATTGTAACACAAAAATTTATGAAATCTCTCATGGCAATGTCTATCCACAATTACACAAAGGGGCACCTTGCAAACACCATGCCAGAAAGCGGTCAGTTTTTTTACACAACCTGCATCGTCTGCGTCCTTCAGATGCTTTCTTAAACTTGTCTTCTGGCTGTGTAATTGCCATAGGTACATACTCATAGTACCTCTCCTTGCCAGGACAAAAGTCTGTTCACTCAGGTTTGTTAGAGGTGGACTGGCGGGACGCTGATGTCTCAGGGTGCCCTCATGCCTATGTTACCTTCTGGCTCTCCCTTTTAGTTATGC
>JAOUQW010000049.1:8620061-8634505 GCA_028565825.1 Olivaichthys viedmensis
AGTAAGTGCAGATATGTACATGCAGTAACCCACCCGTTATTTTGCTCATCAAGTCAAATATGAATGCTTTTTTTCTGTATGTCAGAGTAAACGAAGATCTATTAACTGGCTTTAAAAGCTTTTAAAATTGTGGACAAAATAACGGGTGGGTTACTGCTCAAGAGGACTTGCTCAGACCTAAATACCCATTGATGAGCTTAAGATATTTGGGCACTAAATATACCACAGGACTTCCCAGAGGGAACCTTAACCTGATTAAATATTTAGTTAGTCAAATACAAACCTACTAAGTGAGGCAATGAGACCAGGACAATATAAACATATTTTGTCCTGGTCTCGACAGTAAACCTACAAGTGCCAGAAAGGCCCATCAAAGGGAGACACTCAACATGAAAATAATCTATTTTCTTCTCTTGGTAATGTATATCAACGCTCTCAGTAGAGTCCACTGACTCAAGGCAAGTGGACCTGGACCAAAAATTTCACCCTTACTGATGATAGATGTTGCCTTCCTTTCACCCATGCTCTCCTTCTTTGGTACTGGCTAAAACAGCATTTAAACATTGTGAAAAGAAAGTAAAAGTAGAGAGAGAAGAGAAATAGCTACATAGTAACCTACATTCACCAATTAGTGGGGTTGCTGAGGGACAGAGAAACACCACCATGCTTGCCAGACTCAATGGATGAAAACCAGAAACACAATTTGTCTGTGAAATGAGCTCTTGGAAGCTTGGCATTGATTTTTTTTGCACGACTGCTCAACTTGTCACACTTCTCACTTGGTCTTCTTAATGTTAGAGTGAGTCCTGTGGAGATGAATCTACCATTTCAGGTCTCAAAAGCAAGTAGTATTATTTTCAAACCAGAACATTGGACTTAATATAACTGACAGGAAATAAAACAGCTATAATACATATGCTTAAAACACAGATCCACAATAAAACAGAAATTGTATGAAACAGGGAGTAATTAATGCTTGTTTGATTGATTAATTGGTGCATTGAGACAATTAGTGACTTTTAAATAAATAAATAAATAAATAAATAAATAAATAAAACCCTGCTAATGTAAACCCCCAAAAATGGATTCATTGAATGATCAAGAACACCAACAACACTGGGGACTGATGAGAAAGATGTGTGAGGGATAGCTATTGTTAGAGAAATGAAGGGCCCAATTCAAAAATCCAAGTCCAAACCCTTCTCCTAGAGCTCGCTTGCTACTTTCAAATGACCGGATGGACGTTTGCCAAAATTTCATATTGTTGTTCCCAATCCTATAACAGGATAAGGCCAGATTCAGTTCCTGGAGGCTAAACCACTGCAATGTTCTGAATATTCCTTTTACTAATGTGCCCGATTCATCCTGAGGAGAGCTTGATAATGAGCTAATTAGCTGAAGTGCTATAGCCCTGCCAAACTCTAGTTGAACGTCCTAGGTCTAAGAGAAGGGGCTAAAATCTTTTAAACTGGGTTGTGATGTTAAATGGGGGTGGATATTAAAAGGAAGTGTGTCCGACACACCCAATCATCCTAAAAGGGAGGTACCTGGAGGGCCAGTTGATTGGGGAAAAGGTGTCTCCTTCTGAATCAGTCTGAAGTGACCATTTGCTATAACTAAATGTAGAGATAAGAGTGAATGAGCCACTCAACGTAGTGTTCAGTCACGGATCGACACACACACAAGCTAATGTATATAAAATATGCCAATGGTTTAGAGACTCACTTTATGTCAAATTCAAACCCATAGGAACATAAGTGTAATAAAATACATTCTGTAAGTTATTCCATATACAGCTTGGTTGTGGGTTAAAGCATATGCATACAAAAATGCATGCGTGCGTGCGTGTGTGTGTGCGTGTGTGTGTGTGTGCGTAACATGTAAAGCAGCATAGCATGAGATCCCAAAATGAGTCAAACGATGCACCATTAAAAGCACCGATCGGTCTTATATCTGTGTCAAAGTTTTGTTGGTAACACTTTACTGTAGGGAAGGTTTCAGAAGGCTATATGACACCTACATAAGTAGTGCTGTGCATCTGAATTTATTAAAATGTCCATACAATGACAAGGATATCTGGTGCAAACAGCATATCTCTTACTCTCACAGCGACAAACCCTTCACCAATGACAGTAATAGGACACTGACATGACACAGGATGAGAGGCTCTGCCAAGTTATGAAATCTGAACCCATGCTGTTGTGAACTCATGTTAAGGTCATGTCCTGAATTTCACCCAAATGAGTTAAGGCAAAAGAAATGCTGACATGCCCGAATTTGCAAGCAGGGATCAAAAAATGTGTCAGTTTTGCACATAAACCACTTATGTCATTATTTTTGTGTACACAAGGTAAACTGTTATTAACTTAAAATTAGTCTACATCCAACATGCAAATGCTCTGTACTAAAATGGAGGCATACTGGGCATTACACCTGAATATTCAACAACAAAAATATCCCATTAGCTTCACTTAATTTCTGGATTCACTTGTAAACACCACACAGAGGAAGGTTTTGAAAATATGATCAAGAAGAAAGTAGTGAATGAAGAAAAGATTAATCACATCAATCAATTCATCACAATTTTCCCAAATCTTTGAAAGCATCATTCAAGCTTTTAATATATCGGTCCATGGTAGGACAGAAACACATGGAAATCATGAAGACAAACACAAAAACACAGTACACTGCAGGCCAATACAATTTCAAAATAAGCTTGAGAGAGATAGCGAGAATGAGTAATGGAAAAGTAAAGACTGATATAGAGGGACAAAAAGGAGAGAGAGAGATTTGATGGCACAGGCTTGGGGAGGAATCATCACTGTGTAGACCATGTGATCAGTATACAGACAAGTAGTGATGCACAAAAAATCTCAATTATTGCCTGAACTCAAACTTCTGGACACAATAGGCCAAAAACAAAAAACAAGTGGATTAATTTGCTTTATTATGGCCAGGGGCACCATGCACCAATTTTTTTTTTTTTTTTTTTTTTTTAATACCCATGGGCACTTTTCCAGATGAATCTGCCCGCAGAATCTCAAGAGAAGTGGATGCAGTGCAAACTGTTGACCCACAGATTACAGAAGCAAGCACAATACCCCAGCATACAGATGGATGGATGGATAGAGTACTTTATTGATCCCTTAGGGAAATTGTTTAAATATAGCAGGAATATATTAAATATATAGGGGTTCTAACTAGTTTTACAAGAAATTAAATGACTGGGCGATTGCAAGTGATTTGTCAAATAAAGTAAAGCGCTGGCCCTATCGTCTGGAGATCGCTAATTCGAGCCCCGACCATGCCCCAGCTATGGACGGGAGTCTAGCTTAGTGTAATTGGCCCTGCTCTCTCTGGGTGGGAGGGATGGCAATACACATTCTCTCCAGTCGATCAAAAGTGGCATCAGCCATTCTGTGTCTGTGAGCTCATGCATACAAAAGAGGGCAGTTGGCGCTTTCCTCAGAGCACACGGGACTGCACTGTGACATTGTATGAGCAGCAGTTTAAAAAAATAAAATACATTTTTTTAATTAATAATAATTTGCAGCGGTAGGCTTCATGTGTCTCGGAGGAAGCACGTGTTAGCCACCAACCGGGGAGGATGGGGCCGTCATGCGATAGGAGAGAACTAGCTAGCTAGTGGGTGGGAACTGGCAATGACTAAATTGGGAGAAAAATGTGGTAAAAATGAAAATGAAAAATGAATAAATAAAATAAATTGCAATCAAATATCACAGTTTGAATAGGAATGACACCCCTTATTATGGCAACGTGCCGATACAGGCAAATCTCGGCATCATACGCAAAGTTAAACAGCTCAGGTACTTAATCAAGCAAAGGGAACAGCTCATTTTTATCCACTATTTCTAATTTACATTATGATTAATATGATTTGTAGTTTACAATTTTTTTTTATTTTACCTTCTTCTACGGATGCGCCAGAATTTTGGTCACTGTTAGTTTTGGGCTGAAAATTCAAAATATGTGGGGTAAAATGTGACAGTTGAAAGAAGTAGAAATGAAGAACAGATGAAGAGTGGCAGTGTTGAGGATTACAGACTTACCCTTGTCTGTGGATGGTGTTGTGGGCCTGCTGTTCAATAAACAGATCCCCAGGAGAAGCCACTTGCTTTGCAGGTCGGCTTGCTTTGGGTGAGCCCGTCACCCCCTGTTCCCTTAGAGCTTTTGCCGCTTCTGAAGTGTCTATGTAAGGGGCAGAGGGATCAGGAGCTACTTCTTTTCCATGCATTCTTCCTCTGTCCTGCACCCTTCTTTGGTTTTCCAGATTCATCCTCCTCTCATGTTCAGAGAACACCTCAGCCTGTTCCCTGCTGTACTCGAGCTCAGTGTTGGCCTGAGTGGTCATTCTACCTGCCTGAGGGTGCGAGGTGTAGGCATTATGCTCCACTACCTCTCTTTCCTCCATCTGCCCCCTGTGCTGGCGCTCCGACCCTTCAGGCTCCCGCCGCATTCTGGAGTAGTGGCTGGCATAGTCTGTGTCCACCTCTTCATCCAGTAAGATGCGGTAGCGCTCACACAGCTGACGCCGGCGTTCGGCCTTGTAGCGGGCGATGCGCTCGGCTTTAGACTCCGGCTCAGCTGTTACAGCAGAGCTTGGGTTGTAGGCAGGCTCGGTTTGGGCCGTGTGTGTCTCCACCGAGCTGCGGTGCATGGACAAACTCTCTGAGCTGCGAGGGTCTGACAGACCAGGCTCATCTTTGCTAAAGTGCTGAACTGGAACTGCAAGGATGAAGCGAATTACAGTATGGTTTCAAACTCATTTAAACATCACATTAGGATAAACACAAAATCTTGAGTAATGAGAACGGAACTATTTTATTCAACCAGGTGTTTTAAAAGCTATCAGGTTTGCCAGGTCATAGCCCAATGGTTATTCAAAACTATCCCAATTGTCAATAAAATCAGTCCGATTTCATTCCCAAACTTCCAAATCATTACTAGCATTAACAAATATTACAATATTTACAAAGTAACATCTTTCTGGCTTGCAAAACACTCAAAGAAATAATCTAATGCATCTAATCTAATGGCTAACGACTGACCAATCCACGGCAGCAAGTCAAAAGTACTTGGCAACCCTGATGATCAATATTTACAGTACTTTAAATGTATTTTTGGAGAGCATCACCAAAAGTCTTTTTTTTTTTGCTGATACCTAGATTAATATCTCCAGGCATTCAGGTTTTTACTTAGTTTTGCACTGTTATAATACAGACTCTTTACACCAGACATATCATGTACCTGTGCATGGGTCACACAAGTCTGCGGCACGAGTGTATCTGGGAGTGTCTTCCTCCAGCAGCCGATTAGTCACCAGACCAGCACTTGGAAGAGAAAGCTGAATGTCGCTGTCAATTCCTTCCAGCCGCCGTGCAATTCGTTCTTTCCTAAGAGGAGTAAGACAAATGGAAGTAACAGATCGCCGACATGAAAAAACAGCCGCATAAATAAGCCAAACTTATGATATAAATCTTAGCAGGCTTCTAAATTTATGAACATATCCACCTTTCCCATGAACACAGGTTCAGTGGAGTAACAGTAATTTAAAATCTCTCACCTGTTCATGTCCCAGCAGTCACTTTGACTATTACTGATGCGCTCAAAACGTTTCCTTAATTCTGAGACTGCAGTGGAAAAGGGCAAGAGGAAATGAAGATTAGCTTCATGCGTCTAAACAAAGTGCAAAATGGAACACACAGGTATTCTTGGATAGGGGGAATAAAAATACCATACAAGAATAGATTACCAGGTGTTATTTTGCAAACACACAACAAAAAATAAAATAAAAAAATAAATAAATCCTACAGCACTATACTCCAGTTTGCACTTCAATGATATATAATTAAAAGCATTTTATTGTATTATTCAACATGGGATTGGTTTCACCTGAGATACTTAACAAGAAGTTTTTCTTTCATTATGAAACACAATTTACCTCCAGAGTAAGAAATCAGCCTGAAACGAGAAACATTGTGACCACATTAAAGTCCAAGAGCTCTCAAGCAACACTAAGATTTTCCTGGCTTTCATAGTCACAGCTGCTGAAGTGAAGCTACAGGAGAGCCAAAACTCTTAACCAAATAACTCAGAATGTGTATAAGAACTTTCAGAATCAACGAAGACACCTTACACTACTTAATACAAGAGTAAGGTAGCACTAAATCACAATATTTAGCTAAAAGTCCAATTTCTAAACAAATAGCGACCAGATAGTGAAAAATAGTTCAGATTTTCTGGAATCTAAACTCAATGTGTCAATATGGAATGTGATCTAAAACATCAGCTACATTTCTGTGGGTTTTCTTTATAGATAAAGAAATTGCCAGACCAAAAATAAAACTTTACAAAGTCCAAATATCACCACTGCAACAGTAGAGTGTCAACAACAATATTACTAACTGAAATGTTTAAGTACAACAATCTTGGCTTGTAAGCTCAATTCTCAAATTTACATTTCGACCTTTCAACCTTTAACTGTTCAGATTTCCTAAGAAAGTCTATTCTCCCATTGTTAAACCAAGCACACAAATTTAATGGAGGCTGCTCCTGTGACAATTCAACTAAATCCTGTTCTACCATTATGTAGCCGTTCCCAAACCTTCCATAGACTTTAGCCTTTCCTTAACACAATATGAAAACTTTCAAGGCCTGTGCAGAAGGGCAGGTGGCTCCCAGCCGACCAAAAATAGGCCCTCATCCTACATGGAACACAACCCCCAAACCTGACCTAACCTCATAGGCAGTAAAATCTCCAGAAAATACTCAATGGATAAATGCAAAATTATTTGTGTCACCTTGTAGAAAATCTGATAAAATGAAGGTGTTGATTAATATCAAATACTGAATATGTGCCTTGAGTGGTCTAGCTGCATAGTTCTCCTAATTCTGGTAGCAATAAGGGAAATAAATAAATAATTAAATAAAAATGCATGCTGCTGTACAAGATAAACACAGTGACTATTTTATCCCTTTAAACTACAGAACACTCACCTTTGGGTAGACTGGCTATGGGATTGACATCCACAGCCTTGGTGGTCTGGGCAACCTCGTCTTTATCCTCAGATGAGAATTGTTTATGAAAACTGCAGTGACAGAAAAATGGCTTTGAAACATGGAAGAGGAGAAACATTTTAAACTGAAAGTCATATCTGATAACTGAAATGCAAGCCAGCAAAACCTGGGTCAGCACAAAATTTGTGCTGAAAAAGTCAGTGTTGTAGTTTTACTGCAGTGAGTAAACACCACCACAGCCATGTCTTGGCAGAAGTGGTGGATTTCAGTGCTGAATAATGTGGAATTCTACATCACAACTAACACAAGGTTATTTCACTACTACTGAAGTTCATGGTAAGTACCCCATGGACTGAAAAGTATTCGTGACAGCAAATGAGGTTACTGGCATGCTGCAATGTTCAGGATTCCAATATACAAAATGAGAACTATGAAAAAGGTCACTTTTTGAAACAGAGAACACACTATACCCTTGTTTATGAGCTCACAACATTATTGGAAAACATTTTCGAGTGAATGTGAGAAAAAGGACAGAGAATAAGAGAGAACAGGCAACATGTTTGGGCAAAATGTACAAAACATCTGTGTGACCATGCATTTATGTTTAGTTTGATGTCTAACCACTAGATTAGTTTCGTGTTTAGTTTAGCTTAACCACATGATAAAGAGCAAGATACAAGATAGCATTTTGGTAACTTTGCTGAACAGGGTTTGCTACATGATCATTGCATTTCTGCATGCTTTTCTTTATTCCAGACATAAAACTACCCTAAATTGCTCAACAACAAACATGCAGTGTTTTTGGTCTGATCTAGCTGAGCCTAAGCAAAATAAGGACTATGAAGAAAGCCTCTTTTTTTTTGGCAGAAGAAGCCCTTAGCAGTTTTAGAAATGTAGCATGTGCACAAAAACTCAGAATCTGTCTTAACATAAAGTGACGGTAGTAACAAGACATTTCTGGGATACAGTTAGATATTTTAAGGGCATACAAGACACTTCTGTACCTCAGGAAACTGGAAGATGCAGGTATATGTAGTGACAAAAGCAAAAATGTATAATTACTCCTGAGGCTGATAATAATGACTATCAGCTTTAGAGAGTTCTCCCGTCTGTAAAATTAATGGATCAGTTTTAGCAGCACAAGCAGGTCTAGTTATGTGAATTAAAACAGAGTAAAGCTAGATGATAGTTTACCACAGGTTTGTTTTCAAAGTGAACCTAAAAGCTGCTACTTAATTTCCCAAGGATAAGGAATTTAAAGCAAACAGCATTCACCTCGGAGTCCTATGCTGTAGTTTGGGTCTGCCAACTTTGGTGATGGCCTCCCCTGTGATGCCTGTTGACCACAAGAAGAGAGAACAAACTTTACTGAATGTTACTGAAAAGATGACCATTCAGACCATAACTGAAAGGACATTTAAGGGATAAATGAACCAAAAATAACTACAGATTAACAGGAGTATGCTGTGATCGCATTTCTCAGACACATTGTTTAACTGTCAAAGTGACAGTTGATGATTTTCACCTCATGAGCACATGGGAAACAACGGTTTTATTTCTTGTAGCAAATGGTAAAGGTTCACATGAAAAACAAAACAAAAAAAAGACTCCTACTTCAATATCTGTATACCAGTACATAAAATGTACATCTCAAACAAAACCCCTATGTTTTGGAAAGGCTATTTGTCTACATCAGGATGTCCATCCCTGCTCATGGAGATCTTTATTAGCTGCCAGACATCTTGGATAAGGTTTAAAACTAAACTCTAGAAGTACAGCTGAGAACCCATGGTCCACACTTTAAATTTGACTTTGAATCATTAGGGAACTTAACAGGCATGTTAATGCACTCCACATGCCATCACTGTGTCTATGTAATCCAACCACCTCAGTTCAGAATCTGAACCGAGATAGGGGAACGACCATTTAGGGCGCTTTTACGTATGCATCGTTTAGCCCGTTTGAATCGAACCCTGGTGCGTTTACCCCCTTGGTGCCACTCGTTTGGACAGGTGTGAACACAGAAATCGCTCTCGAGTATAGACCAAAACAACCGGTCCATGACAGCCTGTGAGAGGTGGTCTCGATCCGCTTCCAAGCATCATCCAACCCTGATGTGAACCAAACATGCTATGTATTTGAGGGGAGCAATGTTTTTAAATTATATATTTATATTATTATTTAATTGTTTACATCATATTTAGCACCGGATGCGTGCTCTCCATGCTTGGTTGATTTGAATGATTTCTATGAGCGCTTGCATAGGTTGGCTTACAGCTCCTGTGGCCATATTTCTGCCCATTGAATGAAAGGCATTTGCGAGTACGTGTCCAGCCCCGCTAACATTTTCTACAAAAGTTTGCTACATTTTGAAGAAATATGTTACATATCTAATTTGTGTTTCAACAAAGTACATGATGAAATACCACCAAGAAGCACTTCACTCTCATAAAACAAGTATAAGGTGCCTTGAGCCTTAACATGGTGCCTATTCATTATAATACCAAAAACAATAACATTTACAATAACTTACAATAAAATGAATGTCTCTCCTTTGTAAGTACCATCTGACATTGGAGCTCCATTGTGTTTTCCATTCCAGCTCAAGTTCTCTCACACACACACACACACACACCCCAAATCTGCCCCTTCATATCTATGAAGCATTGTTGGGGGGGGGGGTCGATGTAACAACTCTTTCACTCTTTATAAACATCATTTGAGATGGCAGAGTGAATAAGAGCTCTGGAGCTTCTCTCAGGATTCTGCTATGTTTTTGTATTGAGAGTGTTTTCACAGCTGGGAAGAGTATCCGCTAAAAACATTCCTCACTGCCTAGAAATCTCCTTTCACCTCACAAAGCACAGCGCCAGCTGATCAGGCAAGAGTGAGTGGAGAGATGGAGAGGCTGAGAGACAGACAAAAACACACAGAAAGAAAAGAGAAAAATTGCATGAAGACTGAAGTCAGCTAAAGAGAAGTCTTACCTATTCACACAGTTGATTCATAGTTGCCATAGCTAAGAACCTAGAGCATCACACGCACTCCTAACAGTACCCAAATGCTTCATACCACTAATATTGACCTTAAATAGCATTAGCAAAAAAGATGGCAATTAACATCCTCCACATCAGGTTTGTAAACATACCAATCTTAAAGAAGCAATGTGTAATTTTTAAGCACCCTCTTCTGCCCGAGAGGTGAACTGAAATTGCAATGAAAACACGGACAAGCCTTTCGCTTCCCCCACCCCCTCTGTTGAAACAATGCCTTGTGGGTTGCCTTTTAAGAAAAAGGGGCAGAGCTGAGCAGCTCTGTTCTGGCTGGGGGCGGAGCTAATTTCCAGGGCGGAAAAATGTAAAAGAGAAGCCTGAAATGATGAAACTAATATTTCAAATCACAGTTTTTCCAAGATATCTCGAAAATATTATTATAGCCTAGAAACATTTAAATTTTTTTACAAACTGCACCTTTTAAGATTATTTGTAGCCACTGAAATGATCTAATTCGAGTCAATTTATTTTAAAATGAAAAACAATGTTCCAAGGACAGTTTATAGATTTATTGTCTTTGCACATATAATCATAATGCTCACATGGCAAACATTTTAACGAGCATAAAATCAAATCTATTTTTTGCCATAGCACATGTTTCAACCACCAAAATGTTACAAACTGTGCTTTCTGTGGAAAACTTCAGCTTGTTTTCATGAACATGGAGCTAGTATCCTGGCTGCAACCGATGCCAAGCACAAATTAAGTTCTTGGTTAACTATTCTCACTCCATCATGTATTTGTTTTTTTATAAATCATATTTGAAAGCTGTGAAATCTGTGACAACAGTCAACCAAAAACTGCTTGAAGGCAGATTACGGATTTCATTTTCAAATCACGATCCTGTCTTATCCCAGTAAGCTGCCTTACACCTGAAAAGCAAAGCTAAATGGGGGTCATGTACCCAGTCAAAGACTACAGTGGAGGGTGAGGGGAAATAAATGGCTTCCCTTTGAGACTTTTCAAGTGTTGAGAAATTGCATCACAAATCTGAAATGCTGTGGTGACAGGAATGTAAGCCCATGTGGGGGGAAGGGGGGTGAACAATAAAATGTTTCTCTTTGTAGTTACTGTAACTGATAATACTAATATCACAGAAGTAAGCAATATGAAGAGTCGTCCTTTAACAAGTGCCAGATGTGAGATTCACATTAAATCATTTGTGTCAAAATTATGCAGGCCAGTATTTAACCATGCCACATTGAGGGTTCACAAATGTGTTTTAAATGTATTGCAAGACGTAGCACAATCAATATCATGTAGTTAGTATAAACAATCAGCTTTGCCCGACCACATGAAATACTATAAATGACCATAAATACGCTCTTTAAAACTACACTAATATTGCTACTAGCATATCTCTCATCATCAACTTGGCTCTTAGCCATTTGATGATGAGAAGATAAGACATGCCATTAATCGTCACACCAGACTATGTTATTCCAGAGCGTGCGCACACACACGTGACATGAAAAGTAAACAAGTTGGCCATGTAATGTGTTTATATGGCACTATTGAGTTATTTTTTTCTTGAGGTATAGCATACTCTGCACACCTGTTTTAAAGCACAGGCAGTCATGGATAGTGTTCTGAAGTGAAGATAAGCCTGCGTGACTGGTGCATTCCGTCACTGTTATGTGATAAGTCATGCTACAAGCATCTTGAGTCATTAAGTGCGAGAGACAAAGTGTCACAGCCTAGTTAGCACTACGTCTAGGGTAAAAATACATATTAACTGCACCCAATTCATGTGGCAGCTTGTTGAGATTACTTGGCTCTCTGCCATTTGATTGTCAGTATAAAGATTTGTACGAGGACATTAAAAATCCAGGAACGACAGTTCACAGCACAACTGAAAATGCTACTTGCAGTATTAGGACGCACCAACAACAAAAACTGGAAAACAGTCTCCTGAGTCTAAAAGACTCCTTTTTATATATATATATATAAATAAATATATATATGCAGTAAAATTAACAAGCTTTTAAGGAAAGAGAAAAAAACCCACATTAAATGTTTAGAAAACAATAGGGAAATAACTCAAAAGTAGAGCATAAAAGTTATTATAGTTGTACACCGAGTTTTCCACTGCGACAGGGGCAAACCATCAGGGTAGCATGGCAGCTGAGTGTTAGTGCAACACATGGCACTGCTAATGAAGGATTAGCTTTCTAGGGGCACAGGATTACCCCGAAGGGACACATCGGAAGTGCGTCACTTCAATATCTCTAGCCATTCACATCATAACTGACAAAATAAAAGTATCTGAGCCGAAGCAGATAACTGACCATTTTAAAGACCGTTAGTGATGGAGACTCTGCATGAGTTTGCATGTGTACAACGCCAAAGAAAGTGACGGCCACCAACACATTAAACCCACTTTACTTTAAAAAGTAAACCCACTTGAAGTCAGCATTATTATAATTGATAAACAAAAAAGGATACTAATCATGACTGCATAATTAGAAGTTTCGAGTGAGACAGACAGCCTAGCATTAACGTTCACCCACACCTGTTATGAATTCTGCTGCGTTTAACCAACCAGAAGACCACTCAACACGGCGGATAAATGGAAAGTCGTGTTCCACTGAAAACACATACAGGCCGAAGCAAAACCATAAAACTGCAATTTGGCAGTGGAACAGTGAAAGCCCTGCACACGCTTTTAAAGTCAAACAGATATAGCAGAGAAATGTGCTGTGAATTCAACTACTGAATAAATTCCTAGGAGAGCAAAAGTATCAAAAGAGCCAAGATTTTTTCAGCACGTCCTTGGAGGCTAGATCTGCACTACAAGGACTTCTAAAAACAAGGCAGCCTTAATGAACGTGCGATGGGACTCCCAGTAACGGGACGGCCCCATCAACGAGCCTCTGCTGTCGTCCACTCACCTTGACAGCACTTCACATGGCTGAGATAGTTGGCGATCCACACGTTCTGATACATTTTGGAAAAGATAAAGAGAAGGCTGGACTGAGGACAGACAGATAGAGAGAGAAAAGGACAGAGATGGGAATAGAGGAGGAAGAGAAAGAGGTGGTGGTGGAGGAGGAGGAGAGAAAGACTAGGACTGAAGGAGGAGTGTGGAGGGAGGGGACTGCGGGGAGAGCAGCAGCGGACTTCAAGGTGATGCAGACTCGCCTGCAGGAGTCCTGGGACAGTCAGCCAGAGAGAGAGAGAGAGAGAGAGAGAGAGAGAGAGAGAGAGAGAGAGAGAGAGAGAGCGCACACAGTGTGTGAAGAAAGCAAGAGAGAGGCTGAATGCAAAGCAGAGAGAGCAATCGCAGCAAGTGGGACAGAGACGGGGCAGAGGGATGAGCGATCTGGAGCAGTTCCCTTGAAAGTGAACTCATTTAAGCATCTTGTTCGTCAGAGCTGGCTGCGTGGAGCTGGAGCAGAATCTACTGAGTGCTAGCAAAAGAAACGCTAACAGGCTAATGTAGCACTGTGCTAAGCTGCTCACGTAATGCTAATCAGATTACTGAATTGAGACCGTATGGAGGGGAAGGGTGTGCGAGTGTTTATGTACTTCTAAACTCAGGCACAGCTGAGGAAGAGGGTGCGAGCAATAGAGGGAAAAAGACCACCTCATAGGAATGAGAAATTCCACTGTGCAATGACACATGAATAGCGCTAGAGCAGAGAGAGAGAGAGAGAGAGAGAGAGAGAGAGAGAGAGACACTAATCATATTATGACAAGCGCTACCTCAGAGAAAAAAGGAGTTGGGGGAAGGGAATCTTGATTTATGACCCTCTTACCCCACATTCTCTTTCCCTATATATCTCCCATACGCAGAGCAGTGTCCTACAAAAACCATCATTCCTGCAACACCCCATAATAGTACAAGGACACTTGTCTAAATTAATTACCATGACAATGAACTCAGTACTGCTGTCTTACCAAGGTATCAAGGGCCTCTCCACGTGCATTTCCATACAATCAGAGAGAGTAAGTCAATGCACACACAGCAGATGATCCATTATTGTAGCCAACTTCTGCACATCTGTTTCAACACTGACGCCACATTAGATGGTGATGAAACATTCACTCTATCAGACCGTCGTCTCGCCAGTGGGACGGAATTCCACATCATCTTTCGAGCATTGATGCTTCTCAATTCTTTTAGTTAGATGCAGCTTTTTCATGTGAAAGTAGAGATACTGTATTAGGCTAACTTTAATGTTTTGTATATACAGTGCATACGGAAAATTCACACACCCTTTCAAGTTTTCCACATTTTGGTATGTCAGACACATCTTAAAATGGATTCAACAATTTTTTTTCCCCTCATCAATCTACACACAATACTCCACAATGACGAAGCAAAAACAGGTTTTTGGAATGTTTTGTAAA
>JAOUQW010000049.1:8669434-8683992 GCA_028565825.1 Olivaichthys viedmensis
TAGACCACCCTCCCACAAATTCTTTCTGACATCTGTCCAAACTCGGACAGATTTCTTGGCCAATCTTTGCTTATTCATCTTGGCATATGTGTTATAACTCTGGCAAATGTCATACACTGCCTTCTTCAAATCCGATCTGGAGACTGAAAGGGTCATGACAAATCTTCTTTTCACAATATTTTTCTGTTGATTCTGCTGATGTTTTAGATTGTTTCCTTGTTGCAGGACACATGCACATTTCATTTTTAACATTTCAGAATAAAATTTTCTGTACATAAATTGGAAAATAGAGGTACATATAAAAATTTCCTTCAAAAACCATGGGGGCATGCAAACATTTGCTCTTATCTGTATATAAAGTAACTATTAGACCTATGGGCTACAGAGAGCGGGTCTTTTGAGTCTGAATTAGGCTTTGTGGTCATTAAGAGGGGGAAGCATGTCCAAATCAGTAAGCCTTCCTTTATTTTCAGGAGTGAGCCAACAATGACTTCTCTAGCTTAGAATAAATGTTTGAATGAACACTAAGTCTACTCTTAGTGCCATATCATGACTGCAAGTGGCGTATGATCTGAACATGTGACAACCCAGATCTTAATTGACAGGAGGGTTATAAAAACCTGTTAATTACAGTGGATGTTTTAGATGTATTGAAATACATCTAAAACATCTACTGAAATTAATGTTGAAAATTAAAAATGCTTGAAAGCTGAAACAGGAAAAAAAATGAATAATTCCTTTAAATTAAACCTTTGAATATTACTTATAATTGGCCATATAGAAATGAGCAAATCTCTGATAACATGAGAGCAGATACAGCTTAATTTTGCAAAACTATTAATAAGTATGAATAAAGTAATGCCCTGAAGCGTTCACTTCCTCTCAGATACAACAAAGACATATGGCCATTCACATTAGCCCACTATGAAGTGCAGCAAGAGAGGCAATCTGTGATCAATGACCTCTTTTGTACGCTGATTTTTTTGGGCAAGTGCTGACCTAAAAACATTAAATGTCTTCATGAAGAAGATTTTTCCAACACTTATGTCATCACTGCATTGACTTCACCTACAAATCTGCTGTGCTATAACTAATAGCTGAGCAATGTTCACACTTGAATTCATAATGTTTTATTAATGTTGATGTTACATAAGATATAAGGAATGGAATAGTGATCTGACTGAGGCCGAAAGGGATTTACCAATGAATTTGCCTGTACAACAACATGTACAACAGGGGGTGATGATGGGGTGTCCCTCTACAATCCTGTTTATGACATAACAGTCCTGGGTCAGGAAAATCGACCAAACAGTGTACCTCAAAATCTACCTAATATAACTAATGTGTGTATCAGGGACAGAGCGAGAGGGACTGAGAAAAAGAGAGGCAATGGGGGCGGGAGCTGGCAAGCAAGAAAGACAAGTGATAAGTGTTTGATGAAGACGAAGACCCAGCACAAACCGAGCGCGGGTTAAAGTTGTTAAGAGATTTAAAAAAGACATGGAGTGATGGTGAAGAAATAAAAAGAGATGGAGAAGGAATGCACAAAAGAGAGAGCACATTGTCAGGATCTTGTCCTACAGCTGAGGAAAAGTCCTTGACAGCTGCCACCATTACATAACACGCCTCATCGCCCAACCTAACTTATAACTGAGCTGCCCTGAAATAAAAAAGGAGGGAAAAAAACAGGAAGACCAATGTGATAAAATGGAGAGGTGTTGTGAATGTGCTTGGGTCAGCAAGAGTAGGCTTGTGTGTGTGTGTGTAAGATGATGGTATAGGAGACACACAGAAAACACTTCGACTAACCCACTGTCGCTGGTCAAGGTGCCTCCTGGCGAGTGTCCATCTCCTAGGTTACCATTATCCTCCTCCTCCTCTGTCCTCTGGTTCCTGTCCCTGATCTCTGTGTCACCGGGGCCGCCAATAGATGAAGTCTGCCTCACACCACCACCGTAAACACAGTCCGCTTTGTAGCCGTTCACCGCGCCATGTCCTGTCCGTTTGTCTGTGATTTCACACCGGCTGTTGCTGCGCGTCGGCGGTCGCTGTTCTTGGGACGAGGATGAGCGCGACGTGGGGATGTTGTTGTTGCTGCTGACTTTGTATCCATGAGAGATAAGAAGGTCCTCCACGCTGTACATGGCTAAGTAGGAGTGTGTTGTGGTGTCCTAAGTGTGTGTGCGGATGTCGTCAGAGTTTTAAACGTTTTCCAGATGAGGCGTGCGTAGGAACAGCTGCACAAGAGGGGCCATCACTGTGAAAAGAAAAAATAAATGGGACAGGGAAGAGTGTGAGAGGGAGAGAGGGGGAGAGTGAGAGATTTATTAATATGATTATTTTTTTCAAATCCCTTTGATGTAAAGACTGCTCCTCCCTTCCCAAAAAGGCCCTACCTTACAACAAGAGAAGCAATTCTCAATGGCTGTATGCCTGCCTGTCTGTTTGTTTACCCATTCCCCTCTCACCCTCCTCTTTTCTTTCAGCAAAGCAATACTACTCTATCCAGCCCACTGAAGTAGTAGGGAACATGCCCAACACACACTGACCCAATTATAGGGAAAAATTATAGCCATCACGTTACTTAACTGCTGAATGTACAGATAATCAAAGGGGATAAAACAAAGCCACAACAACAGAGGACAGCGAATGAAATGAGAATTAATGGGGCACTGTCATACTAATTAAGACTTATACTCAATGCACGCTTACTGATGGAACAACTCCTTGAAGCGAATCCACATTTATGTGTGCTTGTAATGGAAATTAAAGCAATAAAATATGTTATCCCAAACTTAGAAACGTTATATTTCTAACATTTACTGCCCTCTTTAACAGCCTGTCCTCAGTGGTTTGTAAGGGCGCTTTCTCACCTATTAGTGCAATTATAGAGTAAAACTGATACTTTCAGTTTGTTTTCTATTTGTCCGATTAGGTTTGCACATATTTAGGCCTAAACGAACCAAAAAATAATAAAATAGCTGAAGGGCATGTGACTCACAAAAAGTATTTTATTCATTGGACAAAAATATGACAACTATATAATAAATACCTGAAAAAACATCATTAGTTTTGTGAACTGTATCCGGCATTTGTCTGTTTGTTTATCCAGAATACACCATACCTTTGCAGCACTCCTGGTCTATCTTCTGACACTCATCTTGCCGTCTTGTATGTCAGTTTAGCCATGTCATGTCAAAAAAATACCTTCCTGCAACCCATAATATTGTTCATAGCATGTTTGGTTCACTTCCTGCAATTGGGCTGAATCAGGGTTGAATCATGTTGCCATTGCACTGGGGTTCAACTGGAAGCGGACCGAGACTACCTGTCACAAGTGGTCTAGGACCTGTTGTTTTGGTCCACACTCGAGTGTGATTGCTGCGTTCTCATCCGTCCAAACGAATCACACCGAGGGGGTAAATGCACCAGGGTTCCGTTCAAACGGACTAAATGCAGCATATGTTAAAGCGCCCTTAAATCTAGAAAATCCATGTAATTTAAGAGTGATAGAGCCTAATATTACATTTGGCAGGACATTCTCTGTGTCTGAAAACTGAAAACATGACAGATTGCACTGATGCACTGGTGTAATGACAAACCATGCCAGCCAGACAGACTAAATTGGCTGTCTGTCATGCCACAGCAGGAGAGCGTCTGTGGAGGGTGAGGTTATCCACAAACACATGGAATCTGCATCTCAAACTGCAATCATACACCGGCACAGGTGTCATTCTCCTTATCTTTAATATAATAACTTACATGATTTATAGTTTTCTCTACGTTTCTCTATGTTTAGTTCAGTTATGTCCACTTCTGCAACTGCAGATCTACGCCTCTGCTAATCCAACACACCTGACTCCACTAATTCCCCCTTCTAGAGCATCTAAATACCAGAGTGTAGTGTGTTAAAACTGTTAAAACTATACACTATAGGAGGTAGCACTACATGAGCAGGGTACAAGATCTAGCTAGGCATCACTACATTGCAGGAGAAGTTAAACTTCAGTCCAAACTGAAACATTATACCTAAATAATCAACTGCTGTAATATAAATCCTTCATGGAAGAAGATTTAACCTCTATGTCCTTGATTGTACCGGCGTACATCTGCTCTTTCATACACAGATGTGCCTCTGTGAGTCTTTGTGGAACGCAAGTCTCTCTGAGCAGAGGGAACACTAATGCGATTACCTTTCTTTCAGGACCTTAAACCTGTTAGTCTTGGAGGATTGACTCTTGACTTTCGCTTGGTGACCCCACCTCCTGTAGCGTCTTGACTTTAAAGCTTCTATGTACAATCCTTTGCACATATGAATGATTCTAATTTGTGTGATGAATGCCGAGTGGCCACAGGTTTCACCTCTGCATCCATCACCATTTTCAGCCAAGCTACCTCAGATCCACACTAAGAATTCTGAGAATACGGTCTCCCTGTGCAGCAACTAACTTCGACATATGTGAAGAGAGTGGGCACTAGAACAATATTGATTTCTTTCTAGCGTCGTTCTTCACTCACACACACAAGGGCCAAAAACATTCTTAACAGTTGAAACAGCAAGAAACATTTAGATTATATGAAACTGCAGATGTCCATATGCAGACCACTGAAAACAAAACCCTTCATTATATCCACACACACTAACTGTACTAGCGAAAAGCAAACACTATTTAAATTCCAGTGAACTGGAATGGCCTTGCAATTTGATACAACATTGATATGCTCCATTTTTTTTGAAAAAATAAGCAGCAGCCTTCGCCACACTCTGAGAATATACCAGGCCCACTGTTATGCTGAATGATATAGAAAATGCCTGTTGATTTTAAAAACATGTCTGCTGCTTTAATGACGGCAAACAGCTTCTCACTGCGTCTTTCTGAAAAGTGCAGCTCTAGTAGCTTTGGACGATAACCCTTTTTTTTCCCCTTCAATTTATGACCTACTTTTATAGCTAACATATCGGGCATGCTAAAAATAAACAAAACCACATGCAGACTGATGATGTCATGAGTCTACATTGCACAAACGCTAGACTGAGAAAGATAATAAATCATTTTCATAGTAACAATGGTAAATAGTAGTGGGAAGACTCGACAAAAATGTCACGGTGGAAACATTCAAAAGCAATTTAAGGCAACCAGTACAGAGAGGCTTACGTATATGTTTGCAAGAACCTAATTCTTTAAGCAGCCCTGATAAACCCAGATTAGAATAAAATCTCTATAAGGCATGGGACCACTCCTGCAAGGTGGCTAAGATTTTGGCTACGCCCCTCTATAGACTATGAGGTACGACTGTGGCACAAAGCCTTGCTCTCGCTTGAAAAATAAATCACACATTTTTAGGTCTGAGCTTTTGGAGGGCATCTGGCCTTTTCCTCACACCCGCCTTCCCATCAGGCCTGCAGAGAGCCCAGAGCTGCCGCCCTGACAGTTTGGTGTCAAGTCCTTATTCATAGCCTTAGTGAGATTTGTGGAGTGCATTTCTAAGAACGAGAGGATGGAGAAAAAGTGGCGCAGGATGAAAGGTGATTCACACTTGGGAAAGTAAGGCCAAATCTGTTGAGCGCTATCCGAGTTCAATCAACCTAAAATGTTTAAAGTGAAGGTTAAACTCGGTTATCAATTAGTAAATAAGATTCAGAAACTGAAAATTTGGTTTCTTGATTGAAATCCAGAATCTTTGCACCTGTAGAAAAAAGTTGCACTAATATCTTCTGTTCGATATTAAATAAAATAAAAATCCATTTCAGTATTCCAAAATTGGATTGGCTACTAGTTAGTGACTTTCAGTCAGCCTAGATAAAAACTATGTACTTTCTGTAAACCTATAACTATTACATCAATTATTTTCATGCTTGCCCAAAGAACAAACGGGTCAACCAAAAAAAGAACGATGACATGTCTGTCCTGTCCTTCAGAAAATTTCCATCTGAGCCGCACCTAATCATTGTTCTACAGGCTCTGTTGCAGTGAAGCCCTGACACTCTTTCTTAAGACAGTTTGGACCACAGTCACTTCATTGTTTCCTTCATTGACATCATACAGGTCGACCTCTTTTTCCTGAGAATATGAGAGCTTCAGAGCAAAGTAGTATGTGTCAGAACCAGCGGCAATGGCTGGAAGTGTTGACTGGTTAGTTAGCAATCCTTGACGAGAGGGGCAAAGTCCAAAACAAAGCAACCCTGCTTATATGAGTCGCATTTCACCCATGACTCTTCATGGCTATATAACTCTTAAAATCTTTCTTCAGAGAGCTTTCGTTTCTATTTTTCCCCGTTTTCCACCCTGCAGAGTATTCCTCTCTCTGTACCCACTTCAGGCGAAAACATAAAAATAGAGAACAAGATTCCTTCACAAAGGGACGCTGAGAATGTCCCTGTCTCATGTGGAAGATTTGTTATCTTGAGTGTCGTCTCTCTTTTATGTCTTTCATGCAGTATCTTTGCACTGTTGTTCCACCAGGCCAGGTCCTATATCACTGATACGTACAGTAACTGCATTATACATCAATAAATAAATGTAAGCAATAATTATAATGAATACATAATAACCAGCGCCGAGTTTCCTAAAAGCATCGCAGCTCAAAGATCATTGTTAAATGGTAGAGTGAGCATCACACTGAACACTCTCTCTCCAGATTAAGATGATTTCAACTTTACAATGCTATTGGGAAACTGGGCCCATCATCTTTTCATAGTCTATAAAGTGCCATGATGTAGTATTCTATAGCATATTTCATAAATGTAATTTGATGTGATAAATTATACATATATTAAAACACATTTGAACTCAAGCTTAAATATGAATCATTCATTATTATTTTCCATTTCTGCAAGAAAATCTCTATTTTCTCTAAAATATACAATACTTTCAGAAAATGGACTAAACAACTAAATAATCTTTTATTATTTAATATACTGTGCTCGTATCTGACAAGGTGTCGCAGGGAAAAATAACTCAAATGATTTGTACTTCTAGTACAAAATTAATATCGATATTATGAACTATTACTTTTTCACACAAGTAAACAACATTTAGATGACACTTGACCTTGAATAACCTTTTGAAGTATAAATCAAAACCTGAAATAACAATTTAAAAAAGTCAACAGTGCGATCCCGCTGTAACCCTCAACCGTTATTGGTTGGTTTCTGAGCTGACTGAAAACATCGCACAAAACCCTGACTGCATTTTTTGAAGTGGTTTCTAAAAGTTGATCTAAAAGCTAAGATTAAAGAGGAATTTTGTCAATAGAGAGGCCCACTCTCAGAACCAAATCCTACACATTTACAACTGTCTACATCTAATGTTAGAAGAGTCAGACATCTTGGCCTCACTGTAATAATGGCAGCCAAACTGTCCCAGGCTTTCTTTACACACAAAGACGCCTTAATCTATGCCTTTGGGGCGAACACTGAAGCAACCCACTACCCTTGGTTTGTTTCGGAATGGTCCATGGTTACTAATGTTTTCCTTTTCTGAAAAGCAAGCTTTCGAACAATAGAGTACAAGAAAGGTGACGATTCAGGCACTGCAGAAATGCTTCCTGGTTACATTGGCACTGTTATCAGAGGATTGTTATGGCAGGAAATAATTTTTTATCAGGGTGGAACTAACACGTTAAGAACCACAGCGCCAGGTTTCTGTTGCGCACACACACACATGCTCTCCATCACTTCATTTCACACTGATGTATAAATCTTCAGTGTATTCTCAATCATTTAGAGAATTTCATTTATTGAATTTCACAATTAGACGCAGCATGAAACGTGTAGCACCAAAGGTGGGGTATGTTGATTTAAAACTTATTTCAGCTGCAGAGTCAGCAGGTATGCTGTAACCTAAGGCCAACACAGATCTACTCAACACGTTTATCTGTATCTGTATCTGAGCCTGCAATTAACTATCAACAATAGGTGATATTCTATGGTCATTTGAGACGCCTCTCAGTTAACACACACACACACTCCTTGTGTATATTGAGGGAAGCAAAACAGGACATAGTTAAAAATCTTATCCAACAAAAACATAGGGTAACATTTACAGAGAAGAACTAACTGGAAACGGGAAAACTTTGGCAAGGACGTGGAATTCAGGTCTTGCAGGTCGATATATCTTGATGTAAGCAGCACTGGTGCCTATAAAATTCAAAGTACTGAGCTTGACTTATGGCTTAGTCTATTCCGCAGACTGCCTCTCAGTGCAGAGCTGTTTTTGACCTGCTCAGCATGTCTGTACATGATTAGCGTGCATCAAGGGGCTTGGACTAGCGTGAGACGTCAGTGACAAAGTTTATCAGCTCAACGCACTCAGATCAAAGAAGCGGCAAACATAAGCACTATACTAATTACTGTTTTAACCTGATCTCAAACGAGGAGGAAGTAGTGAAGGAGACATTTAAACAAACACTAAATATGCTGAGTCGTGGAATGACTGAACCAAGCAAGCGGCCATAAAACGCCAGTTTAAAAACTTTCACTTTATCAAGACGATAATAAATCGTCTCCTTCATTTTCAATGAATTTCAATCAATTAATGTCCTATTACCGTTGTTCTGACAACTACTGTACTTTTGATGATGAATGTGAGGGACATCAGGCAAGAGACAAGTCACTCTGGATGCATGTGCAGGTCGGTCACACAGACTTCTATTTTTAACAGGAGAGAGGAAAGGCTCAAAACAATCACAATAGCAGATCCTTATCGATGTGTGCTCCTCCACTGAGCCCAATCACGTCATTGCAATTAATCTGACTAGCAGAAATTACACAAGAGAAAGTGTGCGTTACGGTCCATGTGTCTTCCATATGGCTTTAGGGCCTCTAGTATATGACTCTGTCTAATCATTAGGCAACAAAAGCAGGCATTCACCTTTCATCACTTTTAACTACGCCTAATAATCCAGTTTTATACTAATCTACATATGGTTGCATTTTGCATCCTATCACAACCAGAAGACTTTTAAAAGGTTTTTTTTTTTTTTTTCACTGAAAATTGCATTTGAGTGGAGAAAGCCTTTTCTTTACCAAGTCCTGCACATTTCAATAGAACAGCAAAAGCCTCCTTTTCTTTTACTGCGTTGTATCCGCTGATACAGTGTATATTCACTTTATTATAATGCATCACTGTCTTATGATACTGTATATCTGCTCATTAACTTTCCTCCCAATTTCTCACTAGCTAGGAGAACCAATCGTGTTGCATCAACAACCATATCGACATACTCTTGATGTCCAATGGCAACACCAGCTTAATCAGGATCTTTAAATAGCTTATTTCTTGACAATGGTTTTGATGTTTTCGATCCCAGACATTGTCACCCACCTAGCTCACAGTGATATTCCTTTTCTTATTGGGAGAAATTTGTAATTTTCAGTTTACTTCTCATCCTGTAACTTGCTAGTTAGCCTTAGGGAAGAAAAATGTAAGTTAGCCTGGGCCTGTCGCAATTATTTGATCGGATCGGGGTTATTTAAGGTGAAGGTGTAGTCTGTAAACACAACTTTCATTCTCAATTAGTTTATTGATATAACCAAACTGCTGCACCATGATATTTCAATTATTATTCTCAGTCAAAGACTTGGAACTATGAACGCTTTGTAACTATGTTTTGTAACTTATTATTAATAAAGAAGTTATTATTTGTGCTGTCTTCTCTGTCCATTTTTTTTACACCCCAGAAGGCAGACATAAATGCTTATAAGTCTTATAAGTTCAGTGTCATTAAATAGCAGTTGTGCATATTACACTATTATGCTAATATTATAAGTTGTATAAAGTCAACAGAAATAACAATTAAATCGTTAATTATTTGTATGCAAAACGTCTTAACAGGCAGTGCATATCATAGATTTTTGGCAATTAACATGATGCTACCACATCAGAGGTTAGATAATCTCTGCGAAAAGAAATGACTGTAATATCCCATCAATCACAATCAGTTAACATATGTACACATTTCATTTCATGTTGAAATAATGCTTAAATGTCGTCGTATTTGAACACATGACTTTTTATGATCACCAAACGTTACACAGAGACCCCGTGGTCATACCTTATGGATACAGACAATTTAAATACAAAACACTAAATAAACTTGTCGTATTGCTGTTTCCTCAGGCAATATTATCACACTGTGTTATATCTTCCCTCCACATTACATAACGTAATAAGTTATTTATCGAGGCTGTGAATAAATGGAACAGCACTTCCGACTCTGTGGAGATCTGATGAACTAGTGGGAAAGGACTTTAAAAACAATGAGTCATGGAATATCTTTGCAGTGTCTCAGTGGTGTTTGACCAGCCGTTTCCGATGCAGCTACAGCTAAGGACACACTCTCACTTAGAGGGCATTGTGCTCTCACACTCCACACTTTGAGCAGTGATAACAATGAGCAAAGTGTGCTTAGTGCATACACACAAACACAGACACACTGCAAGTCAATTACGCCACTCTTTGGCGCACGCACACACACACACACACACACACACACACACACACACAAACACAGACACACTCCAGCTTTTTCCTACTGCATCCCCCTGACTTTCCCTTCTCTCAGAGCCTCCCTGGGGGAGTACTGTGTCTCTCACACAATACTGCCACTATCTGTGCTTGTTTTCGTGACTGGCTGAACTTAAGGGTGAGAAGTGGTCAGCTAACAGCACACAAAATCTTTTGGGACTGTACCGTTAAGGCAGCAGCAAAATGGAAACTGCGCCCTGCTGGCCCAGACTGGACAGGCCTTACTGTTCCAAAGTCAATATTACACAGGAATAAGCTCTATTTACTATAGAAACCTATTAGTAGCAATGAGTGCTATGAGTTTACATCCACGTTTCTTAAATTTAGGATCAGGGACCCCAAACAGTCTGTGAGCCAGTGCAGGAAAAAATTTTAATATTTTATTTTGTCATAGTATGTCATTTAAATTTCATGTCATTTAATTTCTATTATTATTATTATTATTATTATTATCATTTCTAATAGCTGTATTATGATCCTAATCATCAAGCAGGGTCACGTAAACTGTGGCTTTATGTTTAGTGTAATGATGAAAATTAAAGGAGCAGTTTGTACTTTTTTTTTTACAGCCCACTGCTGCCAGCGAGGTTGCAATGAAAACACTGACAGGCATTCCCCTTTCACCCCAACCGACCACAGCCCTTCTGTTGAGACTACCTCATGGGTTGCCTTTTAAGAAAAGGGAGCAGAGAGGGGATGGCGCTCATTTCCAGGAAAACTGAAATTCATTGCATGAAAATATGCAAATCCCAGTTTTCTAAAGTATCCTTTAAACTATGTTATTATTATAGGTCCAGAAACACGTTTAAGCCTTACAAACTACACCTTTAAAATCATGTTATACTTCTGCTGTAAATGAACAGGAACAGGATTTTTGTTAGCAATGCTCAGGCTAAAAACTCCTTGAAAATCTCTGCTCTAAACTTATAAGAAGTTCAATCTGGAGAAGCTCAGTGAATTCGCCCTTGTGGCATTCGTACAATGACTCAACTTCAACAGAATTAGATAATGATGTTTAGCAGACACTTGGACAGCAAGGGTCGGACATAGAGTACAAACAAGAAAATCCTTCAGACGAAGGAATGCATGTCTTTTATCAGTAATGCAGGAAAACATAAGCTCAATCTATTGATCTTTAATAAAGAGGAAGGACGTTCGCTGCTGTAGGACATTAGATGAAAGGGGTATTGATTTTAACTCCGTTTGCAGATGTCATCTTGACACACACTACATTCAGATAGCAGCAATCTTTTAGCAAATTGATCCTATTAACAGATAAGCGGAAGCATGTAAACAAGGCCAACTATTAAGAGTCCCGTTAAACACTGACAAACACGCTGAAAAACCGATAAGCGCTCAAAGTGCAACAGTATTTGCTTATAGCTGCCTCTTATTACTATTAAAGTCAGGAGGTCTCATGATAAATACTCATGTGCATTATTCACAGCACAATAATGTTAGGTGACTAACTACAGCAACGTGCTCCCGTACAGAAACAGACCCCACTCTGCTTGCCACGTAGGCCTAATATCCCACAAGATAAGTGACTTTCTCAAGCATTCTCCTTCTTTTTCCTTCCACTCCCACTGACTCTATACTAGGGCTGCACAGTGTATCGTTTATTAGTTCTTATCGCAATATCGGCCTTTGCAATACTAATTTTGATGAAGCCTGCAACATGCAAATGAGCACTCTAACAAGCTACAACGTCAGAGGTTCCAGATAACTTTTCTGTGTTTTTTTTAAATAAATCGTGGCATTGGCATGAATTCATTTTGTCCAAACTAATGCAAGCCAATCTTGAATCATAACACATCACAGGTTCTCCATTTGTTTTAATATGGTGCACGGTATATCGCCATTGCAACGTGTAGCCATATATTTGTCCATATCGTGCAGCCCTACTCTATGCGCTTCTTTGCAATGTTACACCTATGTTAAAGTTCTACTTACAGCTGGGAGATGACAAAGTCATGGTCATTGGGAGTTTGGGGAGTACAGTGTGATTCCATAAAAAGTAGTCCAATAAATTCAGATGAACTTGAGCAATTTTACCGTTAACAGCATTTCCTACAATCATCTTGACCTCTATTTGACATCTGTGCACTTCATTACCACTAGACCGACCGGACCTCACACACAATACATACCAGTTGGCTTGTGCGAACTCTTACAAATTTGCAACAATTCGTTGGATGAACATGCGCAGCTCTGAAATGCTGTGAACAGTTTAACTTCTTAAGGCCTCCGCTTATTGTTTAGTTATTCATCTTAAAATCATGTTACTCGGTAACTACAGTGAAACTAATAGGAACGTTATGTGGTTAAGAGAGTGATGAACGTCTGTGAGTTTAAAGGGTTCATGCGAATCGTGGAAGGATTTGGACGATTGCAAGCCACTAAAGGTGACCCAGTCATCTTATAAAGGTCTAACGGTTATGCGAAAAGTGAGAGAGACCGTTCCATTAAGTCTCATCTCTAGTCTAGTTTCAGACACATGGCTCTGGTCTCCAGGGCAATGCAGAGCACAATTACATCTAGTTCTTTCTCTATAGAGGCTGGGAAGAACGAAAGGTCCACGGTGGATAACTGAAACCCTCCTAAACTCGTATTCGTACCATGGCAGAAGGACATAATGAGTATAAGGGCTTGTCGACCTCGCACTTCCCCAACAAGAGGCTGACAAACACACACACACACACACACACACACACCGCTGTCAACACACACGCGTTCCCTTTTGAAGCGACTCACTAACGGGCTGGTGTCAACACACAACCATCCCAACTGTTTTCCCGCCACATTTAGCTCGTTTCTGACAGCTGCTGTTCGACCAAACGTGAACAGTTCAGCTGCCCAAAAAATCTCGCTCAGACTATTTACAGTTGTAGGCGTTCTTGGCGATGATGTCGATAGATAACATGCTGTCGGCATCACTTTCTGAATACAAGGAGTCAGTCGTGTCGGCATCTAATAAAGAAACTTAGTGGAAACAAGATATGACCGTAGCCGTTATTAGTTACTGATTTCAACACCTACAATGGTTTGACCTTAGTCGGGTGATGTTAAGTGAGAAAGAGCCGTCCGTGTTATAGACTGTGTTATAGCCCGTGTTATAGCCCATGTTACAGCCCGTGTTACAGCCCGTGTTATAGCCCGTGTTATAGTCCGTGTTACAGCCCGTGTTACAGTCCGTGTTACAGCCCGTGTTATAGCCCGTGTTACAGTCCGTGTTACAGTCCGTGTTACAGTCAGTGTTACAGTCAGTGTTACAGCCCGTGTTACAGTCCGTGTTATAGCCCGTGTTACAGTCCGTGTTACAGTCCGTGTTACAGTCAGTGTTACAGCCCGTGTTACAGTCCGTGTTACAGTCAGTGTTACAGCCCGTGTTACAGTCCGTGTTACAGTCCGTGTTATAGCCCGTGTTACAGCCCGTGTTACAGCCCGTGTTACAGCCCGTGTTACAGCCCGTGTTATAGCCCGTGTTACAGCCCGTGTTACAGCCCGTGTTATAGCCCGTGTTACAGTCCGTGTTATAGTCCGTGTTATAGTCCGTGTTATAGTCCTACACATCCACAGCTAACAGCTCAATTACCCGGTGTTATTGTGTGTCACAGAAAGTTGTGAAATAAACACAGCCCTTATAAACATGCTGTTCACTGTTCTAAATTCTAGCTGATTTAAATTAGGCTGCCCCAAAACCAGCAGCTCAACAGTCCGTTATTATTCAGCAGATTTCTCCAGGCTGTGTAACGGCTGTGTGTGTGTGTGTGTGTGTGAAGGCTGTGTGTGTGTGTGTGTGTGAAGGCTGTGTGTAACGGCTGTGTGTGTGTGTGTGTGTGTGTGTGTAAAGGCTGTGTGTAACGACTGTGTGTGTGTGTGTGTGTGAAGGCTGTGTGTGTGTGTGTGTGTAAAGGCTGTGTGTAACGGCTGTGTGTGTGTGTGTGAAGGCTGTGTGTGTGTGTGTGTGTGAAGGCTGTGTGTGTGTGTGTGTGTGAAGACTGTGTATGTGTGTGTGTGTGAAGGCTG
>JAOUQW010000049.1:8695283-8705760 GCA_028565825.1 Olivaichthys viedmensis
GGCGGAGCTAAACCTTCTTTAAAGTTGCTAAGTTTCAGATAATGTGGTGGTCGAGAGTGGACAAAAATAGTGAAATAGACATATTTCTGTTGAGTTTTAAAAATGTATCACTACATTGTAAGAGAAGACATGTTATAAGACACAATTTATCCAAAAATCTGAAAAATGTTTGATGTGACCGAAATCGTCATTTCTACCTGTAGTGTCTTGTCTCACGCCAAATACGAACCAACCGCTCTGACTTTGAATTAATATTTTAGACTCTGATTAATTATTGCATCAGCACAAGAACACTATCTTTTAGGGTATTTATTCTACTTCTTTTCATAATTTTTTAAAAAATACCGCAGCTTTAATTAATTGAATTTTATCTGACTGTAACCTCTGACTGCTGGAGTAGATCAGATACATCAGATTTTAACTGACCACTCACAAACAGATGTAAAAACATTAAAACACAGTAAACACAAAATGAACATATCACACACACAATAAATTTGGTGGTGAGGAAATGGGAGTCTTAAAATTGGTGGGGTCAGGGAAGAGTTGTAACCTGTGACTAAACCTGATCGCACACAGAGATAAGAGAGAGAGCTGTGCCCACTTGAAGCAACCTGTACATGGTTTAAACACACCGGTGCAAGTCTGCAGGAATTCACAGCACTGCTGCCTGGCCTGTTGTTCAGTGCTGTAATCTGTACAAAAAGCTAGCTGATGCTACAGTTCCGTGCTTAATTTCATTCATAAACTGTACCTCCTAAAAACCTAAAGTTCCAAAGCAAAACATTTTTAAGTTTCAAACAGACCAAAGATGGAAAAAGTGACTGTTAAAAGTTTGGTTTTACCCAGAAGTTATTATCCTGAACTGCAAATAAGACCATTATTTAGAAAATTTTTCTAATTAACAGTCTAGAATCAGCCTTTACTCTAGCAATCAGTATGAGCATTCAAGAGTTCATATACGCAAGGCATATACTGTATGCTTGTAGCTATAGCTGTGTGAGGTGGTCTCCATTATGAGAGAGGTTCCAGCAGCGGGCCTCTTTAATGCCCATTTTAATGCCAGGGTTCTGTCAGAGCAACTCTGCTAACCATTCTACATCCGTCTGCTGGTAGACTAGACTTCCCCATAAAATCTGTGAGCCACGCTGCAGCCAGACCACCAACACTGCATAAACGACCTCTGCTTCTACCATACTCTCTCTTTCATTACAATGACCCCCACAGTGTGAGATTTAGATTGTTTTCCATGAGGAAAGACCAAAAAATACATTTATTCAATGCCTGTCATGTTAATAAATGTATATCATGCTAATAATAGCTGGGAGCGGAAAGTACACAATGACATCTTAGAAATAAATGAATAAATAAATAAAAACCCTAAAGAATGCATCATCTGTGCAAGGGTATACAAACGGAGAAGAAAATGAAAAAACAGATATCAGTGAGGCTTTAAGATGGCAAAAGAGTCTAAACTAGATCACCCCATTGCCAGGTTAAGCTCAGTTTTCTTCCTCTAATGTGTCCCATCCTGTCCCATTCAGTCTCTGTGGCTTATTGTGGGAACGCCGAACATCTCCCAAATCCTGGGAATTCTTTAGTGACAAAGTGTGACATTCAACCAACACCCCCACAGTCCCTGCTTGTTTCCAGCATCTCCAAAATTCCCATGACCACAGAATCCCAGTTTGGGCACCACAGTGTTGGAATGCCGCCTGATAGTCCCAACATTCCTGAAGATAAAAGTGGAGGGAAGTGAGATATCTGAGTCCTTATCAACAGAGAACAGAGGCCACCCTACAGGCAAGAAAACTATAAATATAAACAACCACAGCACAGCGGCATACCAACTCACTGCCACTCAGGTAAGGCTTATTCTGATCAGAGGGAGGAATTTTCTGTAATCTAGTAAAAGAGGTACCTCTATTCTTTCCAAATTTAATCTTGGGTGTTATAGGTACTTTATTTGCATCAAACACGTTCATCCGCTTCAATATATCCACAGTTTAGTTACACCGATGGGACCAGGCGTAATGTTCCATTTCAGCATGAGAAATCTTTGTCACAAATTAGATGTCCCACGGTAAAAGCAGAAGAGGACGTCCATGTTTAGAACTTCATTGGAACTTCCAGTAAGGTCCCACCCTCAGAAACATGATAATTGTCAAGTCACAAGGAATCAGGTCTCTAAAGACCAAACGATTTCTCCACAGCAAGTCTGGCCACCACGCCTTCACAAAGCCAAACCAATAACAAACAAAAACTAGATTAAAGTTCATTTCAGAGCCAGATCTAAGCAAAGTGATAAAATTAGCCCAGATTTCACCGGAGGAGAATACAGGAATAATTATGTGAGGTTTCCTACTGCAGATTTTCTGTAAGTGGAGATAAATAAGTTTTAGAAAAGCATCTGCACAGTCTCTCCTGCTGTCAGATGTTTGTTATATCCCTTTAAATCTCTTTAAGTGTTTGTTTTGTTAACTCATAGATGAGTGCGAAATGTATGTCATTGGTGAAGTACGTGACCCGTGACCGAACATCAACCAAAGCCATACACATAAACTGAAGTGAGACCCAGAAGGCTAGGGACCTTTTGACCAGTGTATTAACCTCTGACTTTTCCAGTCTTTATGTCTTACTTTTAAAAGTTGGTTCATTCTGTCATAGCACAGAGAGAGAGAGAGAGAGGGAGAGGGAGAGGGAGAGAGAGACAGGCTGCTGTTGGAATAAAGCTGCATCAGTTCATCAGTAACTGAAACCTCTCATTATAACAGGCCAGAGGAAAGAAGCTGATTTATTGTGTGAGGCAAGAAATGGAGAATATGGCTAAATTATTTATGACAATATTATATCAGTATAGAATTTACATGTACGTTTATAGAAGTAAAAAGAACTGGAAACGAGAACAGAAACTCCCAGATGAAGGAAGGCACTCGTGTGGTATGACATCAAGTGCCCTTTTCCACCCATAAAGAATTTCTGCAAACAAGGGCAAAGGCAGTGACTGAAAATAGCACAAAGAAGCAGGATTTCACATTAGTGGGCAAGCAAATAAAAATGAGACAAAGAGATATAGAAATAGAAAGAGAGAGAGAGAGAGAGAGAGAGGGAAAGGGAGAGAGAGAAAGGGAGAGAGGCAGAGGGAGAGAGGGAGAGGGAGAGAGAGACAGAGACAGAGGGGGAGAGGGAGAGAGAGACAGAGAGAGGGAGGGAGAGAGAGAGGGAGAGAGAGAAAGAGAGAGACAGAGGGGGAGAGGGATAGGGAGAGAGAGATAGAGAGACAGAAGGGAGAGGGAGAGGGAGAGAGAGGGAAGAGGGCTAGGGAGAGAGAGGGAGAGAGAGAGACAGGGAGAGGGAGAGAGAGAGAGAGAGAGAGAGGGAGAGACAGGGAGAGGGAGAGAGAGACAGACAGAGAGAGACAGACAGACACAGAGAGAGAGAGAGAGAGAGAGAGAGAGAGGGAGGGGGAGAGAGAGGGAGAGACAGGGATAGGGAGAGAGAGGGAGAGAGAGTTTCCAGGGCACACACCCATGTTTTGGCTCTTTGGTCTGTTGAGAAAGAACTGGTTTAATGACAGAGAATGAAATGGTACCAACTACAGTGCAGGCTGAGTAATTGAACACAAAAACAATTAATGTTTTTGTTGTTTCTTTTTGCTGATTCTGTCCTGTCTGTTGGGTTTGAAAAGAAACCATAACCGTGAAGTTAAAGTGCAGAATCTCAGAATGCAGAATTGTGGTACCAGACACCTTGTGCTCCATAAAGAGTGCCTAGTTACTGCATCATTTCATTCTTAAATTGAGAATTGTGATATCTGGTTGTGCTGGCTCTTATTGCTTGTCTGTGAAGAGAAAGTACTGCCTAACATTTACAAAACCACCCAGATTGTCCATTCATCAAATGAGCTCATGTATAACAAGAGGAGTTAGCTCACTAGCTCGCTAAGTTTAAGAAGTCACAACATGAATGAATGGATTTCAACAAAAAGAAAGATGGATATTTTAATAAATGTCTAAACAACATGGGTATTAAATGATAAACATGTATGTTTACTATAAGGTTGAAAATTCTTTTCCAGTTTCTTCTTTCTTCACACTTTCTACTTTCCATCACTCTGACCCAAGTCTAGAAGTTTTAATATACTATATACTGTATACAGTATATTAAATTCCCTAAGGACATGCTGGTGTATTTTTTTGATCAACCACTATTGTGCTCTTTCACAGCCAGCCAGGTTGTTTGCTATTGCTAAACTCAGAGCTGTGTTCCTGATTTTTAACAGTGTACAGTTGTTTTTGAGACCCCTAATGTTTGGACATGTCCTCCTGATTATCCTGATTGATTCCTTGTGGCTAATGACCTGCTTAGACATTTCATTAGCCCTTGTACATAAACTGATGCAACGACACACAACTGATCAAGAAACGAGCGGCCAACTGTTAAAGTACTTCTGATCCTAAAATGTGAGGACTATATATCGAAAGGGCTGTAATCCCTTATTGGATGGGATATAGACTCTAATTAAAGTTAACAGTATCCACTTTAATGGCATAGTCTCTGTTTAATCTAAAATCCAATGTGATGGAGTAGAGACCTTCACCGAGTGCATAGTAGTTCTGTTTAATTTGAGGATGACATGTGATTAAGAATTTATTTTAGCGTAGTTGTTTTTAGTTTTGGTACAGCGGGAGAAGAATGGCACACCATGCCATTCTCCTTATTTCTTTCAATCTGTTTATTTATAATACAATCTTTTGATGAAATGCAAAAATCAATATGAAAACAATGTGTTGTACCCTGTTGACTGACAAAAAGACAAGTCAATGAGTCAATAATCAATGGTTAAAGTCAGAATCCAGTGAGCCACATTTGAAATTTCACACTAGACCCAAACATATAATTTATCTGATAATAATACTACTAGTCGGATGCAGGCCATTTAACTTTACGTCTGTCTGATAAATGGGTTACAGATGAAAAATCGGCAACCGTTCCAGCATCCTGCATACATGGTGCAGTCCCAGAGTCCTAGATAATTACTTTCAAATAAAGAACATTTCCAGTCAGACTAAATACAGAGGAGAAAGATTCCTCCGGCTTTTTAAAAAAAGAGAGCAAGAGAGTGACCTAGTTAAGCCTACAATCCAGTCAATCACAAAGTCCTTTTGTAATTACTATTTCAACTCTCTGGGACTTTCCTCGTCCTCACCAGAGCCGCCCTGAACCTCTCTATTCAACCTCAAAGCCTGAAGTGAAAAAGATTTGATTTCTTCAGCTAAATTTAGCTCATTCACACTTTTTATAAGCAACTGGCAGATGAGTGGCGAGGGGCAGAGCGCACTCCAGTCAAGCGTCTCAAGTAAATATCCACACACTCAATAAAAGAGTGGCTTTAACATTCAAGTCAGGGAATAAGTGAGTACAATGTGACAGGGAGGGAGGCAAGATAGATGCTAGTCAGTGTAAACACATGTGGTTAGTCTCCTGTAGTCTTTAACTCCCTCTCACTCTAGTAGCCTTCCTTTCATCCTCCCTTTGGGGATTCCAAGAGCACTATAAATACAAAAATATTTCCTTAACTTTGCCTCAACTGGCTCCCTTACTACATTGTAAACCATAATATCTCCATCTTTTATCACTACATCAACAGATGTTTGTGCTTTTAATTAGTCAGTATTAAGCAACATGGTCCCACACTTGAAAACTTGTAACAATTCACACAACTCAATGTATGAAAAGTTACGAGGGTTAAGGTTAGGGGCGGGGTTAGCGTTCGTACCTACTACATGTGCATTTTTCATGGGATCAGATTAGCTTTAAGTTGTGATACATATGGATAAATAAGAAATATGAAAACTAAGCTGCATGCAAATTCCTGATCTGCGGTTTAGTGCAATGCTCAGAAAAAGAGAAAAAGGGTTTTATTGACAGAAAAGCAATTTATTTTCATCATTAATTCACCATATGCTTTCTGCGCTCTTCATTACTCCATCTCAGCCACTCTTCAACTCTCTCGGTCTCTCTCTTTCTCAATAGCCCCTTTATAGTGACCCTCTCCCACCTGAATCTGATATTGCTTGAGTAAACAGGCCGTGTTAGCCATGTCAGAGCACTGTGGTAAAACTGGGCAGTAGCTTCACACCTCGCTCTCCCTCCTTCCATCAGCACGCATGTGTGCTGATCGGGGTGAGGGTGGAAAATTCCTGAGCTGTAAGCTAGCTGCGCTCCTGGGCTGCCTCCCTCCTAAATTAAAGGCATGTGTGGAATCTAGAGCCAAGGTTCTGACAGTGAGGCAAGAGAAGAATAGCAGAAAGATGAGGAGAGCGCTCAAGAAAGGGTGGATAATGAGAGGGAAAGGTATATATAAAGCGACAGATGTATTAAACGAAAAGTGAGAAGGAAAAATCCGAAGATGGGGGTCAGGACGGGGTGAAAATCAGAGATGCATTATTAATTTTGATGGAAAACATCAAAGGATAAGACAGAGGAGAGACGGGGGAGAAAGAAGCTGCTCCCTCAGGGATGGAGCAGTACATGTCCTTTGCCTCTCCCTCTCATTCTTTGCACCTCCTTTCGCTTGTTGGCTCATTTCACACAGCGGCCTGTGTGGGGGTAGAGAAGGGCATTAGTGAGTCTTAAGTGCAGATGTGAATACCCCAAATGCCAGTTTAATAAAAAGCAAACAAATCTGCCCCTCTTTCTCCAGCCTAACCTGCCCCACCGGAGGGGAATTAGAACCTGCTGCCAAGGGTTCAGAAAGAAATTTCTGGATCCCATCCAGCCCCCCTAGTTCAACCTTCTCATCCCCACTGGCTACCTAAACACAGATGTGTAGGAGGACACACCCCAGACAAGCTCTATGTGTGTTTGAGTGTGTGAGTACTCCTTACCAAATAAACTAGTGACATTTGCTCCTGGTTATTGGACTAGCAAGACTCCAAGCTTTGATTCCTTTCAAAAAGGTAATGCAATCCATTTAACCATTGATTTAATAACTGTAATGAACCCTGGCTTTGGTTAATTGAATAGTGTTATTGATTTGTCAGACCCTTGTAAATAAATGCGACCATCAGACTGCCTAAATCCAATTTAGGAGGAGCTTAAGTACTTTATCAGTCACAACTATGGACTAACTGTAGATAACAAACATTTGTAGTGCCCACATTTCGGATAACCCCACAGGCACAACGTCCTTTGCCTCTCCCTCTCATAAGAGACATTCCCCCAAAATGTTTCCTAACAAATCTTGTTACACTAGGAGCCACTGTTCTACTTGACCCCCAGGTTAGGACAGAAAACTGAGAAAATTACCATAAAAATCAGCTCTTGAAAACCCTAAACAGGGAAAGAAAATAAGTCTACTGCTGCTTCTTCACTATTGGATTAATGAACATGCACCACAATACAATCAGTGTTTTGTTTAAACAAGTAAACATGAGGTTTTCATAATTTAAATTTTTTTTTGTAACTTAATGAAATAAAGCAAAATATTATACCATAGTTTTGACTGTTAGTAATGTCATTAGTACAGAGAGGCACCAAGCAAACCCTGGAGTTTTAAGTCTAAAGGCGTGGTGAATCACAATATCCTAGACATTAAAACCTTTAAATGTCAAAGCAACATCAACATCATATAACCTTAGACGATTAAGCTGTTGGCAACAAGGCAGCAACAGTCAAAAAAAAAAAATCTAACTAGCACACATGACACTTTAATATGTGCACACTGTGAATTTGCTGCCTGCTGCGTATAATATGATTTTTGTCCAGCTTAATGCCAGAAAAATAGAGGATATAGAGGCTCTCACTTAGAAGAGCGTAAGCTCTTTTATGGTACAGGGAAACTGAAAACAACTGTGAGGCCAAAACTCAGGACCTGCACAAGAAATAGAAAAAATAAAATTAAAAAGCACAACCTGTGGCATGTTTATGGAGTGCGAGATTTGACCTCACACAGGTCAACACGGGTGGCCCTTTGAACAAGTGACATGACATAAGCACACGTAATCAAACAAACTTGGACATTCTTATTCTTATCAATATGAGGTGTTTATTCAATGCTGTAAACCGCAAATAATGAAAGGAAAAAGGAGAAACGTTTATATATAGCTTCAGAGACAGGTAATACTGATAGACAAGAGTAATGAGATCAAGCCATACTGCTCCTCATGGAACCCACTTTGTGTATTGGTCCTCTTCATGCCTAGTGTAAAAGTTTTAATTTAGTGCTTAGTAAAATTAACTGAACGCCATGTTTTTTTTTAGGTAACTTTGATATAGCTATCAGCTAATTGCATCCTCTGCGATATGGACTGGCGCCCAGGACCCTGACCAGGATAAAGTGGTTACTGAATGAATGAATGAATAATTGCATCCTTTTCACCATTTGTCATTGTGTTCATTATATCAGACACCACAAGATGAGAAACCCATTAATTAACTCATTAAGACCCTGCAGTACATGCTTATGAAGATGGATTTCCAGATGTTGTTTTGCTTGAAGTCATATACATTTATCATGGCTATGAAACACGTTTCCACTTTCATTTACCCTTTGGCAATTATATGTCTGTATTTCAGTTCCAGACGGACAGCAGTAAAGACCCAATTGTTCATGTGACCCACACCTGCTCATTTCCCCTCACGATCACTCCTTTTATTCGTTACTCACAAACTCTCTGCATCCCTAGTCATAGGGAACATAATTAACAACCAGCAAGGCTTGTACCAGCATACTATCAGTCATTGTACTAGATAATGGTACAGAACAAACTTTCTAAAAATAAATCTAGAACCACTTACCACCGAGCTTTTTTTGTGTCTCTCTAGTTAATTTAATATTCATTAAAAGAGAGGCAATACTAATATGTGCCTCAGATAACCTACATGATTATCAATTATAAGCTAATGCACACAATGGTTATACACTTGAAATGTATTCATCGTACCTGTAACAGTGTTTATGGAGGCGCTGCTATCAATAGTATGTGTAACTGATGTCTGATGGCATGAACATTCCTCTCGCGCATTCCCCAACCTGACTAATTTAATGATCACTCTTTGTTGTGTTGTCGCCCTTGACAGAATTTTTCTTACTGTTTCTTTTACATTAAAGGCCACATAGATAACAAGCATGCAATAAAAATGAGTTACAGATATAACAAAATATATAAAAGATGTTATTATATGCACCAGAAATGATGGAATTGTGTTTACAACAAAGATGGGCTGAGTGTTGCAGCTGGAGTGTAGAAAACCCCCACACACAGACAATGCTGGGACTTTACATAACTGGAGTGGGACAGTAGGGAGGATCTCTGATGAAGGCCAGACCTGACAGAGCTCGCTTTGTGTGCGTCTACCCACGTATGCAGCCGCACTGACTGAGACGATGGGAGTTATAATTGTCTTTGCCCTCATCAACTTCACAGTTCAGCGACCATCCGTTGACACCACATTTTCTGTCCCTTAAAGGAGTAGTTCACCTCTTTGTAGAAGAAAAACCTCATATAACAGTTAGGTAAAAGTGTACATAGATGATAACCCTGTAAAAATGTATATAGTGCATAGTGCAATAGAACAACTTGCATAGAAATAACATTACATTGCGTTATATAGATTTATCATGTGAGCCTCATTAAAAAACTTTTAATCGAAAAACATGCACATAGATGCATACACCCCTGCTCTCACTTCTGTATTAATACAGTACATAAACAGACAATCCAGACGAATCGTTACAGGTGGGAAAAGTAGGAAGGATTCACTTCAAGCTTCTCAAAGTTCAGAGAGGAAAATTCTGAGCATGAAAAGTGAAATTAGAGCCGACAATCGTGTCTTTCACTCATAAAACGAGGAAGAAAGGAAGGAAGAGAGCTACTACCCTAGTACTACTAACACCCTAATGGTTCTAACAGAGACAGATCCCACTCTTTATAGTTCCAGGAATGGGTGTCATTACTTACGCATCCACAACCACAAGTAACATGAGCGTCTCAGTAGGGCCTGTGCTGATATTCCAGAACTGCTGCTGCTGTCTGAAGACATGAGTAAGTGGAAGAGAGAAAGAAACTCAAAAGAAACTTTTTTGCATGTGAACGACTGCCCATATAAATTTGTTTTTACGAGAACAGCGTTGGCACACACACAAACACATGCAGTATAACCAGTGTGACTAAACATAAGCTGGTTTTATGAAGACTTAAATAAGCTCCTACTATTTCTCCACCCTGGCTGCGAGACTATAGCCCAGCCCTGACCCACTCATCCTGAACCCCTCAGTGCCTGCTGCTCACCACACACCGGGGGCTGAGCGTTTTATTACATTAATTATATCCTTATATTTTCTGCAAGTAAACACATGCATGTGGTTATAATTAAATTGTAGTGAATGATCAGGTGTATCATTTAGAAATAAAGGAGTTTTTAAAGGAAAAAAATAAAGCAATAATCTTTATTTATATAGCACTTTTCATTT
>JAOUQW010000049.1:8742411-8754886 GCA_028565825.1 Olivaichthys viedmensis
AAAACCACTCTGTACAATTGTGGTGAGCAGAAAAGCATCTCAGAATGCACAATGCGTCGAACTTTGAGGCGGATGGGTTACAAAGGGAGGCCCTACCCAGTATTAGTATAGTATTCCTAATAAAGTGCTCAGTGAGTGTATATTAATATTTATAAAGGCTTATTCCAACAGGCGTCAGCTGTCATGAAGACTGCTTTTGTCAATTTGAAATCTGACATGACGTTCTAATGTACGTCAGCCTGGAAAGTGTCATAACGCAACCTAATGTCCTTATGTCAACAAAAATCTGTCACTTGACTCAGGTGTTATGTCAACTTGACATCAAAATTTACAAACGTAGTCTTTACGACAGCTGATGCCTGTTAGAATAGCCTTCATAAATGTTTATGTAGCTTTATGTTCGTCGTCATAAAGGGCTTGTGTGCATGTAGGTCTTATGTAGCCTTATGAACATGGCCCTTAAGTAAATCGTAGACAAATTCACAGAGTAATTCCAGTGGAATGTATAGGATTAGTGGCCTGGAGGAGAGAGCAACTAAAAGAGCATTTTAATGCGCTGTGACCTTTGCCCTCTCAGCGAGGTGGCGCTTTTTCATGCCTGTTAGACAGCATGTGTTCACAGGAGAGCTGTCGGCAGGAAGACATTGTGTCTCAGTGTCATCCTGGCTAACCCCAGCCATGCCACACACAGACTTCGCTCTTTCACTCTACCCCTGACTTTTACGTTACCCTAATACTCTTAATCCTATCTTTCCCCATGATTCTCTATTTCTTATTTTATTATTGAGACAACTTAGGCTCATGTTTGGTCTAAGGGTGGGGGTTATATTTTGTGAACATTTGTGTAATATAATGAAATAATAAAAAATATTACAAGTATCCCATCTTGTGATCCCGTCCTTGGCTGACATCTCAAGGTTGACTGCTGTTTTAGAGCCTTTTCACTTTTATGATTATTTTATGATTATATGTGTAATTTGTTATTATATGTCAAAATTTATTTAGATTGTATTTTATTAAAATATATACACTAATGAGATAAGATGACATCTTAAATTATAGTTTTTAATATGCTCAAATAGAACACTCTGAACTGTAAATACTTTTTTTTGGCTTAGTTTTGCAAAAGCATTGTGTTGAGATCATCTTAAGCAAGTCTTGAGCTCATATGAACTATTAGGAGTGTTAAAGTCATGCTCGAGCTCTCATCTGATGGGTTCCGTGCTGCACAGTTTTTGCATCTTCCTTGAGGAATGTGCCTGCACATTACAGTATAATAGAGCAGACGATAATGTTTGAAATAAGAACCCTAAAGCAAAACACAACATACAATGAAGGGGAAAAGGTCAAGTTTGATGAAGTAAAGGGGAACAAAGATTAACAGCACAAGTCCAAGTAACCTTTGACCTTTCTTTATTGCCCTGCTGCATTTATCTGTTAGTGTGAGAGCATGTGCGTGTGAGTGAGGAGACGGTAGTACAGCTCTCTCCAACCTGTCCTATCTGTCCAGGCCAATTTGTTCATCCTAACGTATAGAGCTGTCATTAACTACTGTATACCGGCTGAGTGGCCTCTCTCTCTCTCTCTCTCTCTCTCTCTCTCTCTCTCTCTCTCTCTCTCTCTCACACACACACACACACAAGCACACACATGCACACAAACAGAGGAATGTGTACAGATGACAAATGATACCCACTACCCAAACACACACATGCAGGCACGACTTCTGTTTAACATCTATTGTCCAAAAGGGCTTCTGTTTCTCCACGGGAACATGAGAAAGAACGCTTGTTATGTTTATATGTAATGACAGGGTTAATCATACGGCTTAGGCGTTCTATTGGGGAAAATGTAAACGTGAGGTCATTTTACACCAGAGTTTGGGTGAAACCCTATGAGCTCTGCATTTACACTGCTTTTACTTTATACTACAATGTGCAAACAAAATGTAGTTTATGCAGATTATTTATGAAAACTGACTCCCAGTACATATCATATTTATATTTTTCTCTTTCTTTTTAAATGACGAGCATTTAAAATTTTTCGCTACACAGTTTGCACTGCAGCGGCTTTGTGTCAGCACTAATCAAGCCCACAGTAGTGGCTGACGTTAGGCCGTCTAAACTAAAGGAACAGAAGCTGTGAGGTACTTTAAATGAAATGGAGCACACAGTCTAATTAAGTCAAGATGGCCTGCAACCCACTAACTTCCTCAAAGTCCTGGCCCCTTCTCAAGCCTCTTATCGAGCCATCGGATATTGCTGAAGTTATTTTTCTCTCTTCTTAATGAAACACACCATGAAAAGTCCCTCTGTCATTTAAGGGTGGGGAGAGGGGAGCAGAATGTGTGTGTGTTGTTGTTGTATGAGGAATCATAGTGTGCATTTGTGTTTTGGGGAGTCCGTCAGTCTGGGCGCTAGAGGGGTCTGGGATGTCTCCTTCCTGCTGACTTCCTTATCATTCTGGCGATCCTGAATCTATGACTCTCTGGTGTCTGCCTCCACTCCCTAGACACATGCAACACACACACATACACATGAGATGGGATGCAGGAAGCTTTTCCTTCACCTCGCTGTCCGAATGGCCCCTAGGAGCCCTAAAAAGCATGCATGTGTGTGTGCTTGTGTGAGTGTCGGCATGTGTACAGTCAAAAGATTGGATTGAATATATGTTTTTTTTAACATATCTTGCTCTCAACGTTTATACTTTATGAAATTTGTTTCTATTACAAGTAAAAAATAATAAATTTGATGTATGTGTGAACTTATTTCCAAATGTTTTACATTTAAAAAAATAGCATGTGTTTACAGCATGTGTAAACTTCTTCAAGACTGTTGAAAAAAGTGTCCCACGTCGCTCTTCTGGTTGAGAAAATGCCAAGTGTGTGCAAAGCTGCCAAGGCTACTGTGAGGAATGTAAAATATAAGATACTGTAAGTTTTGATTTATCTAACATGATTTACACATGGCATAATTTCATAGTCATCATTTTTATTCTACAATGTGGAAAATAGTAAAATTAAAGAAAGTCCCTTTATGAGTAGGCGTCTCTATTCTTTTGCCTGGTGCTGTATATGTGTGTTAAAGCACTTTGGAGGGCCCCAACAGCAGCGAGCTGCTCATTTGTTTTAAGAGCCATTACTATGACAGGCTGTTTACTGAGAGAGGCAGATTAGAGCTGTACTCCACACTGCTGCTGATCCCCCATCTGCCCTATACAAACACCAGTCATACCCCTTCCAGCCTGCAGTTATTAATGCAGTCGCAATGTTTTTTTCTGGGTCTCCTTCCCATGCCAAAATTTACATGAGACTCCTCATCCCTCACAAAATGAAGTTTCCATACTTTCATGTTTTTCAAATACCATCTTAGTCACTGTCTTATATTGAGGATTCGTTTTGGAGGAATTTGATTCAGTCGCAGCTTTTGTAAATTTCACAATACGCAATTTTGCAAGCTGGCCTTTCTTAAGGCTTGCCAGTGGTTTGTGTCTTGTATAAGCGCACTAATGATAGTGTGTCCATGTCTTTGTGTCAGGCTTTGACCCATCTATTTCTATATCTTGGGTGGCATTTTTTGTTTGACAGTTTTTGGATGTATTCAGTTTTGGATGCATCCGTGGTTTGTCAGGCCGTTTGCTATTGCTAAACACACCAGTGAGTTCTTATTTCTTATTAACCAAACTGTTAATTTTGACACACTTAACGTTTTGCCTGTGTCTCTGATTGATTAAGTCTTATTTTCTAGTCTTATTATAGTCTGCTGTATTGACAATTATTGGTCTTCATATTGAGAAACAACAGCAACAGATGCTAAATGTCACATTTTGAATTAACTCTAAACATTTCGTTAGCCCATTTTTATTGCATGCACTATGACACACAGCTGGCCATGAAGCTGTTGCTCCCTTAATATAGGAGGATTCTATACAAAAGGGCTGTAATTCCTACATGGTTCACTCAGTATGGATTTTTGCATACTCAAATTAAAGTTCACAAGCAGCAGCGGCTTTTTAAGCTTATCCGTGGATGGTTCCACACTTCTACTTTGTAATATTAGCTTAATTATTTTGCATTGTTTTCCATGTAGTTACCACATAATAACTCTTAGGGTTTGGAAATGTAAAGGATCATAGCAATAAATTCATACTCATTATTTTATTTTAAATACAATGTACTGGACTAAGTAAAAAGGTCAGGCACAGAGTTTGTTGTTTTATAAGGAGAACACCAATCTTTCAGTTAAGTTGTTCCTGTTGTATACAGGATGAATTTAAATGGGTTTTATATGCTAATTGTGTATATGTCTGGCTTAACCACATACCCTGTTTGTCGAAATGCACACAGAGCTCGGTTATCAAAGCAGACAGGTGCATAACAGAGGAAAGACGTTTTTGGAAAAAATGTCACTGAAGCTGGGTGCCAGACCGGATGCTGTTCCGGCCGCTGCCCCACGTGAGAAAGTGAGTGAAGTGGACCAAGCCTCAGAAAATGAAAGGAAAATGAAAGTAATAATTAAAACAGCTTGCTGACAGGGAGGGAAGGGTTCAGCCAACAGTCTCAGTGGGCATACAAAGCTCTCGCTCACCAGAAGCATTGACTCATCTGTACTGCAGCTTATGACACTCTTATAAGGCTTTATAACACTATAGAATACATTTACATCAAAACTTTTTACATTTTAGGGATTTCTTAGAGTTATGATGGAGACACTGCTCAGTATGTCATTGTGTCAGGGTAAGGATACATCAGATATTTTTTTACTGTGACGAAAGTGATTTTTGAAGGCGTTGTGTTAGTACAAAAGTGGAATCACAGTCTGTGTTTATGGTTTATGTGTTTATGGTCTGAGTTTAGGTTGAGACTGTTTTAAATTTGGCATTGAGGAAATTTAGCTTGAAAGCAAACACACACACGTGCACACAGGCATACACATAGAGGCTGTGTGTCCATCTACAAACTAATTTTGACATGAATGGAGACACATGCATAATGTTGTGCTTCTGAAAACCAGGCTGAGAGTGAAGCTTTATGTGGACAGAATACACTGCATTCAGTGTGTGTCACTAAGCCACTTATTCTCTTCTCAGACTTTAGTGACACTCCTCAAACATGCACACAATAAACAGTGGCGCCTGTCTTCTTCTTCATTCACTGACTAAACACACACACTCATGCAGAAATGCACACACACAAACTCTCTTTCTCCCAGAGACAAACCTTTAGGGGCCATGTGTGTGGCTATTCACTGTCCCTAGGTATGTGTTTTTGTGTGTGGGTGTATGTTGGAGAGAAATAAACAGAGACACCATTTATTACTGTGATTTAGTGTGTGAAACTCACAGATGCCACACAGACACACAATTATATCCCAGCCAAAAATGGCCTACAAACTTTCACATATTCCCTTAGCATCCTTCCTTCCTTCTTCCTTTTCATCTACTTTCTTTTTCACATCCTGGGCCCAGTAGCCAACAGGAAGTAGATGGCACTGTTTATTACTGCAGGAGGAACACGGTGAGGCACACAGGGCCTTCATTGAGGTCAGGCGATAAAATCAGACGGGAAAGTCTAACTGTGAAAAAACATGGCGTATTAATGTTACTTTTGATCAAGAGACGGAAAGCCGGAAGCCTCCAGAATGTTTAACATTTTTCAGCAGCTGTCAGTTGAACCGGCACACAGAGACTTTTACACGTACTCTAACTTCAAACTGGGAAGAACAGCAAACAGCAGCCTAGAGCAATCCAGAGAGAAAATGTGCCTCTGTACAGCATGCGTATGTGCATACTGTATGTGATGTAAACAATTTTGCATAGCATGTACTCCCAGAATGCAATGTACAGTATATGAGTAATGTCCCTTTTTTCACTCGAATGCAAGAATTCAGTTTAAGCTATGTATTAGACTTGGATATGTTTCATTTCTTGGCTGGCCATTAAAGATTGGCTCAGCGATTTTTAAGTCAAAACACTCTTTATAATATTTGCTGAAATTCTACTCACATTTAACCAATCAGGACTAGGAGGCATTTCTACTTACCCATCGATCATGTTGCCTGTTCCCTCTTGTACTGGCTTTTAGCACTTTTTCACCGGACAATGCAGTGTGACATGGTACGGTAACAAATCCGTGATCCCACATTTTGTCGTTGTTTCAATTACCAAGTGATCATGACTGTAGCTAAGTACCCGGGCTGAATTTGGTTACCCTTCTTGCCAGGGTACCAAGAGTATCGAACAGGGACATATGGGTGGAGCTAGATATAGTGAAAACCATTAATTAGTCAAACGCAGTTGTCACAGAATCATCACCCTAGTTAAAGAACCGCCATTTTGAAAAAACACTAGGGATGCATCTCAATCTGCATACTACCATACTAAATACATGCATTCTTAGAAAAATTGTTTCTCAAGGGGTCTGTGGATGGTTAATGGTTCTAGCATTCTATAGGACTTCTACTTGGAACCTTTTCTTAAAGGGAAACCCTTTGCTGTAGGGTTCTACATAGAACCTTTAAGGGTTCTCCCAGAGAGACAAACAGAGGAACCCTTCAGGGTGCTAGATGGAACCTTTTTCAATAAGTGTACTATTTAGAATGATAGTATGCAGTTTGGGAAGAGCTAGAATCGCTTTTCTACTAGACAGTACGAGAAATCAGTAGTGTTAATAACATTCCCATTGAGTACACTGGAAAACCTGAAAAGTTCCATTTGGTCTCCGTCTCTTCACATAAAACCAAATGTTGAGGAGAAGGTAAATCAGACATCCATTGTTGAAGCTCCCCCATTGTTGCTACTGTTGTAAGTGTTTACGTGAGAAATGATGTCACCATCCCACAGCCTCTAGAGAACTTCTCCTACTTTCACGGGTACCATTATTTGATGGAAAACGGACACAGGAACTCGACCAAGGTACGAATAGTTCTGTATTCAGATAAGTAACTGTACCATGCTGTACCACACTGTCCGATGAAAAAGCGACATTTAAGGCGTTCTAGCCCTAGCATTGCATGTGTTTTGGGGGTGTTTCTTTGGAGGGAAAATGAAGGAGGGGCGGTATTTGTTTGGATTTTGAGTACCAAAACAGCCAGCTTCCACTGAATTTCACTAAAATTGCTGTCTATACCGTTGAATCCATACAGGCTCATCTGGAATGAACAGTGGAGTTGAGAAGTTTTCTCCCAACACTTGAAGCTTCTCCGTAACCAAATTCTGTCTACCAAATGCTGAATTTTTCTAATGATTTAATCTAAGCGTATTGTTCGTTCTTCTTTTAAACACTGTTCTCTGTTGTGAATATTTCTACGCTCCAGTTATTTGCCTGTTTCTGTGCCTAAAGCTACATTGTAAAAGTTGTGTCATTCTGTGTGCCTTTGTAGGTAGGTGTGTGATTATGTGAGTGTTTTGATCGTTTCCGTGGCCCATATGATCGTCTTAACCCAACAGTCCAGGCCCAACCCAAGTAATGACAGTCAACATGGGACTGCTTTTTAACCAGAGTTCTCTACAGTCCCTGCTGCCATGACAACATGATGGGGAAAAGGGCAGAAGAGGGGAAGAATTTGAGAGAGAGGGGGCGTTGTGGGCCGGTAATGAGAGTTAGGAGCAGAGGGATGGAAACAGGATGAGAGGACTCCAGGAGACTCGTTTAACAAAACAAAATGGAGGTTTAGATGCCACTCCTAGTAAAAAAAAGCCCCCCCTCTCAATTGTATGTGTATTTACAATTTCATAGCAAGTTTAAAATGTTTGTTCACTATGTTTAAAACATTTTAAAGATTGAGGTGTCTAATGAGTGCTTATTTAAGTTTAAAAGAAAATTAAAATTATGGTCTTCGTCTTCACAGAAACTCAACGGAAATCTCTATCATTTCTATCTACCTACACAGTGTATGATGTGCAACAAGTAAATCAGATCATTTGAAACTGCAATTATTCAATACCTACTGATTATGCCTAATAACAATTACACTATCTACATTTTTGTCAGTGTCAGAAAAGAGAAGATGTAGAGTTTAATAGATTACTTTCATTCTACTAGTGGCATCTATCCTCAGAATATGAAAAAGAGGAAAGAAAAAAAAATTGGTGCAGAGTGACTTTCTGGCAGCAGGAAACAGACTTATTAGATATAATCTCTCTGAAGACACCAGGGGTGAGAGTAGATTAAAACCCACCCTGCAGAGAGAGAGAGAGACAGAGGGAGAGATGACCATATGCAGAATATAAAAGCAGAAGACATGGTATGAAAGAAGAGGCCAGGAAAGGCAGAAGAAAGAGATACGCCAGACAGAGATTCTGGGCAAATCCACAACCTTAAGTGTCTTACACATACAGTATAATTCACAAAATGTGAGTACTAATCACACACACACACACACACACACACGCGCGCGCACACACACACACACACACACACACACACACACACAGGTACAACCATACACACGCCTAAAATACACCAACCATACACTAAAATGCATCCAGAGCTCCATATCACACATACACACTTTTATTAATTTAGGATTAATGCCATTTTATTAATAGGATTAATGGAGATCACACATTTGTCTCTTTTAATTTTCTCCATTTCCATCAAGTAAAAGCAGTGTTTATGGTGTACATGGACTTGACACTGGCACTGGTCAAGATAAGAAACATTTGATCCAAACAGAGGAGACCATCAGGCGAGAAAAAGCGCCACAGAACAGACAAGCTACTTAACTAACTAGAAACTCTCACATTCACTAAAAAACAAAAGCAGACAGACAGAGTTTTATTATGTTTTTCTATTCTTCACCCTGTGATTGCTTTGAACATGCTGTGAATTGAATTGGAATATGTACAGCAGAGCAATATTAAGTCCACAGCCAACACCCCTGCTCACTAGTCCATGCAGCCTACCATGGTGCCAGTCTTTGGATCCTCTTAAGGCCTTTTTTCACTGCACAAAGTTTTGGCACCAGAAAACTCTCCTTGTGCTATTTTCTATTGGCCACTGGTCCAGTACCAAAGGTTCCAGTGTATGGTTTTTGGTACCTTTTCAAGATTGTATTTGGGGCAGCATTAGCAGCACTATTCGTTGCTGTTTGGTTACGCATACTGCGTCACACAACATGAAATTTCTTTATCTTAATTTAACAATGTCATCATTGCACGCCAAAATGATGATGTAGTCACTTTTAGTGTTGTTTCAGTTGTCTCTCAAGGTGGTGGAATATGAGCTAGAACTCCAAGTTCTGTTGGTTTCTGTTTGGATCAATTCTTGTTTTTGAATGTGGAGTGTAAAAATGCCCATATTCTGCATTCTCTCAACAGGCAATGTGTGTTATTTACACACTGAAGGCCTACCATATACCTTTTTTTTTCAATTATCTTTTCTTTTCTCCATGCTACACAAATGCTGATGATTGGTACAGACATTTTTTTGTTTGTTGAAAAGGACATGGTAACTGTCCTCTTAAAATTATACAATGCTAAAGTAGACCATACAACATTTCTGAGTTTTATGTGTTGGGAGTCTCTATGAAAATGCGTCTGATATAGACATATCAATATGCAATGTTTGTAAAAACACACACATGCACACAAACTTTTGCTATTTTCTAAAACGGACTTCCTCCTTCCTATAACACCGCCGCCCCCTCCGGTGCCCCTGTACGCTCTTTATCAGTGGCCTCTGAATAGGATCCAGTATTTTCTCCTTTCAAAAGCCCCCGACAGGCCAATCTCTGCTGCCATCTCTCTCTTCCTCTCTCTTCTCTTGCTCCCTCACTTCCCCTGGTGGTCTGCGTGTTGGCAGGCCGCGGGAGGCAGACGATTTTCCTCCTCTTTGAAGTGGGTGTGTGAGTGAGTACTGAAGCTTGAGAGAGCGAGTCATACAGCTTCAAACAGCACAGTCGTGACAGAGGACATTTAGGACAGTACGTTTGATCTGCTCTCTCTCTCTCTCTCTCTCTCTCTCTCTCTCTCTCTCTTTTTCCAAGTCTGTCTATTAAAAGTGAAACTCAATCCAGGATTTACTTGGGTTAGGAGTTGCTCAGGTGAAGGGTCATGGCAAAGGTCTTGTAAATGCAGTGGGACTCTCGTAAATGCTTTTTACCTTGATGTATTTAATTTTGTTTTTAAACCATTTTAAGTTTTTTTTTGCTTTGGACTCAATATAGTCATCTCCAACTCCCAATCCTTAATCTGTCTTCATTCTCTTTCCGTGTGCAGCTTTTGGCCTTCTAGACAACATCAGTCTAAGCAACAAAAGAAGCACACAGTTCCTCTGCCACCGCATCATTTTAAGCCACACAACACTGCCACGTGTCCTAACACGCTTGGAACAGAGTGCTAACCCTTTAACCTACTGTAAAATGAGAAAAAATTACCCAATTTCTCCCAAAGGGAGATCACTGGCGACTGAACTATGAACTTCTGGGCTATTGTAAGTCTCATCTCTTTGTGCTTTCTTTTGTATAATGAATATATAGTACGTCATTCTTAATTAATTAAAGATCTATTTTATCAATCCTAATTAATCCTGTGTAAATTCCTCTTGCTTCTCTTATTAAGGGGCTCATACACCCTTGAATTCTTGCTACAGAACTGTCTATATAACTGAAGCTGTGCATTCTGATAAACAGAGGGAGATTGCACTCTTTTATTTAGCCACTGGAGAGAGAGAACAGAAGAGAAAGGTCGGAGGTCACACTCTCCGCAGGTCTCAAAAGAGTACAAAGAGACAAAACACAACACACATGCTGATATCTTCTCCTCCGCCTCGACATACGCATCGAAAAAAAATACACATCTGCCCACATGTTTCATTTGATCTATAAAAAATAAACAAGTTCATATCATAGCTGAAAAGTGCGGTAGTAGTCACTTTGAACCTATAGTTACTTGATTTCATTCATATGCTAAATATTAATAGAATGTTCCAGCGTTTTTTTTGTTTTCAACCTAATCTCTATCTATTGCATCTGTAGCGTCTGAGCGATTTATAAACTGAGGAATTCATAAAAAGCATTCTACAAAGATGCATGTTTTACATAAACGTTTATTGACTGCCCCAACTGCCCGTAAACTTCCATATTAAGTAGGTTTTGACTAAACGAGTTTTGCGTTCTTTTCTCAATACAGGGAAACGTGTCGAAATTGTCCATGGTAATCGCACATACCCTACAGATATAGTGAATAAAGATTAGATTGAAAAACACTGGAGTGTTCTTTTAAATATGGACTTATTCTACTATTCGTAATTGTTTATGTACAATAGGGATACTTAACTAAATGATGTTTAAGCCAGTGTTTGCTGTTTGCATGATGGTAGTTATAAGCTTCCATTACAAATGACTTTCTTACACATATTCTATTGCATCCTGCTATGGTCTATTACAATCCCCTGTATCCCATATTATGCATATCATCATTAAACACCAATAGTTGGCCCTCTTATAGTTTCTTACTACACGTGAAAACTAAACTTTTAAACAAAAAAATACTCAGCGTGTGATGCACAGTCAACAGATTCACTAAAACAACCCTCATGTCTCAGAACTGTTTGGACAGCAGATGAATGTGGAGAATAAACAGGTTACGTTTCCCAATACTAATGCAGTTAAAAGCCCAATAAAAGACAAATGCAGTGCAATAACCGTCATTGTTTAAGAGCTGATGCTAACAAACGCTCAGGGATAGGTTGGATTATATTTACTTTCTGTTAAAAGTGTGCGTGCCCTCTATGAACATGTCAGTACAGGGTGTGTCATATGCATGTCCAGGAAGAGTTTGCTAATAAAATTGCCTAAAAGGTTTTTAAGGAGTGCTTGGGAGTGAGACCATGTCTTTGTTTAAACATTTGTTTGTGTGGTTTGTAATAACCCTTTGGTAATTTTGTGTTCTGTTTGTCTATTCTATAGCTGCCTTTGCTGCCTGACTGTTTGCCTTTAGGTCTCTGAAACCACTTGTGTGTAAGTCTCTTGTGTGTATGCTTATGAATATGTCTTTGTGCCTTTCTTCCACGCCACATAAAGCCTTTTCTCAAAAATCAATACAATGCCTCACCCCTCAACTGCAACACCCGTCATGCCCACTGAAGACCCGCACCCATTTCACAAACCACTGACATCTCTGAGAGGAGAAACAAAATGAGGTATAAAAAGATTAAAAGAGCTTACACTTCGAGACTGAAGGACATGAATCTCATTAAAAGTTACCTAAGAAAATAGGAAATTTGGCTTGTAGGAAAATAACACAACAGTTAAAATGGAACAGCAAAAGAAATTTATGGGTATGAAAAGTGAGGACAATAGAGAAAAGATCGGTAACACTTTACTTAAGTACTTATGTATGTGTCATGTAGCCCTATAAGCATAAGTTACCATATGTTCATAGGGCTACATGACACCTACACTAGCGGTCAAAAGTTTGGAATCGCTGCTCAAAAGTTTGGAATCAATGTTTTCAGTGATATAAACTCCATTTT
>JAOUQW010000049.1:8767901-8791131 GCA_028565825.1 Olivaichthys viedmensis
TGGGATATGCGAAGAATCAATTTCACTGTACTGTACTTGTATATGTGACAATAAAGGAGCTTTCTATTCTATTCTATGCCATTTTTGACATTGGATGTGAGGTGCCCTATGTGTAGTCTAGCCCTTAACTGGCACAACAGTAAAATGTGTTATTAAAATAAAATGAAAAAATTGTTATGTTTCTTGGTTTATTTAGACTTCCAAAAAAAAAAAAAAAGTTCACATATTGTGTTTTGGATTTTATGTATTGTATCTCTCGGGATACGTTGCCCCTATTAAGGTACATACATTTTTCTAAATTAGCATTTAAAAAAAATATTTGATGGATAAAGGTACGAAGTAAAATTATGATTCTTTATTTTTTCTCATTTCAAAAGGTTTCATGCTTATTTATTCATTTTTTAATTAAAATATACAAAAAATGTCAACCCAACAAAAATGTATACAACCCAGTCACAAAATACTACCCCTAATCTGGCAACGTACCACAGGATATTTGTAGAGCTTAAAGTCTGTTAAATAACTCAATTTTACAATATATTTCTATTTAGAATTATTAATATGTGTTTATATGTGCGCATTACTGAAGAAAAGATAAAACTAGATTTAATTACCACATATTTACCATCTCCTGCTCCACATGTGGCCAGAATGCCTTCTGTCAAGGCTAACTAAATGATTACAGATAACTAAAACCAAGTCATGTGACACACATGCTCAAATGAGACAAAACTTTTATATATGCTAACATGATTAGGTAAAACTCTTACGCATTCTCACTACAGGCTGTCAAACGACAACATATCTTGTGGTGCACGTTGCCTGGCCGTTATTTCACACCCTATGTAGCCCACTTATATAGGGAACGATTTGGGATTTAGTCAGTGTGACTTCTGTTTTAACTTGTATCTGCTGACATACTGCTGACATCTGCTCTTGAACTGCATGTCAACAGAATTCCCAATTCATATTTTATTTAAATCATTTAGCAGAGCAGCATTTTATGCACACTTAAAAAGTACAATACAATCAAAAACAAACCTGTCAAACATTTTTGTACTATAATATTTTCAAGTATATGCCATCTGTGGTAGATTTTGGACCAAAAAACAAGTGCATGGTCACTTGTAAATGTTTAACCCTTTATATTTACAAAAGACTTTTGCAGCCTGCCTCAGTCTTAATATTTCTTTTTTTTCCCCCCACACAAATATTAGGGCTCCTTCCTTCAGCACCTTTTATAAAATATATTCACCTGTACAGCCTCACTGCTGAGGTTCTCAAAGCCACGAGGCCTTGTTCACTGCTTTTATTATTTCTAAAAAGCATTTGCATGCCGTGTGAAATTTGTAGGTCTTCATTTGAAAATAAAGCACAAATAAAATTGAAATGATGTGAAGCAACAAAGTGTGCTAGCGAGCAGCAATAGCAGAAGACAGATTTAGACATCAGAGGTGCGAATGTGCATGTCCGTGTCCATGGCAAAGTGTGGGTCTGTGGCAGATTGCTGTGGCTGAGAGTGGTGCCTCTGGCGTACTTGGGACTCCGAGCTCTCCCGTGTGTCTGAGAGAGATGGCAACGAGCAGAAAGCGCTCTCTCTTAACTCTTCGTCCAATGACTGCGTTGTCTTCTTAGGGACCGGGGTCCATGGCTGCCAGGACTGTGATGTGGAGCAGGATTTTTTCAGGGGAGGTTTCAAATGGCCAGAGCTGAAACGAGAACTCTGTCAGAGAGACAGACAGAGAAAGAAGGTGAGAATTGAGAGGCTACAATAAATGTGACAGTGAAAAGTTCGGAATCAAGAGTCACTGGGCCTTATTCATCAAAGTTGCATAGTAACAAGCGTAGGGTCAAGTGCTGGGAATGACAAACCGTTCCGTATTTTTCCGTGTTTCGTGTATGCATGAAATTTACATAATGCCCGCCTTATTTAATGCAAGCCCAGGGGTAATGAGCCAAATAAATAAAACAGCTTTTAGGGGCACTATTTAAAAAAAAGAAAAGAAACATAAGGTTTTAAAAATAAAAGTTAAAATATTATAAGAACAAAGTCTTAATATTACGAGAAAAAATTCATTATAAGTAAAAGGTTGGAACTGTGGGAAACATTGGAAATGGCAGGCTGTCACTGCATGTCAAAATAAGGAATGCAAAGGATTTTCTAAAATTATACTTAAGTGTAGGTTTCACAAATAAGAACATACAAGGTGACTGGTGTGTGCTCGGAGCAGACAGAGATGTCTGAAGTGAACTTTTCTCCCCTTTTCTCCCCATCACTGATATGCCGACTATTCTTGGAATGTTGTTTTTTTTGTGTTTTCTTTTTAAATTTAAACAATGGCCCTAAAACGTGTCATAGGAAAGCATGAAGTAGGCTGCAATCACTAAAGATGAACACAGAAGGAAAGAAATCGAGAGGAAAAGAAAAATTGCACAAAGTGGCTGAGCTAGAAGTGCTGCTGTTCGAGGGCCCTGCAAATAGAGATATGCTTTTGGTAGCCTTAAATCTGACCTTAATAAAGATGCATACAAAATGAATATATGACATATTTATGATAAAATAACAATTTAAACTGAATTACATGCTATTATTGTGCCAGGATTCTACATTACTATTATTATTCTGATTATTGATGATGATATAGATAATTACACCAAATCATGGTTGTAAATGTTGCGCTCAAAAGGTACACGTCCTCCGGGCAGATGTGAGTTTAATCGTACAGATATGCTAAAGATAAAAAAACAACAAATAACAACTCTGTATGTGAAATTTTCCTACGCTTATTTCGCAATGAGATTAGATTGTACCCAACTTTGATGAAAGTGCTAAGGGCTATTGTGTGTGTGTGTGTGTATACACACACACACACACACTCACACATATATATATATATATATATATATACACACACACACACGCACACACACACATTACCTTTGATGGTCCTCTAAAGTCTTGAATTTTTGATGCAATATCTTTTATCCAGCCGTTCATTTCTTCAGGTTTGTCTGTCTGTTTGCAAAACAAAATAAATACAAAGCATGAAAGTGGGTCCGACTAATTAGGGTTTCAAAAAGACAGTTTAATTTTGTAATTCTGCTAAGAAAATGAAAATATTTTCTTTCCAAAATATTTAGTTTCAGTGTAACTAAGGCAAAATACATCACTATTACTTGTCAATAAGCAGTAATCAGCACCAATTTGAATATTATCCTCAAAATGCTAAATTCATTAGTTCTCCTCACCTTCAGGATTAAAGAATTACCACACAGAAATGCTAACATTGACAAGAATAAATGAAATCTTGTCGGAAATAGCTACAGTTATGCATCATGAATTATGGCTAAGCCCTTCACTAGCTTTCATTCATTATATATGTGCAGTACTGTGCAAAAGTCTTAAGCACGTGTAAAGAAATTCTGTTAAACAGTTACTTTCAAAAATAATGACATGAAAAGTTTCTAAATATTACAAGAATATAGACTATAAAGAGAAGTAAACAGTAAAAAACTAAACCAAATTAATATTTGTTGTGACCAGCCTTTGCCTTAAAAACTGCATCAATTCATCAGCTGGCAGGTTGTTCTAAGCATCTTGGAAAACTTGCCACAGTTCTTCTGCAGCTTTTGACTATATTACTATGCTTCTGTCTCTGCAGCTAATCCCAGACAGTCTTGATTATGTTTTTATCTGAAAAGTGCTCCATTACGAAATACGTTACTTTCCGTAACAACATACAAAAGGTTCTCTGTAACGTAAAATGTCTGCTGAAAAATGCATGTTTGGAAATCTAAAATTTGCTCTTTTCTACTGACACACTAATGCAGAAGTCATAAAATGAACATCTAAAGAAAAAAAATGCTTTGGGTGTCTAAACCTTTTGCACAGTATTCCTTTAATGATAAATTTGCACAACGTCATACGGCTAGATTTGAACTCTTATAAATTAAATAAAGCCTAGTAAGCATCCTGTGTTTACTTCACAGCTCAAGGAGTCATTGTATGGTCTAAAAACAGGTGTTGTTTACATCTTGCTTGAGCAACAGTGCATTTAGGCAGGGATTCAAAATTCAAAATATACCCAGGTGCACATCACATACACAGTCTATTCGTAGTTCGAACACTATAAAAAAATTAAACCAACCTGAATGTAGAAGGTTCTTGCATTTGTGATGATCTCAAAAAGGTTATCACGTGACAGCAGATCCCTAACAATTTAACAACAATTACATGAAAAAGTAAATAATCTGCTCTATTAATGAGTCTTAACTATGATTGTTCTTATGTGCATGAAGATTAAAAACATTTCACACCTTATTAGAGTAGAATCCTAGCCTTAATGTCAAGAAAATGGTATCAATGACAGCACCACTGAACTATAGTCATCGTTTCAATGTTATTAAAGAGGGCAGGGCTGCCAGGTCTCCGTCTCAATACCACATTACAATCTGCTCCTTCCAAACCCTATACACAGTTTATAAAGTCCAACATAGTGACGATCATTGGCAAATGTGTTGCAATATTTATTCGTAACCACATACATTTTTAGGCAGTATTAAGACACATCTATGAGAATGAGGAGAGAAATTCACTGGCACAAAACATCATACATGCATACAGTAATGTACAAAGCTAATGTTGTGAATGGGATTAAGTGCTGAGACCACCTTTCGTGACCGCTAGTGCATATGTTTTTATCATATGTGTAATTAATCTAATGCATGTAAAATGCCCAAACTTCAACCAGCAGACATTTTTTTAAATCTACCCACAACAACAGTTCAAATGTACCGCAATTCCACGGGAAACCGTGGAGAGGGAGCACATTTTTCTCTTGAAAATGTTTTGCTGTAGCCTGCACAAATTATTATTTTAGTCTTTTTGATGCCAACAAAATTCAGCCCACTCGATTCCATTCATTCAAATTTTATTCAATTTAATTGAACTCAAATCAGTTAAAATTATTGTGGCTCCAGATGCCTATGCAGAAATCAGGGTGGCTGCAATCAGAACTACACCTATAAAAAGATCTTAAAGACTGCACACAAGTAGTTAAGTCCAAGATGATTGGACAGGTTGACTAATCCTGAACATACCACAGCGCTGCTGAACTCCATTCTGATTGGTCAGAAGGTGTTGGTTAATTTTCAATAACAGTACGGCTCTGACAAGTAGTGCCGGCTGCAAAATAAATCACAGTTTTTTTGTGCTAATTCCCAGGGATTTGTTTGGTGGATGTAACCAATAAATGGTTTTTAAAAAATGTGTTGTTCTTTAAAAAAAGAAAAATATATAATAGTTGGCAAGTTGCTAGGATCAAGAATTCGTGGATATTCCGCTACATTAAATGTAACTATAAACGGATAAATATTATGCTGTATTGTTCTTCTTATACAAAAGAAAATATGTCATTGTTGGCAGGTTGCCATGGTATAAGCAGAATAAAACACTCTGGGGAGTGCAGTTGTAGGAAACTAATCAACTCTTGGGTGGTAACTCCGCTTCATGTTGGTGCTGCATTATACCACCCGTTGTTAAATATTTTCCTATAACTGAACACCCCGGAGTGCTTATATTCCTTACAATCTGAGAGTTGTTGAAGCACCATGATGTCTACTTACCCTGATTTTACAAGGCACTCGTGAACTTTCTGTATGTCCCTTAAACGAATGCTGCGTAATGGGTCTTTATCCTACAAACACAACATTTTACTGGTTAATGTATTTCACCTCTTTTAAACTTTTGACTTTTAAAAGACAGCAATAAGTTGCTGTGTCTCACCGTTTCATTTTTATAGTAACTGACAGCCTGGTCATCTAAAATGAAAAATCTCCTTTTCCAGCTTTTTCTCTGAAACGACATGTGGAAATAATCAGTAAAAGGAGAGCCTTAAGGTGTATTACCTCATTTAATTAGCAGTACCATAAAAGTCACACGACGCATGCATTACCACGTTGCCTTGTTTGACGCAGTAGCCCGATCTCACGATGTTGGGCCGTAAACTCTGGCATCTTCTCAGAGTTACGTGTGACCCCGTTTCGGTAATAAACACATCATCCGTTTCGTTCTAGAAATGAATACAGCAACACAAATGGTTTGCATTTTGTTGCTCCATCATGTGTGTTGATAAATCCGGTCAAATGGAGTAAGACACAAAAAGCAATAAAGAACCTGCTGGACTGGTGTGTGTACGACCACGCCTCCCACAATCTCGGTTTTGTAGGCCTGCAGAGATGTCGACTGTGTTTGGCTTGTCACAGGGGCAGCATCTGTGCTCTGAGTAACTGGTGATGGGTTTTTGGGAACCTGAACATGGAATTTGGAAATTCACTTATTTCTCTCCTGGTGTTTTTATTTATTTATTTTTAATCACAAAATATGCACCTGACGGCAAACAAAACATGCAAATCATGTTTAGCCTTTGTTTTAGCCCAGGGAACATTAATTAGAAAGAGAATATTTACATTTAAAAAAACATTTCCTGAGCAACAGTGTGGTGAAGAGAGGAGCACCTGTGCACAGTGGTCAGAGAACAAAACAGGAACACCACACACACACACACACACACACATACACACACATACACACACAGTCATCCCCCAATGCTAGGGAACCAAATTCAAATCAGCCCTTTACTTCCTACTGTGAAGCCCTTCTGAGCCACTGCTGATTTCAACAAAAAAACTGATCTCTAATAATGAACTCCTGTTCTAGTTTAATAACTCTCATGGCATCTCTCACTCACGTTTGTATTATCTGCTATAGCGTATCATCTGATAGGCTGTTAATAAAGGACCCTTGCTGCATCAGTCACAAGCACACCAGACACATTTGAAAGAAAACAAAGTATTGTGTGCGTGTGTGTTTTTGTCCTACTGTAATTTTGGTGGCCTTATTTAGGGCGACGACCCACTCCTTTAAGTCCACGGCATCGTTGGCTTGAAGGAAGTACCGTCGAGACAAAGCATTTATCACTGTGAATAACGACACGTGTTATTTATGTTACAACAGTTTACACAGGAGACAGAACACACAACTTGCACTCACCAAAGCAGAACTCCACCTTGGGCTTCTGCTTGACTGAGGCTTCGCTAACCTGTAAACAAATAGAGTCAAGAAGAAATGAACGAAAGAATTAAAGAAAAAGAAAGAACATGTGATTACATGTATGCGTTCTGCATGTGAGGTAGGGCAGCACAATATTCTATAATAAATATCATCCGAATTTTGACCACTGTGATCATTGCAAGTTGCTTCCATCTCCATTTAATTCCATTTTGTACGATTTTGCAGTGTGACACGTGCATCAAGATTAAGGACTCCGAGCAAGAACCACACTACTTGGTAAATATACAAATGCACCTAGGTTTTTGTTAAAGCTGTGCAGTCTCTTGAGGACAACAAGTTTGTACTGCAACATGTGGCTCAAAATAATTGCAATGTATTATTTTCATATTGTGCATCTGTAATCCTGGGTTATAAAACAGCGGAGTGCAATATTAATAAAAAGTTTACCTTTGAAATATAACTCAGCCGCAAACTTCCGACAGAGTCTGCGCCCTCTGGCAAATTCTGCTCTCCAGAAAACATGCAAAACACGCAAAACTTCTTTAGAAGCAATAGTAATTAAAAAATGTTGACAAATATTTCATAAAATCATTTATTTTAATCAACGCAGGTGCTTAAAGCAGAACTCTTTCTGCATTGTTACTAACGATAATGGCTGTCGGCATTACCTGTGGATTGTCCATGTACCAGAGAAGAGAGTTGCGCAATGTGTCCAAGATGAAGTAACGCCGGTAAAACTTGCCGGTGTTCTCATTTTCCTCTATGTCCAAGAATCCACAGATGCGATTCTGTCTATCCTGGTAAGGCATGTCCCAGAAACTACCGGAAGCACAGAAAGCGGTCTGTTAACGCCTCCACACACGTATGTGCGCGCACTCGCACGCATACACATGCACGTACAACACATTTAAACTATAGTAAAAAAAAAAAAAAACCTCCATTCATCTACAGTGCACGAACTGTAGAATTAACAGGGGTCGTCGGAATTATAATACAGCATCCTGATAGTGCGAACCACTTCCGTATAATGTTGGCTTCAGGTACCTATAGATATTAAATTATGACAAAACTGTGTGGGTTAAACAGGTTGGTTTTTTTTTTGTAACTTCCGATCCATAATTGTTACTATTGGCAAATATGTAGAGTAATTGTACCATTTGATCTATAAATATGCAACAACATTTGTAAACGGAGGTTAAATTTAGATTTAGGAAGTGGGGGAGCCCTGCTTCTTTCATGAGTGCCAACAATGTGGGAACAGTAGGCCTACAGTTCAATTTATGGGTCATTATAATGAGTTCTTAACATTGACATGTTAACATTCATAGTCATTTTGGAGTCCTCATTGATGTGAAAGTTTTATAGCATCAAGAGTGATGTTAATATAAAATTAATATCCAGAATGCCTTTTTTTTTTGGAAAGCGGTGATCAAATCTTGAAGAGGAGACTTAAATAATATACCGGAATGATCGATGTACAGTAATTTCTCCTTTATTATTACATTTTTTTATTATTATTTAACCTTTAAAATGACTTTTATGTAACTTTTTCCCCCAAAACACTTCAAATACCAAACAAAACCTCTAAAAATATATTTTGGTGTCTGGTTTATATTAGATATACTACATTGTATAAGGGTTTAGTGAATAGAATAAAATATGACAGGTGATTTCAAACTTTTGAACGCTAGTGTACATCTGTTCCTATCCTAAAGCCTTCATTTAACTAACTACAATTGTGTGTCCAGTTTTCAGTATTTTTTTTATTTGTTAGTTTTGGCATCAAAACAATATCAAGATATCCTCTGATTCTTTTCTGGCAAATATACATGGTACAGTAAAGTCTTTAACAAAATTAGGACATTTTTCTTTAATTATCAAATTGATATACACAGCAATTAACAATTGCCTTGACTGAAGGAATGCATTTCACAATTTTGAAATGTAAGCATTTCTCTATAAATCAGTGTGAAACTAGATTACATCATTATTTTTTAAATGACCATTACGCCATGCTTTGATTCCCATCAAATTATAGTACCAGAGCTCAGCCTAAATTACCCCCTGGTTATATCACTATTTGCAAAAATATGTAAAACATGTTTTGCATGTAAACGTCCACCAAAAAGCATATGGCTTTTGGCAGAACTCGATCACATCCTGTCTGACCAAACTTGCAAATGTGTAAGCATTTGCAAAAGATGAACTAGAATTGTAAACCACTGTTTATGAGAGTGGGTGGGAGGTTGTTTTTCTAGTCAGTCAGAAAAAAATATTAGCTTAATACCCTCCCACACAGTAGTGTGCATTATAATTCTATATAATTATCTTAAAACATGCACTAGGGGCCATGTAAGGTGGTCACACCTCTTCATCCTGTTCTCCACATTAGCTCTGTATGTTACTGTACTGCATGATGTCCGTCAATTGGTTTATTTATGCTCATAGATATTCTTTATTTATAGCAGTGTGTGTAATAAAGACCTTTTTAGGATTTTTTAGGGCCGTGGTGAAAGAACTATTTCAGGAAACTGTTTTTAATACTGATTTGATAAATATGTATGACATTACTTTTACGTTTAACAATGAAAAGTGATAATGTTTGGACTTTAAAAGCTGTGCATAGGGTTTTGCATGGGCCAGCGTTCGAGTTCAGCTCTATGTTTTTGTCCCGCAGACCTGGCAACCCTACGACACGCCCTCCACACCACTGCTAAGAAATCTGCCTCATGCTTCTCTGCTAATCATTTAGATCTGCTCGTGTTTGTGCGTCTGGTTCATGAGGCGTGATGGAGGAAATCAGTAACGGCTTACAGACTAAACAAACCAAAACTCAAAAAATAGACAGATTTATTTTAGTAGATCACCAACATGCCACAACAGAATTAGCTAGCAAGCCAGCTAGCTGTAAATATTTATCCCCAAACCAAACTAGCTGGCTAATATTTACCAATGGCTCTCTAATTTACTAATAAATAAAAACCACTAACTGCAGTACCAGAGTGTATTTTGAACTAGACAGCGAGTGAGTATGCACTGAATCATAGCAGGGAAACACTTCCTGTGCTCCTCGTTAGCGCTGTGGCTAGCAGAACGCAGCAGTGGGGGGTTTAGTGTGTGAACAGTGGCATTACAGTGTGTGTGTGTGTTTACACATGAGTTCTCATTGAGTCATATCCTCTTGTGTAGCTCAGGCTGAGATCAATCAGAGCACAAAAGCGCTGTTACTGGAAACACCAGGGTGAGAACACACACACACACACACATACACAAAAGAAAGGCACTGGTGTGAGGAGAGGCCGCCACACAGGCTACAATTCCCAGCATTCCAAAGCGAGCGTCCAAGCCACGCTGACGTCTGTGTGTCTGCTGTTTACCACCACAAACTTCCTCTGCCTTTACCCATGGAGCAAGAGAGAGAGAGGGGGTCTCTCTATTTAGGTAGTTTGCTGATTCAGCCTGAGAAAGCCCCTGTGTCTCCTCCCTAATTCTCTTCCCAATGTTTCCCACACAGCACTGACTAAAAGCTCTGTGTGTGTGTGTGTGGGTGTGTGTGTGTGTGTGTGTGTATGTGTGTGTGTGCGGGTGTGCGTGAGTCTGTGTGTGTGTGTGTGTGTGTGTACAATAGATGTTATTGGAATGAGGGTGAGATTTAATGAGAACACCAAGGTCATGCCACATGAGACAGTGAGAGGAACAGTGCAAAAGAGAGCAAAATCCTGAAAGACAGTCATAAAGATTTAGCAGACTAATTTAATAAATTAGTTTCACTCTAGTTTATTAAATTAGTTTGTTATACAGTCAGCACAATTAGATTGTTTTATAGTTGGTCAAATTTTGCAATGGTCACAATTACTTTAAGTCAGTCCGACAGACAGTATATATGAACATCTTGTTCTGTGTGGTGTGTGTCGGCCCGTGGGGAGAAGTCCAGTGAGACGCTTTTTTTTGCCTGATAACTGTGTATTACAGTTTTTCTTTGCTTACACAATGTTATTGCGTACTGGTTCACATTTCTCAATAACCAAAACTAAGCCTAAACATATTTTACTCTAAACAAATTTCACTCTCAAACTTTTTGCAAAACAGTACACATCTCTAAGCATAAATTCCATGGTAAACTCTCAACACTAAGATATACTATGCATACATTTAAAAATAAGTGAAAGAACACTGACCTTACCAGGACAAACACAGAAGAGTTTTTCTCTACACTTCTGCTTATTTTCTATAGACTATATAATGTAAAGAGGCAGAGATAGACCTGAGTGTTTAAGAAAGTGTAAGGCATTTAGGCATAATAATTTTTATGCGGATAAACCACACAATAACTTGTTGTGTGAAATAACTACACCTGCCAGCCAACAAGCAGACAACAAGCTTCCAAACAGGACTATTGGACACAAATATTCATACACACAGAGAAATAAAGAGTTACTGTTGCCACAAAGAGAAGACCTTCTTGTGTGTATGTGTTTTAACAGAGTATGCTAGAAGTCTATGGAAAGATCAACTATAGTAGAGAGATGTGTTATGGTTAGAAACAGCTAATGATTTTATATAATGGACTGCAAGAGGAAAATACCACCCAGCATATAATGGGAATGTGTGAATTTGCAAAAGCCTCTGAGGCCAGTGGGTACTGATGCCCCTGATGTCTCATCTCATTTATTCTGTTCTGTTTATCTCACACCTCCATTACAGGAATCCCAGGCCCTTAAAAATGGAGTAGCTGCAGAGCATAAGGTGAGGGTCCAAGAGACAAGTATACCAGCGGTGGCTGAACAGAATTTACAGTATGGTTAGAGGGTGTTTAAGAAAGAGAGGAGAGTCTGCTTAGACCATGACTTTAAACAAACATATTAGAGGAAAGAAAAATTAATAATAAAAGAAAGAAAAAACTTGCTCCTTTCTACTCCTGTGTTTTATTGCACTACAGTACATGATGCCAGAACTAATTTTTTCATGCATGCTTTTCTCTCAGTTGCTATTTTTTATTGGTGTCATAGAGACATTATTAGCTTTTATTAATGCTGTCCTAGAGTTCTCACACATGTAAGTGAACACCAACAAAATTGCACGAGAAGACAGAAAATACATTTGTTGTAATTTATGTAATCTACCACTAGAATATCAACATAAAATGTATTCTAATAAGTGAAATCAAATCATATGTCATTATGAAAATGTCACTTTTCTAAGCCACCAGCGCACACTCTTAACCACACCTCTTAATAATGTATTCCATCCGACCCACCCCTTTTAACAATTATGCTCTTCTTTGCCATGTTACTTTATACGCCAATGGTGACGAAAATACCAGCAATATTTCTGCCACACGTGCCAACACCGTGATCTTATGCCTTATTTTTGTTATCACGTTAATAGGGCCCTCAGTCTGTCATCTGATTATTTATATCCTATTTTCCTAAGGTTTAACTAAAACTAAATGGTTGCAGTACGAGTGTGTGAGTCTCAAAATTCTGTGTTCAATTTTATAGGCTAATTTACGTATTTGGAATCATGTAACAAAATGTGCTTGAGGAAAGGAAATGTCATTTAATTGAGGTCATGTTATTTCGTGAAACACACACACACACACACACACACACACACAGAGACAGAATTTGGCTATGTCAGAATGAACGATGCCCAGTTATGTTCTTGTGTAATTATTTTTTCATGTTACCGCTTTTTCATTTGGAACTTCAACAAGCTCATAAAGTTTTCCTGAACAACAGTTAAAATCAGAAAGCTCAGCTTTTCTTTTACTGAAGTGAAGCCAAAGCTAACTAACTGCAGCTAATTCAATTGCCTTTTCATCAGCACTGCAGCATTTCTGTGGGTATCCATTCTTTTTAATAGCAGTTTAAGGGAACGCCTTATAGCAATGTGTGTGGTAGAAGAACAGCACTGTAGAGCCAGTCAAGAAACACACTACTTCAAGGGGAAAAGAGAAAGACAGGTTTCTGCCAGAATCCTGTCTGTTTCCATGCGGAGGGATTTCCAAAGAGGTAAAAAGAAATGTGTGAATAAGAGCAAAAAGGAAGGAGAGAAGATGGAGCATGTGAGAGAAATAAAGCTCCACTGTTGCTTTTCACCCTTATGGGGAAAATCCATTTTGGCTCTGTGATGAGTGGTGAGTGCTTGTTTGAGAGAGAGCGAGTGAGAGAACACTCACCCATATGTGTATGTATGTGTGTTATGTTTATATCAAATGTTCTTTTCTTAATGTGAACAAATCGACCAAATTACCTTTATATGCAAGTGCATGTGTCAGTCACAGTGCTTTAATAAAAAAAAAACACTTTCTATGAAGCCTGTATACATTCATAACACTTGCCATGCATTAGGCCTTATAATACCTGGCATAAGCCATTACCTCATAATTTGTTATGGTAAAAAAGAAAAGGGCCCTGCAGTGGATTATGCCCTCACCTTCCACACACTGGCTGCCAAGAGTGGATGGAATAAGCCCGCCTTGAAAAACTCTTACTAACGGGGGCTAAATGAAGTGCTCCAAACGGAGTTAGCGTGCTGCAATGAGCAGCTCACTCTGTCCCAGTTCATCCAGCTCTCAATCCTCACTGACAACCTTCATCTTCGTCTTCCCCATTCCAGGATTAGAGCCCCTTCCAGTTCTCAAATTCAGCCCCAGGAGAGTGAACCCATGGAACTTGGGAGGACATGATTATCTGTGGAGGAGAGGAATTGCAGTGTTAGAAAGAAACTCTGTTTGTACTGTGGTGAGAATGGTCACTTTAGTGCAGATTGTCAGTCACGACCTCAGAACAAGACAACCCAGAGCATCAGTACTACCCCTCATGTAGAAAAAAATAAAATGCTCAGTCCCTATGTGCTTAACCTGGTGCTCCAAACCTCTGTTTTTTCCCCTGCCCTGATTGACTCTGGTGTTGCTGGTAATTTTATGGATGAAGCTGTGGCTAAACAACTAAACATCTCTTGTGTTCCCCCTTTTCTATTAAAACTCTGGATGACAGCTCCTTAGAATCTGGCCAGGTTAACAAGCGCACTGTCATGCATACAGTCCCCTGTCAGTCCCATTGTTTTAAGGTTGCCCTGGTTAGCACAGCATAACCCTGCATTCTCATGGAGCAGCAGAGAACTAACTGCCTGGAGCCTGTGCTGCCACGCTTTATGCATGTCCAGGTGTAAATTCCCCCTGTTTACCATTACCTGGCTGATTTTTTAAGCAAATCTAAAACCACAGAATTTCCCCCACACCATCCATGGGATTATGCCATGAGATTGTGATATGACCTTCTGCCTGGCGCCACTCCCCCCCCCCCCGGAAGGCTTTTCCTTTCTCCCGTCCTGAGACTTTGGCTATGGTGGAATATAGCCAGGAGGCACTTTCAGTTAGTTACATGCATCCACCCACTTTGACTGCTTCTGCAGGCTTCTTCTTTGTTGAAAAGAAAGGCCTGCACCCCTACATAGACTATCAGGGTTTGAACATAGTCATGGTCAAGTACCATTATCCCTTTCCCCTAGTCCCTGCTGCACTTTAGAAAGTGAGAGGTGCCAAAGTTTTTAACAAACTTGACCTGTGCAGCGCATACAACCTCATCCGGATCCGCAAAGGTGATGAGGGAAAGACGGCCTGCCGATGTCATACTGCCTGGTCAACACCCCTTCTGTCTTCCAGACATTTGTAAATGAGCTATGCAGGGTCGTGCTGAACCGGTATGTCATTGTATACATAGATGACATTCTTGTCTATTCCCCTTTGGAGGCAAAGCATGTCAGACATGTACGTAGAGTGCTCAACCACCTACTTTAGAATAACCTCTTTGTAAAACTAGAAAAATGTGAGTTCCATAAGACCTCCCTATCCTTCCTTAGATACACCCTGAGTGTGCAGGGAATCCAAATAAATGGCGCAAAGGTGAAAGCAGTAACCCAATGGTCACATCTGCACACAGATAAAGAACTGCAGCACTTTCTGTGCTTCGCAAACCTTTACCGACGCTTTGTTCGGAACTTCTGTACTGCGGCCGCACCCATCACATTTCTACTCAAGGGAAAACCAAGAAGGTTATGGTGGACTGAGGCTGCTATAACTGCTTTTGAAGCCCTGAAGGCCCGCTTAACCAGTGCCCCCATTCTGAAACACCTTGATTCCATGCCACCGTTAGTAGAAGAGGTGGACGTCTCTGAGGGTGGAGTGATATCAGTCCTTTCCCAAAGACACAGTAACCCTGCCAAGCTGCATCCTTGTGCAGTTGGCAACCGAGAACTGTTAGCCATCAAGGTTACCCTGGAAGAGTGAAGGCATTGGCTTGAGGCAACGGAACATCCCTTCCTGATTTTGACGAATCACCGTAACCTAGAGTATGTTATGTTTGCCAAATGCCTCAATCCCCAGCATGCCCATTGGGCGTTGTTCCACCAGTTCCAAGGATATTGTGTCTGACCGCGGAGTGCAGTTCACATCACACGTTTGGAAGGCATTCTGTCGGCTGTTAAATATCAATGTGAGCCTCTCTTGTGAGCCTGTGAATCCGGCTCCCTTCAATGCCCCTCCTGACCACCAGAGGTCGAGCTCCCTGAGTTTTGTTTCATTTTAATTTCTTGTAATCACATGCACCTGCTTCCTGTTACCTCTGGAGTATTGAAGTCATGCTGTCTCTTTGTCTCACTGTGAAGTCTTGCTACACTGTGTGTAATTCCGAGCCGTGTTTCCTAGTTTACCGTGTAGCCTAACTCCTTGTGTACCGATTTTTGAATTGCCTGACCCTGTTTTTGGATTTACCCTTCGACCTACCTCTGCCTGATTTTCATTGTGAATTTGGATTTGCCCTTTGGCTTTTGCTCTTCTTTTTTTTTTTTTTACACTTGTGCATCTTTTAATAAACTTCTGCACATGGAGCCAAAGTATCCCACTGAGTCCCCTGTGTTACACATAATATATTATAAGCCATGTCAGGTTAAATAATAATGTGCTTTAGATCCGTTTTTTTTATAGAATCTTTCATCTTAAAAATGCTCTCTTTATGAGTTCAATCAGCTGTCTGCGTTTATATAACCTCATTTCACTTAAGGCCTGTAAAAGTCAGGCAATAACTGCTTTAATAGTTCTCATATACCATTAAGTTTTATTTTTTAATAAAGGTTTCATTTAAAGGCAATGTTAAGAGAAACCAAAAGTGCATAGTATACCAGGATTTATGGGTTATAGCACAAAATTTAAATATTTATAAACATGCATTTGAATTAAACAATTATGAACCCTGTCTTCATATGCTTTTGTAATTGTATACATTTATGAAGTATGTTATTTTATCTTTATTTATATTTCAGATATAGGTGATATATAGGATTATATGTAAAACCTGTCTTTATAAGATCTTATAACCAATCAACCAAAACTACAAGCAGTAAGACATTGTGTAACACTTTCTATGAAAGCCAGATCTATATTGAACACATTCATAACATGTTATAATGCTTTCACAAGTCATTACATACACATTGATATAATAATTTATGAAAATGCATTACACTTTATAGCAATGTTTGTTATAATATTTTATGCATACAGGATTCATAGAATTTTTTTCCCAAAACAGAAAAAACAGCGCCATCAAACAGAAAGACAGGAACACATCACCTATTCATGGGAATTGATAACATCAACAGTCCATGTCCTGCACATGTGATGTCAGAAGGGCACATGAACTATGAGACAATGGTGGTAATGGTCACATGCTCAGTCACACTGATGACAGATCACAATGATTAGTACTAACTTCCAGAGTATTCTAATAGGAATAGAGTAAGTGTTTGTGCCCATAGTCTTCTTGATACATCTTTTTGGTATCATTATGATATGTGCTTAACGGCTCAATGGTACATTTGTATTAATAGTCCATACACCAAAGACTGTATGTACCATTCAAAAATTTGGACACCTCTACTTATAAAGAGGGTTCTCTTTGTTTGTACTATTTTCGACATTAATAATAATAGCGAAGCCATCAAAACTAATAGCAATTACTGTATATGCAATTATGCGTTGAGCAAAAAATATTATGCAAATCAAAACTATCATAAATTTCTGATTCTTCATGGTAGCCTCCATGACAGTTTTGCACGCACAGACACTCTCTTCATGAGACACTGAACCACTTTATAAACACCCAACACTCCTTCTCTACAGATTTAATCTTTAGACATCAAAAACTTCATTCACTTCAATGTGGGGCATTAAGATTCCATTATAAAACATTCATATGTTTTCATGAACACATTCGTAACACAATGTTTATTTAATTTTTTTGTCAGCGAGAACCTCACTAGATCTTGATTATTTGTAGGTGCTTGCGTGCTGGACTTGTTTTAATTTTTGTGTCTGTCATGATAACAGTCTCCAACTATTCTGAGCATTCTGGATGCTTCCGTATTTACCACCTATATCTAATCTGCTCTACTACCACTATCTCTGTGTCTCTTTCTAATGTACACACACACACACACACACACACACATTCACACACATACACACACGCAACCTCATGTTTAAAACACAAATAAATGTCAGCAGACTCCTGGCAAAGGACTTTGATTTACACAGCATATTTCCTTCATGTCAGCAGAATTGTAATGTACTAATCTAATGTACAGTGATGCCTGCTTGATTTAATAATGTTTCACAATACAATCAAGAGTGAGATGTGTGTATGGCTGTGTGTATGGCTGTGTGTCAGGTTTTGACCTCAGTTCACTAACAACCAACAGCCGTCTAAAGACCCCCTTTCTCTCCGCTCAGCCAGACAGGGGACGGCTTTGAAGAGATGGCAGATTGGTAAGGGAGATAAGACACAAGGAAGCTCACTGGCTACCGGGCCTCCAGACCAGCCCTGACATGCAGTGTGTGTCTGTGTTTGTGTATGCATGTCATGCGTGCGTGTTGTGCGGTTAGTGACGAGATTAGACACAGCAGTTGCATGAGATTCTTGTTTCCCCCAGAGCACTAGGTAGGAGACACGGGGCCTGGGCGACAGGATCCCCAGACCAAAAAAAAAAGTTATGTTACACACTGCCCAAAGCATTCACTGCCATCTGATCCTCTTAACACACACACACACACACACACACACACAGTGCATTATAGAGTGGATACCACTTCAGGTCCTGCTATCCTACCTATCAAACTGCAACACCTTAAGTTTTAGGGATTAAAAAGTATTACATATGAGATGATTATATCTTAATTTATTTGATGACTAAGTCTGGCACATTTGTGTGACTCTTACAGTGTGTTTAAAAGTGTGCCTATGTTTGTTGGGGTTTAAAGAGAGGTTGCGGGGGCCATTGTGCTTAAATGTCTGGATATGATTTAGATTTGAGTCCAAATATTTACATGATCCGAGTTCGTTAGACGTAAGGGAAGCATTTGCTTTAACCCACACAAGACATTAAGCCATGAGAACATAGAAGTGCTTAAAGCAATGTGTTTCCCCCGTCATCCAGTCAAACACACACATATGAGGCAGCACTGCTAGTACAAACTCAGTTAACGAAATACTATATTAATGTATAATTGACTTACACCCTAACATTCTTTTTAAATTAAATACATGCAAAGACAAATAAAACTTAATATAGTCTAATTGCTATAAAGAACTATCATCCTTTCTCACTGAATTCCCAAGTATAGGATATTATTCTTTGATATTATCAGATCTAGTATTATTATACTGACGCCATGGTCATTTATCTGTAAGGGTCCACCTACTTTTCCCATGGAGTTAAATTTCCTTCTTTAAACATCTTACAACACAGGATATATTTGATCAGTTTTAATAAACTTATTTTGTTGTTACTATGCATCAAGATAAGACAAAGAAATTACAACCATAAAGAATATTATGGCTTTCACAGACTCGAAATTGGAAAGTTCAAAATAAAATACAAAATCTAGATATTATTATTAAATTATTTATTATTAAGGTTAAAGTATATCTTTGATGTTTTCAAAAGGATTGGTTGCTTATAGGGAGTATAGACACGGACAGATATACAAAATGTCATGACTTTGACAGACTCCAACACGCCCCTGATTACTAACACCTGCTGCCAGTAACAGGCTTATCAAGTGCTGCTACTTAAACACAGCACCCTCACAAACTCTTGGCAAAGTTTTAAATGTAGTGTTCATGCTTTGCTTAGGCCCTTTCTTTGAGAGTCCCTTGTGTGACTGTGTCATGTTTGAGTTGTCTTTTTATAAGTGTTTTGGTTTGTTTAATAAACTTTCTTCACACGCTAGTATTTCTCCAGAATCCTCACTTCCTTGTTGTACAGAAAGCCAGAGTAGGGCATGAAGTGAGAACTGCATAAGGCATGAAGAGAATGAGGGCAGTAAATGATATTTTATAGGCTCTGATTATTGCAAGGGAGACAACATTCTGCTGGAGAGGAGTCAGTCTGGCTTGCACTTTTGTACTGCGTGCTTGGATAAGGGGTGTGTGAGAGAGAGAGAACAGGCTTAATCCACTCAGCAACCTTTATATCAAGCCAGCCTTTATATCCAGCCATAAAGTATGATACAGAAAGTTCACTCCAGTGCTGGTTTCCTGTGCAAATATTTCCCGATCCTGACAATAATTTGTTTCCTGTACTGATTTTTCAGTTCTGTTTAGACTATTATTATAAATCGAAAAAAAAAAAAAAAATTGTTGTTGTTTTTTTACTTCATACTTATCGTAATGATAGTAGCAACATATCACACTTGAAAATTTGTAACTCAATTTGCATGAAAAGTTATAAAGGTTAATGTTAATACCACCCCATCGCCCTTGTTTGCCGAATTAATAAAAATAATTCTCAATAGAGTCTCTATTTTACAATTCCTGCCTTCTCAATTTAAAGGCTCTTCCTGTTTCTACACAATGCATTTCTTTTTTGCTTTTGCAATGCATATTCTATTTTGACTTCTACAGGATTCTGACTGAAATGTCAACCTCTATAACAATGTAATTAAATGATAAAATACAAACACAAAGTGAAAGCACCACAATCTGTAGTGCAGTTTTCCCTTTTCAGAATACAATGTGCTGTAGAGGCCTTTTTTTTATACAAGAGCACTATTACAGGCTACACCTTACATTATGGAACGGTTTCATTTACACAGCCCTAGTCTGTCTTCAGTGATTATTTTTAATGGCAGTCTTATCAGAACTAAATGTTTGCAATGTTTGCTATTCCAAATTTGCTACCTTGTGACTGATTATGATTATTGTATGAGTTCACAAATGTTGCTCCACTGTGCCTCTTACAAATGATTTGTAGGTTGGTTAACATAAGTTTTCATGTGGACTATGCCTTTTCATAGCTGATGCATTTTTATTGAGTAATAATTGAAGTTTGATTCACATCATGATTAATTGTTTATCAAGATCTTTAGGGGTTTGTTATGCTATCAGAAAAAAAAAACATTTTGTGTGGATGGACATGGATTTGACTACATATGGCTACCAAAAAGATGTATCAAGAAGACTATGGACACAAACACTTACTCTATTCCTATTAGAATACTCTGGAAGTTAGTACTAATCATTGTGATCTGTATGCATTTACAAACTTTAGTGCAGTCTGCTATGCTAGTAGCTATCACTAGCTAATCATATTTCACTGGCTCCTCCATCATAGTCTGTCTGTCTTAATCAAATATGGCTGGAGCCAGCACGCAACAAAAGCCTGTCAAGGCTCTCTCTCTCTGCCTCCCTCTCCCTTTTTCTCCCCTGACTCCAGAAAGTGCACAAAGAATCAACCTAAACTGTTTGTGCAGTTTTTTAAAAGCAGTGTCAGTGTACCTATAAACACACATGTGCAACCAAGAGTCCATAGATTTCTGTGCCAGAATTTTGGCACCTTATTTCGAGCCACAATTATTTTAGAAACCGAAGCTGCCCTGATTTTATGACACAAATTCAGATAATATACTGCTAAAGGGTGTAGTTTGAGGACATGAGATCTACTTCAGGAAGATAACTCGAAAGGTCATTTTATTGTTTGGTTTAGAGAGACACACCTTTATTTGACATGCTCTGATATCACTATGAAGGAATTTACAAGTTATCAATCTATTAAGCGGAGGAGGAAAACATGAGAAGTACAGCAGGTTACGCCTACACACACATACACATTCCTGTAAACTGCCGGAGTCGTGCATACATTGGACTTAATGTCACAGGCTCAGTGGATGAGGAAATGGAAGTTTGACATGTTCGAAGTGTATCAAACTGGAAGCAGTTTGATTCAGGTCAATTCAGTTTAACCTTCTTTCCTAATCGAGGTGAGGAAGTAGCACATGTAAAGAGCATAATGTTTTTCACTTCCCAGGCTGAGCCAAATTCAATAAAATGGAACCCTACCCTTTCTAATTCAATACAAATGGCCATGCAGTTAACTATCTTCTTTACGTTACTACAGTACACTGCTAAAGGCTATTCAGTCCTTACACACCAGCCTCTGTAAACCATACTGTAGCATGGCAGATCTTATAAAGCGGGCAACAATGGGTCTCTCTGAACAAGGCTGTCTTCTCCCCACCATCCAAAGTTGGCAGTTCAGTGGTAAGCGTTTCCTCTCAGCACTGTGGAGTCAAGACACTCTGAAAGCGCTCTGTTTCAAAGCTGGAGAAAAGAAACTGATCACTAGCTCTTTCAGGGAGTAATGAACTGTCTCTCATCGCATGCTTCATTACTTTAAAGCAGACACACAATAGCGTGTGTGATATGGAGCCCACAGATGCAAAATGGAGTGGCTGGCTGTTGTGGGAATTAATAGAAAGGTTTCACTGCTGATAATAAAAGATGGAGAAAAACTCTATTATGATATGCTGGAGTAATTATGATATAAATTTTCTTCATGATTTCAGCATGTCCTCTCACTTTACTCAAAGCTAAACGGTGGAGGCTGGCTGTTGGGAAAATGAAAGGTGAAAAGGTCTCCAAGATGGCTGCCTGGAATGTTCTGTACCTGTATCCATTAAGGAACTGAATTTTTTCAAATGTATCTTGATGTATGATGAATTTTCACAGGATGGGCCAGGACATAGTAAGTTTTTACAACACCACTGTCTTTTCCACCAGACAGTGCAGTACAGCATGGTACAGTTACTAATCCAAATCCAGAACTATCTGTACCACAGTTAAGTACACAGGTACTGTTGTCCATAGCATGAAAGTAGGAGGAGTTCTCTGGAGGTTGTGGGGAGGTGACATTATTTACCAAACAGCACTATACTAGATGAAAAAGGTTTCCATCTAGCACCCTAAAGTGTTCTTCGGTTTGTCCCTCTGGGGGAACCCTTAAAGGTTCTATGTAGAACCCTATAACAGAGGGTTTCCCTTCAGAAAATGTTCCAAGTAGAAACTTTTTTTTTTAAACGAACCACTAAGCATCCAAAGAACCCATGAGGAACCATTTCTTATATTTGTCTAGGATTACCAGTGAACACTTACAACAGTAGCATCAATAGAGGGGCTTCAAGATCCGATTTATTTTTTACTCAACATTTGGTTTTGTGTGAAGAGACATAAAGCAGACAACCAAACAAATTTTCCATTGTACTTGGGAATGTTATCAGAAACTACTTAAGATTACTGTGGCGTACAGTTTGGAAGAAAAGTTATTCTAGCTAGCTGGTGCTTTTTCTAAATGGCGGTTGACTCAATTAACGACTTGTGACTATTCCTGTCATGACTGCGTTTGACCAATCAATGGTCTGCACTATTTCTAGCTCCACCCATATGTCCCTGTTTAGTACTTTTGATACCATGGCAAGAGAGGTAACCAAATTCAGCATAACTACTTAAACAAGTCTGAATCAAGAATTAAAACAAATTGAGACAATAGCAGTAAGAGGGAGGGAGAGAGAGAGATAAAAATGTAGTAGTGTCATGGTGCATTTTATTTAAATGATCAAATAATGGATTGAAAACTATTATACTATCTGGGTGCTGCAGTATTTTCATATCATAAACCACAGTAAATCTCTAACTTAACCACTTAAAATCTCCAGTGATGGAGAAAATATAAGAGTATTGTTTTCCTGTCTGAAATACATCCAATAAATAAGACTCAGTCAAAAAATATATAATATATATATATATATATATATTTTAAATG
>JAOUQW010000049.1:8808916-8835711 GCA_028565825.1 Olivaichthys viedmensis
CCCTCCCTGCTCCAGGGGCGCTGTATCATGGCTGACCCTGCGCTCTGACCCCAGCTTACCGATATGCAAAGAATCAACTGTACTGTACATGTACATGTATATGTGACAATAAATAGCATTCTGTTCTGTTCTATTCTAATACCCATCAAATAAACGCACTTATTTGTCTTGTCAAGTGCTGAGATTCTAGAGCCTATTAGGGGGTATTCAGTCCCCCTATTATTCCTCTCAGACTCCCTAAAATATTAAGTCATTCTTTCCCAAATCAATTAAATTCCTCGGATTTTGTCATCTCTTTTTCTAGGCGCAAAACCAGACAAAGGCGGCGGCGGAGCAGTAAACCGTCCGCGAACTGTCTGCACACTCCTCCTCCTCTTCCTCCTGCTTGATTTGAACCGAATAAAGTCTAGCGTGAAGGTTTTTTTTCCCCCAGAACCCTTGCTCACTGCATGCTCTCTGCTCTCCACTGGTGGGGGTTTACATGGACTTGGTTATGGTAAAAGTCTTCCCCTTTGTGAAGCCCTTGCTTGATTGGCTAAACGCAATATGGCGGCCGACGCATTGGCGTAATGTTGGATTTCGCGAAAATTTCGAGGCCAAAATCTGAGTTACGTGGATGTCTTGCAAGTAAGCTAGCCAGCAAACATCACTATAGGTATTCTCTAAAGCTAAAGAGTACGTGTTGACTGATAATGGTGTGGTCTTTGCTAACTCTGTATCATTTCAGGCAATTAAATCACACACCAAAAACAGACATTGGGCATCCAGCTTAGCTAATGTTATCATTACTTTTTTGCATTAGCTAGCAAGCTAAATTTGTTTCGTCTGGAGTAGTATAAATGGCTACATAAGATTCATGTCATTTTGTCAAGTTAGGCCCTTTTTTAGCTGAACTCTAAAGTGGCCAGAAGTTCGCCTGCATAGCCTGTTTTCTCCATAGATGGATATACACGAATGTTTTTAACCCCACAACATGAGAATGTAGGCCAGCAGCAGCCAGGTGAGAGAGGCAATAGGTAGATAAGAAGTAATCTGGTGAAAAGTTTCTCATACTCATACATGATTTCCCTTTTGCCTAACTAGCTATAAGCTGTTCAGTGTATTTGGAATGTTGCGAATCCCCCCCCCCCCAACTTCTGTACCAAATTTTACGTTAAAATAAAAGTATTATATTGAGAGAATCTCACAGAAATGGACATCCTTTTGCATTAATTTTTTTTTAATTTTGCAGTACAGCTGCAAGTACAGCTGTACTGCAAACTGCAAGTTAAGTACAGCCGATTGTTTTGTTTTTGTGGCTGTCAGTACAAAGGGAGAGAAGAGAAGGGAGAGACTTCAGGTAGAGTGAAAGCGCAGGAACCAGGTGAGAAAGTGAACAAGTAGTCTGAACAAAATTGCTGAAACTTGAAGCTGAAGCTTGTAAGTAGTCTGATAAGTACCATCAGCAGTGTTGCCCACATGGATATCGAATAATTTTTACTGATTACACTTAGATGATATTTTCTACACTCCTGCACTTTATTGTTCATTGTTTTGTCCACCCACGAAAGCTATGTGCCTTTTGGAAAAGTATAAACAGATTTTAAAACCCCTGTAGACCCCTTTTTCATTGTAAACAGAGAGTCAGTGTTTAGTTGGGCAGTTTGAGGGAAACCACCCTTTTGGTATTTTTGTTTTGGGGACAAGTAATTGATTAATTGATATAAATCTGCCATACTAGCTAACATTGCATATTTCCTGATGGAAACAATCCAATTTGAAAGTGACCGTCCCTTTTTAGGTGCAGAAGTATTTTTATTCCCTTATTGTTTGCATTTCTACATTCTCATTGGCAGCTGAGCCCAATGAGATGCCAAATATGTCATTCACAAGCAATGATTCCTGATCTACAGCTATAGGTGAATAATTTTTCAGTCAAATAAATGACATATGCACTTACATTACTGCAATTCCCTTCATTCACGTAAATAAATTTTCACAGAGAATAGGTATATTTGTGGTCTCTTAATTAGCATTAAAGATCATGTGTGGGCCAGAACATTGAAGGAGGGCAGGAGAGCAATGAGTCTGTCTGTAGTGCTTGTGTGTGGGGGTGTACGTGTGTGTGGTTCTGATCCTTTCCTATCCGTCTCTGTCTTCCTGTATGTAGTGGAGCTGTATCCTGTGACCGAGGCACCGGCCATCTGGTCTGGCTCAAACTGATCACCCACATTAATGTGCTGCATTTGGCTGTGCACTTTCATACTCATATACATCACCATAAACACACATTAGGGACATACACATACTGTATAATGTTCAACATTAATTTCACTTAAACTTGGAAACTTGGCTTTAAAAAAAATATATATATATTATTTTCATAATTATTATGTAGTATTCTACATACACAAAGCATATAAACATATACTGTTCAAATGAGACACACACGCAAACAAGTACATATATTAAATTATATAAATTTTATATTATTAAAATAAAACTTCATACATATGAATAAATATAAGTAATACACATTAATTTATTACATTTGTGCATGCATTCACTTTAGGTTGATTAGCACTTTTGTTATAATCATTTTTTAAATCTTCTCAAAGTGCGTAATGATCAAAACCTCCACATGATTTAGCTTTTTCCTTTTTTAATATAACCTATTGTCATTACCAACATTACCATTCTTTTTTGTTTTCCACACACGCACACTTTACTACACCTCCTCCTCAGCCCCTTACTTTTCTCCACATCACTTCATTATCTGTCACTAGTGTTTCTTTACAGACTATTTTATTTATATATATATATATATGCACACAACTAATTAATGTTTGAAGCCTGGTTTCATTCACAACCCTGCCGTACATAGGTGTGACAGATGCCACCGGCAGGCTAGAGAGAAAAATGGCTGCCACTGTGGCTAGAGGTGGCTACCTCGCACTCCATAAATTGCTCAACAACTCTGCCGCTAGCTTTTAATCTGCACCACCCCGGTGATCTTTAGCAGTATTTGCACTTCACTGCTAAATGGCAGTATGGAAGTTTAAAATAGGTTCTTAAAAGCAGTTAGATTCAGTGAACTGTCAGTGCTCTTCACGCCACACCTCTACTGGCCTTTAACTGGGCTAAGTTTAGCTAAAATTAGATACGGTTCATCAATTCGTACCCAGTTAAATATACTGTACATGTTATCAGGTGATATTTTATGGGCAAGTCCTGTCAGAATAAACCTTGGTATTGTTCGCAGACTACAGACGCCCTTTCTTTCTAAAACACTATCAGTACAGAATTGAGGCAGACATCTTCAGACTTCACACAATAGACTTGAAAATTATGTTAAAATGATCCCTCATGTGAGTGAGTCAGGTAGGTGTGTGTGTGTGCATGCGTGTCTGTGCGGGAATGAGCAGTATATGCGCTATTCTGTCACCTAAGTGTGAGTGAGCTCATCAAAACAATGACCAGGAGACACACAGGCGTCAAACTGTTCTCTAGATAAGGTGTTGTAAGCCTACTATTATCTAAACTCTTTGTGTGTGGGGTGGTGCTTCCAGGGGAATTTCCTTCTAGCGCTCTCTCTCTCTCTCTCTCTCTCTCTCTCTAGCTCTCTAGCTTGCTCTCTCTCTCTCTCTCTCTCTCGCTCTCTCTCGGGCCTCACGACATGAATATTGCACCATGTATGAGTAAGCAAGCGTTTGACTTTAGTCTGTCGTTCTTCAGGCTGTTAACTGTCTGTTGTGATATAGGTTGAGGATTTGGTTTTGTTTTTTTGTTGTCACAAGTCAGAAAGATTTTGTAGATGTTTAGAAAACCCCTACACAGACAACATGTAGCCTAATAGCATATGGTTCGATCCATACAGCCTACCAGGTCATTACTGCTGTTCATTCAGGCAGCCTTATTATAAATCTACTAAAAGTGGACCACAATGCAGCCTCTTTATATCCGCCTGTATGCATGTTAGTCTCTTTCTCTGTCTCTCTGTATCGTATGCACCCCAAACCCTGTAATCTTTCTTAGCCATAATATGGTCCAAATGACACACCCTGCCCTAACTCCATTTTTTTTTTTTCCCTCATTAAATGAGGTACTAGCGGAGCTGCGTTTAAGCCTAGTGTGAAGGGTAAATTATAGCTCTCCTCACTCCACCGCTGCACACTATACTTTGATATCAAAGCCGGTATCTTATATACTTTTAAATGGTAGTCTATAAAACATATTATTACTTGTGTTACTTGAATATGGAAAGAAAGATGTTTTTCCATCCACTTATTTTTTTGCAACTCCATTTTGTGTATTTTACTATATGAAGAGATTTATCAGGACATTGGTCAAATATAATCCTGTGGTCTAACATATTTGATTTATGGTTTAATTTGGGTGTGTGACAGTATGTGACAGGTAAAATGAGTTCTATAGCTGTACCTGTTTGTTTGCCAGTCTTTGACCGAGACTATTGTCACACCCCTAGTGGGCCATCTGGTGGACTGGGAAAAGTACGGTTCAGATGAGCAGTGCCAGGTCCGTTCAAAAGATATACTACACCCCATATTCACAGCAAGCTTTTTCTGATTATTTGTACATGGACCATCCTGCTCCTCACTAAAAAGGCTGTCCCCTGGACCGCAGTTGTTCCATTGAGACCTACCAGTGATTGACTTCGCCCGGCCTATTGAGCACCAGCTCCATCTCTTTGCAATCTCAGCTCATCAAAGGGCACTTTAAAGGGATTTCACGATCATACTCGTTGCGAAGTCTTGCCTCTCGCTGTCATTAGTGCGTTTCTAAGCCCTTTGTTTCTCCTGTTAGTTATTTTTGCTCTCTTCCTTACGCTTTTAAACTGTTTTGGATTCCCTGCTTTTTGTCACTGTCCGTGCCCCTGTTTTTGACCTAAATTGTACTTTCGTTTGGATTTGCGTTTCTTACCTTGAATAAACTCTGCAGTTGCATCAGTCTGTCTGCCCTGGTGTTACAACTTATCAAATAAACAAATCAATATCAAATCCAATTACATCAACTAAATAAAAGGATGGTTTGGGATGAAGCATGGATGTATTACAAGAACTGGAGAGAGTCATTAGCATTAACTCCTATTCAGTTCACTGTGGTTTGCTCACTGGCATATTTTCCACAAGGAAGTGCAGAACTTTGGTTTTTGCCATCTTCGATTCACGGGGCCTTAAGTCCTGGAAACATAATTTAAACCGTTGACTTGAGTCGCAAATGCTGTTTAGCTGATAGTAACATCTTTAAATTGGTTATGCATCAACTACGACATAATTGAAAAAAATTCACTGCTTTTTTGATGCTTTATTGTTACCCAAACTGGGGCTAGCCGAGTACAGTCAAACTCTGCCCCTCTGGGATGATTAAATAGTTTTGATTAAAAATATGCACTTTAGCTTTCGGTTCACACATATGAACAGTGCATGGCAAAAATAAATAAAAAATGCAAACGCAACCCATTGCATTTTCCATCTCTCACTCCTGCTCCCATTCTCCAGGTCATGCTGGGTGGTTTGGCATCCTAGCATATTAATTCAGAAAGCAGATCTGCAAGCTTCTGTTTCAAAAGTCCAGAATTTAGGATGCATGTTTTCTGTCTGCATTAAACTGCAAGCCTTCATTTATCCACTGATGACAGCACAGTCCTGAATTGTCCAGTCCATGCAACTGAAAAAATTGTATAACTGTATTAAAGCATAAGTGGGTCTAAAACTTTACCATTACTTCTTGTCTTCATCTTTTCTGAGCAGAAGTGTACAATGGTATTAACAGGATCAGTGTAATTAGTTGGAGTTTAATAGCAGGTGGTGTAGGGCTGTTTGGGTCACTTAGAGACAGTCTACAGCAGGAGTAAATAAAAAAGAGCCTGTCATGGCTGCCTGCCGCGCTCTGTCCTGTAATTTAGAGTTTGTCTCTGCAGCCTAATCACTGTCTGACTGCTCACTGTTATTACCTGTGCTCACGAGAGGGAGAGGGTGTGTGTGTGTGTGTGTGTGTGTGTGTGTGTGTGTGAGTGTGTGTGTGTGTGCTGGTGCCAGTGAGGCAGTCTGACCTAAGGGCACTCATTACAGACATGAGGGACATTAACCTGCAGCCTGAGCGTCTCACATGTTTCACTCTTTAGCTGTCTCTCTATCCAATGGACAAAGACTCAGATTAGGCAAGATGGCCCAACAACCTTGCTGCTTTTCTTCTCTCCATCTTTTGTTCTGTTACTCCTCAGAAATACTGTGCATTTCCCTCTCTAAAATCTCAGGTGAACCTTTTTGGTGGGAAAAGCAATCAGAACAGCTGCCACAGCTTTTCAGGATTCTCTGAGACATTCATTTCCACTAGACCTGTCACAAAAAAGTTCCATGTTTGAATACTAAAATAAAAAATAATCATAATATTGTTTACATATTCAAGGCACAAATCCACAGTTTAAGAGCCCATGTTCAACTAGGTTGCTCAAAGTAAGTCTATTGAAATCCACATTTCTTAAACGTCTTGGCTAAATAACCCTTTGTGTCGCTTGATATGGGGAAAGGGCTCTGAATGAACGCATGTCATTTATACCTTATTTTCACGTTTTTTAAATTATGTATTAATTTTCTAATTAAATATAAAAAAAATAAGTTTGTTTCCTAAAAGTAATTATACATGTAAATAGTTATTTTCCAACAGGCACTTATTGGAGTCACTCTTTTTCTGTAGCTGAATCTCAAATGGACTTCTATTGAGCACATAGTGCACTACGTAGGTTCTACAACACTATTGTTATGCCCTATATAGTGAGCATATACAGCAAATAGGAAGCCATTTAACATGTGGCCTGACTATGTGTTGGAGTGTTAAAAAAAGATTCGTGCATGAAGACGTGTTTGGCAAATATAGCAAATTTTTCACTTTCCATGGTTTGTGATATGAACACAGTGTGGAGGAGCTACTGCTAATGTTCGTTCTGTCTGTGGCTCCTTAATTTTCAAATGCATTCGAATACTTCATTCTTAAGTAATTAAATTTTAAGGCAATTTTAAAGGAATTTGACAGCCATAATTTCTCTCGGCCTGAACGTCTGTGTGCGTGTTTCAGCTTTTGCAGGTGCGGAAAGGCAACCAGACTATGGGAGAACTTGTCATTTTACAGTGGCACTGTCCTACTGACCCCCAAACAGTTGTCAGTCACTGCAATGACAATATTCCCTACGTCTTATATTTATTTAACCTCTAAACTCCTGACCTATTGCACAGTTATTCATCTTAAAGCATATTATTCAGTAGATACAGTGAAACCAATAGGAAAGGTATGTAGTTATGAAAGTGAGGAATGTAAGTCTGGATCCTTCTACGGGTCCTGGAAGTTTAAGGGGTTAATGCAATTGGTGACTTTAAAGCATTTAAAAAAATCAATCTGGCCTTAAACATGCTGCTCTCTCAGCATGACCACCTGAGTCCAATAGCAGAGAGTGTTTCTGCTCTGTCATTTACCTACCAAATTACACCCAGAGAGCCAGAGGCATCAGAGCTCAAAGCAGAAGCCGGTCTATCATCTCCAACCCCTACCTCAGATGATTGCCCTGTTTACACACAGCGTAATGGAAAACGCCTGTCTTCTGAACAATGATATAGCTTAAAAAAAGATTAAAAGTTGGACATAACTGGATATATAAACACTCAATGGCACTCAAATGTGCTTTAGTACAGGCACTCTTCACTTGAATTTAAAATTAAGATTTAAATGGCAGAAAGCTCTCTGGCCTTGACTTGCTGCATTATGAGAGGATTATGGGGACTGGAAGACTATGTCAACTCTTCAGCTATAAACTAATTTAGTATAAAGCCGTCATCACTTTCGCCTCTCTGACAGTGATGTTGAAAACAGAACTATAGAGAAGCGAATACTGCCGTGCAGTCCGTGCTTGAGATATTTAGATTTATGTCCCCACAGCTTTGTAGCTTTGGCACGAGAAGCTGTCTCCCTCTGTCCCATCCTTTAAAAAAAACATGAAAGGAGTGCCCAGCTCATAATGCATTGTTCATTACAACATTACAACCAGATGTTCCAACCAATAAATTTTTAGAATGAGGGATTTAACTTTAGTAGGCCTCTTTAGTAAAGGACAGGGGAAAAAATTAATTGAATCATGATATTTCTGTAATAGGATTCACTGGAGGGCTTTCAAAGGCCCTGCCTGCATGGGGAAGTTCCCAGAGAAGAGAGGAAAAGAGAGGAAATTCTGGTCTTTTGAAATACCAAATGACACGCATACAATGGTTAACAGAGAGAGAGAGAGAAAGAGGGAGAGAGACAGAGATTTCTTATTTTTTTTCCTTTTACAATTACATAGGGCACCTAACAGAGACCATGTAGGACAGGATGGCTGTGTAATGATGTAATGAGATGGTTTTAATGGTGGCATAAGACCAGAAGGCCCGACAGAGGGTTTCTTGATTATATATAATTTCCTTTTCTTGCCTTTCTGGTATCATTATTGGAGTCTTTGAAAATCAAAACTTTCATAAAGTATTTTAGATTTACTATTTTTACCAGCACCACTTTCTATAGGAGATTAAATATTCAATGTATTTTGTAATTTGGCTGTAAGTGTGTTAATGGTATAGAAGTCACTAATGAGGTGGTTATAATTAGTGTGTGTTGTAAGTCTAATAGAGGAGAATGTAAAGAATGTGAAAAGCTTGGTGACCTTGTGAACATGGTGAGCAGACAATATTTTGTGAGTGTGTTCGAGTTAAGTGAAATTGTTATACCTCAAGATTCCAGTACTACTAGATGCTGTAGTCAGATAAAAAATGATGACTTCTCATTAAATTGTCTGTTAAGAAAAACACGCATACCTCCACCTTACATTCAGAGGTCTGCTTTTTATTCTTTTTTTGGTGCACTCAAATTGAAATCATGAATGCATGCTTTACACACAATACATTTATCTTCAAGTGGTTAAAGTCATAGGCATCATTGCTAGGCAACTAGGAGATTAGCTGGCTAATGACTTAAACTAACAATTTAACTAGCTAGCACCTGTCTGTTCAAGTCTTTTATATGGACAGTGTAAAGGCATAGTGACCGTAGAAACTCGACAAAACTATCAGCATTGTCATCATTTTCCTCAGATGTGGTGGTTGATTACTAAGAAAACACTCTGTAAGACTAAAATGACACTGTAATTACACTTAGCATTAACTGCAAACAGAACTTCCAAGGGTTCCACAATATTGAGGAACATTAACATTGCGACACAACTCGTAAACCCGGGGCTATGAGAAAATTTTGACTTCCAAAACAGTGAATTTCACAAGAGTGGGCCATTCATGTGGAATCTTTACGTAAACACAGTGAAGACACAACCCCATTTAAACATAGCATTTGTTCCTCTGATGACTGTTTTAGCATCTAATTTTTTTCTGAACATACACTTCTCTCTCTAGAAAAATAGGATAGATGGAGTCCTTAAGCCCCTCCTCACTTCCCTCCTTACACACACAGGTTACAGACTGTGCTGTTTCACTGATAGACACATGGCACCAGACTGATAACTGCACATACTCGTCGAGGATTTATTTTCCAAGACGTTGGCAAATGATTGCCCAATTGAGCACACACAAACACATATATAATAAGTATGATAAGTGTCTGGTGGTCTGTTGAACATGTCAGTCTGTGTCTGTTATCCAAGGACACAGAGATAAAATGAAAAGCAAATAAAAGGGATGGTTTATTTGGTTGTCTCTCACTTATGTTACTCCTTTTCCACTGACAAGGTGCTGGTTCTTGAACCATTCCACATGTTTCCACCACAAAAATGTCGGCTCTCTGCCAGCAAAATCAGTTTGGTTCCAGCACCATGCTTCTGGTCTGGAACCAAGAATCGGTAATATCATGGGTTTGGGGGCATCATTTCATGGCCATGGCAACAACTCAAGCAACTCCAGCTGCTGGCTGCAACTGCCATTAAAATAAGACATAAACAGTGCATGGATGGTTAATCAAAGAGGACCATTGAAAATGATATTTAAATGTCTTTTCATATACAATAGATATTATAAATGTCATATCTGTAGTATTCCGAAGAGCCCAAAAAGCATCCTATCTAAGCATCTTAAATAGCATTAACAAAACATCCTTTGTGTACCAAAGCCCTCTCATCTCTCTCATCTTTCCATCTGCCCATCACTTTGTCCTCCTATCTGTATATCTTCTTCTACTGTGCATCTTTGCATCTGATTGCTGGTGACCAAAAGGGCGGCAACACACATGAAAAAAATGAAAAAGAAAAAGAAAACACAATGGGTTCATTGAGAGGCAAAAAGCGACTGATGGATATTTTCTCAGGAGTAGGACAATGGGCGCTCTCCTCGGTTTGCCTTCCCACTTTCATCCTCAGAGGTCCACAAGGGAGCCGATTGTTGGAACACAATGCAATACGGGGAAACTTTTGAGAAGACACATCGCATTTAATTAACTGGTGGTAATGATCTCATTATTGGGAAGAGCTTCTCTCTGAGAGTCCAGGGTTCACACACATAGTGGAGAGTTGAGACTGAGGTCAGTAGAGCAGAACAGGGCCGACGAGAAGAGACAAGAAGAGACGAGACCGTAGGGTTTTTGCACAGTAACCTAAAATCCTTTTCCTGAATTATAAATCTTCATAATATTTTCTTTAGTAGATAAATGGGCCTTAATAGAGAACAGAATGTCATGAATTCCTGTGAAGCCAAAGGCTCTATTCATGTACCCGTTTTTCTTTCGAGAGATGAGAGTTAATCTCTTGATATCACTAAACAAACATTCTTTCCTCTATTCTGCAAAGTTAACCTTGTCTGGGAGTGTTTTTGTTTGGTCTGCCAGTTACCGAATGGCCTCTTCCAGTTTTCTGTTCGAGAAAACTACATTTATATACCAGAGGAGGATGTTGCAACATGAACACAAAGTGGACTGAATTAACAAGACACAGGTGAGATACAGTATATTTAGACAAACCTCTGACTGAGGCCCAACTGTGTTTGACAGACTGGGTGGATGAATAACTGATTAAAGATAAATGAATGAGGAATATTAATATGGATGAGTTTTTATTCAAATACTACAATCCACCCTGGAATGCTAACACACTAACTGACAATGACATAAGGAGACATGAGACATGTAGTAACTGCAGAAGACAAGCTACAGAGGGTCAGAGTAAGGGAAAGGGAAGGGGGGCAAAGGATACAGACAGAAACAGAGGCTGAGCTGGAAAGAAAGAGCGGCAGAGGGAAGGAGGGGAATTTCAGAGAGAGTTCTTATCTCCAGACAGGCAGGGCCAGAGTGATAATAAGCTCTGGGGACGACGTCCACTCCCGTCCCGAACCATGACCTGCCAGCCGTGAGCGTGTATGTACAGGGTGGAGCACTTGACTTTACAAATAAATGCGTATCACTAAAATCAGACAGACCACTGGTCAGGATGTGCAGAGCCTTCCTGATGGCCACGAGCGTGTGGCTCTTATCTATATATCTTTATTTATTCTTCTATTTTTCTTGTGGCTGCTTTGGAATTTTGACAGATGTAATGTGTAGAGTATTGGCTTCTTTGGCTTTTAGCTAAGATCAAATTCAGTGTAGAGGCATATTAATTAAATGTACTAATGCTCCTTTTAAAAGCAGCAGGAACTCTGGTATTTGCCCTTTGTTATATCTGGTGTTAGCACTCTAAGTCTGACGTCTCAGACTGGCACACTGGTGCATCCAAAATAAGCAAACCAGCAGGCAGTATGCTATGCTTCTATTACTCTGGACTGTAACTGCTGCATCCAACTGAAAACAACTTAAAAGATGTACATACAAGTTACCTATGACTTCAAAAACAAGTTGCTAATCACATGAATAGAAACATTGCTTGAAACAATTGCAACTGGAAGTAGCAACCCATTTTTGAGGTCTAAAAGGAGTACAAAAATTTGTAATATTCCTTAATTTTGTTAAGTTGTGCTCAGTTGTAATTGAAAAATATATTTATACTTACTGTCAAGTTTAGGACTTACATGAACACAACATAACACGTACAACAAAGTTATGTCTTTAGAATCACTTTACTTGCAGTGACTAGCATGGAGCTCAACAGTAATGTTTCTCTGACGTCTGATCGTCTATACTCATAGTTCATGAAGATCCCCTTTTAGAAAAAACTCTGTGAATATGAAGGAAGTGGTCGTGTGTTTAAAAGACTAATGTGACAGAGGACTCTTGTCATGTGCATATGCCTAGACATCATGATGACATGGCTAAACCGCACATTTCCATTTAATTATTTTCCTTATAATATAGAAATATGCTAGAGTCATGAACACAGACAAATTTTGCTATGTTCAGGGACGGGCAGTATTTCTGATACATGTATTTGAAATACAAAATACTATTTTGTAATTTGGTATTTGATGGTTGTAGAAGAAATTTAATCTAATGTAATTTGTATCAAAATGCTTTTGTGTTCTGTGTTTTTGTACTTTTCATTAGCTAGCGAGGTGGATGCTAGTTAGCAGGGAAAAGCTGCTATGATCTCGTAGCTATGTTAAGCTCTCGCCAACACAAGGAAGAAAATAAAACAACAGGTTAACATTTGCTATACAGTAATACTTTAGAAACCAAAAGTGACCCTTTCACAATTTAGTGCAGACCACCAGTGTGGCTTCTTAATGACAACTAGCGTTTGCATTAGCTATCATCCTCCAGATTCCCCCCTTACAAAATGTAATTCTGTATTTTAGTAGTTTGTTTCAATACATTTATGTTTGGGGTATGTTGTAATATGTATCAAAACATGTTTTTATGTATTTTTGTTCATCCCTAGCTATGCCTACCCTTTAATTCTCCAATTTGTGTCTCTAATTATATAATCTCAGTGTATAGGCAGAAGTCAGTGAACTTACTTGAGTTAAACACCTCAAACTGAAGGTGTTCATTAAAAAAAAAACATACAATATGTATGAGATCTTTGAAACTACCTCAGACAGCCAGATGCATACGCATATACAGTGGGTCAACCCTGATCTCCAGCTGTGTTCATTTTTTACACACACTTCGGGGCTTGGCTAATTAATCATGGCTGTTGAAGCACAAGGCGAGTGCCTTTAAAAACACAGGATTATTTTTAATACTTCTTTTTCGCCCGTGTTTAACTAAGTCTTCCATAATGCTGATAAAAGGCCCTGCTGCCATTAAGCTGTTTGCTTTGGGCATTTTTTGGCTGGTAGCCAAGAGGCCTTTTGCAGTTAATATAAAGAAAAATTGATAATTCTAATGTAAACAACATGTACAATAAGCCGGTAAAACAGAGACAAAAACGCATACATACACATGCAGAAATGGATATTTCTCAGTTTGTGACAAATAACACAGCACACACAGCAACAACATACCAAAATAGACAAATAGAGATATGTATATATTCCTAATAGGAATCAGTCATTTTGATTGAGTTGAACACTATACAGTGTGTGCTATAAAGTCTGAACCTGCTTTCGCTGTCTTCAGTAACTTATGCACCTGTATATTTGTGTGTGTGGGGGGTGCATGTGGGCAGAGGGGTTTGAGGACATACCAATGGCCTGCTGTCTGTGGTGGTCTCCCTCGCTCCCTCAGGGACATTCTCTCTGGCCAATGTAGACAGAGATTAAATAATGGCCTCTACCCATGTAGCTCCCACTTGCCTTGTCACTAGTACACACACACACACACACACACACACACAGAGACACAGACACACACACACACACACACACACACAGAGACACAGACACACACACACACACACACACACACCACCCGAGTTTCAAAGACTACAAGGTGTGTTTTGAGTTTTTAGTAATCTCTGAGTATCCCTTGTTTGTGGATAGTGATTATACAGCAGTGTGCTCCTTGAGAGACACACACACGCACACACACCAGGTAAGCACCTTTTGACACTACACTGACCGTGACAGATAAACATAAATATTTGCTCTGCGTTTGGCTCAGCTAATGGGATTTGGCAGTGTTCAGGTCAGATCAATTGATAATCTTATCAAATTACAAGGCTTAAATATTTGAGGTCTCTGAGCAACGTTATCACAAGATCACACAACCAGTAAATATGCTCTAAATGATGATTGCTAGCCTAATTAGTACCTGTGTAGGCCCGTGTCCATGGTTCATTTGTTTGGTCTGAGAAAAAAAAGGCCTGTTTTAGCAGGTTTAGGCTGCTAAGCAAGGGGCAGAAAACGAAATTGCATTGTTTAAAATATATTAATAGATTATATGTGAGATCACCGTAATGATTATAAACCCACTTACAGCAACTGTTAAACAGAAACAAAAATTGCCTTCTTACCTGGATCAATAAGCCAAATATTATAAATCAATTCAAAAGCACTATATGTTTAAATGGTCACTTTTTATGTGTTTAATGGTGCCTTTGCCAGGGGCTTTATTGTCTTAAGCTACAGTTGTAGTTGTGTTTTTGTGGATTGTATACTCAAGCTCCAGATGAGGAAAAATTAACTATACAACCCTTCAGTTTATGAGAGACATAGGCAGAGGTGTGAAGTTAAACACAAGACACACATTTTCTATATTTAACATCAGCTATTTTCTGAGAGCAGACTAACCAACACAAAACTACTATGATGTTTGCTGAAACGGTTCTGTATCTTTCACAGCTATAATTTACACGCTCAGTAACGAAGTTGATGAAATAATAGTGCATAATAAGAGTGTGGCAGCAAAATACTTTCTGTAATCGGCAATGAAAATTGGCCCTCTGTATTCCATACTTTTAATAGCATTAATAGATATTTATGCAAATGTAAAAACTATATGCATATGAATAAATTCATATTAATTTTGCTTCCACTGATTTATAGGACTAACATGGAGGCATAAATGTGAGACTTAAAACTAAACTTAAGCACTGATCTTAAGAATCTGGCATTTGATTTAAAGTCAAATGCCAAATTAGACCAATGCATCTTTGCATGTATACTGGTTTCATGTCATTTTTAGGAACTAATAAGCCTGTACCATGGTTAAAACACGCCGATTTCACCCTCCTACACAATGGGATTCTGGAAACCAAGACATTAGCGCAAACATAGCGCTTAAACAACAGATGTTACCATCTTACCATCCAGGTGTGTGTGTTGTGGGAATGATCCTATCTCCAGGTGTGTGTTAACACTCAGTATGAATTATTTACAAACTCCATGAAACGTTCCCATGAGAGAGAAAGAGCAAGAGAAACTATCTGAACTGTAATGAACTGGGATGGTTGTTATGGCTTTAAGACCCTGCTTGCCTGCTAGAACATGGACTACTACATTCTCATGACAGTGGTGCTCAAACTGAACCCTAGCTTTAGGGAGCACCTCTGGGACTTTATGTACGTATATTGAATCTACACTAGCCTCTCTAACTTCCTTAGAAGTTAGAGAGGCTAGTGATAGTTAATAGTTAATAGTTAACAGAAATAGTTAACAGGTGTTGCAGTCAACCCCAAGTGGTTCCATGGTGTAATGGTTAGCACTCTGGACTTTGAATCCAGTGATCCAAGTTCAAATCTCCGTGGAACCTACAAGCTGTTTATTAATGAACTATTACTATTGCAGCACCTATAAAAGATCTCTTAATGGGCTGTCCAGGGTAGGTAGTGATTAAGACTCTGAGCTAATAATTAGATTATTGTGAGTTTGAATCTTAGGACTGCCAGAGAGCTACTGTTGGGCCCTTAAGCATAGGCCTCAATTGCTTGAGTTGTGTCCTAGGGCTGGGCGATTATTCGATTTCGATTATAATTTCAATTAAATTTCCTATGATTTCGATGATAAATTTTAAAATGAAATTCGATATACATGAACGGGGTTAACATGGCCATCGGTGTCTTGCACTTGCTGAAATATACCGTTTGTAACGGCAATATAAATGGGAGGGACCATAAGATAAACTAATTGGCTATTTGTACATCAGCGTAGTGAGCTCTTTCCTCGGCCAGCGCAAAATGTCATAGATCAAATTGAGATTATTAGGAAGGTATATTCAAATTATTTTTAAAACTTTACTATAAATGTAATGTCATGCTTAATTCTGTCGTTCAGTGTATTGCAATGCTGATTATGTTTGCAGCCGCGTCGTTATTTTTCGTTACTAAAATGCTGTTTTATTTCAGCGGAACAGAAAAAACCCATGCCGGTATAAAGTAAATACAGGAGAGGGGTCATTTGAGTCACTACTTTATTGTAAAACACCATTTGGAGTTTGAAAGACGGACACTAACCGCTTTCCTCCGTCCCGATAATAGATGTAGTATTTCCTGTTTATGTCGGATCGTGTTCCTGATTGGCTGGTGATGGTGAAACACATCACGATGCGCCGTGCACGAAACTCTCAGTTGCAAATGTATTTGTTTTTATTTGTATTATTTTAAAAGGGAGTGCTAAAAACACTTTGTCATTTCCTTTAACAAGTAACACATTTTTGACTTTCTCGATTCTTCGAGTTTTGGTCGATTAATCGTAATCGAGTGATATTGAAAAATATATTGTGAAAACATTTTTGGCCATATCACCTAGCCCTATTGTGTCCTCTCTTAAATGTAGCAATGCATTAGCGTTACTGTAATTGAAGTCTGTCAGTCTTTCTTTTTCAGGTAGACAATATTATTTAGGATAATGATTTAACAGGTTTGAGGTGAACTCTTAATACATACTATTTAGGGAATGAAAGAACACTTAGACAGTGATTGTTACTAACAGGTCAAATGCATTTATTCAGTCCGTTCTATTTTTACGTAACCTCAGATTGACCTTACATAGCCTCTACCATACTTACAATCCCTATCACAATTTTGTGCTACGGTCTTGTGTTATTGTTTATTGTATTTTATCTCTCCGTTGAAAATGCATCTCTGAAAAATGTATTAATCTCTCACTTTAATTGGTAGCGCTTTACAGTAAGCTTCTTTTAACTAACATTATTTACTGCATTAGTTAACATTAACATTAATAAACCCTATGTATATGTTAACAAACACAGTAAGTTAATACATATTAAAAAATATTTGTTTAAATGTTAACTAAACACGCCTGCATTAACCAATTAATGACCTAAAAATAAGTGCACAAAAATGAGCATAAATGACAGCATGCTACCTGTTGTTGAAAATCAACTGAACACAGGTCTCTGGGTGTAAACATTGGAACTCACTTTTCGCCCTAATTTTGCCAATTAACCACCGCAAACATATTAAGGCACTGTTTCATATTGGTCAATGTGGATTCATGCAAATTGTAATTATTTGACTTATTTGGTTCATTATTGAAGAAAAAAAATCAATTAATACATGCATTAATTATAATTACATTATATTTTGTTAATATTACTTATGGTTTATTAATTCTAAAGTTCTTGGTTTGTTATTGTGAACGAATGCTGTAAATAATGTTAATTAAGGGAACCTTAACGTAAAGTGTTACCCTTAAATTGAAAGTGTCAATTACGAGACACAGAATATGTATTACGCTCTTTATGAAATAGTTCAAACAATTCCAACAAGGTCTAAACAGAAACTCATGGTATAGAGAAAAAGAGAATAAAAATAGCAGAAAAGTGCCTCACACACTATAAAACATTCACGCTGTGTGGTCTGTCTGCTTGGTTTAGGGCTGTGGTTGTGTTAAGAAAGCAGTTATACTTTTCCTTCACCTCATCTCATCAGCGTGTAACTTTGTGTGAGTCTGGATGGAACTATTGCCCCATGTTGCTTGAGTGTGGATGGTGAAGTGGGCGATTAGGAGGCGCTCAGCCCAGCTTATTAAAGTTTGGTTTCTTTGAGGGGAGGGAGTCTTTTGGAGTAAAAAGAGAGCTAATTTTACCTGTCACTCAAAATAAATGACGCCAGCTCCCTACTGCTCAGCACTTACGTTGGCGTAATAGCGCAGCATTAAGTTTAAACCACTTCCCAAGTTCATGGCTTGGGTAATGAAACATGCCATTCCACACGCGGTACATGCCCCACTGCCTAAATCCATCCACTTAGACATTGTAACCTTATGGATTATATTTATGCTCTAGAAGCCTCAAACATTAACAAAATAAGTACAAAAAAAACTAAAAGTGAAAACAATCAGTTCACTGAGCATTGAAAAATTGTATATATTTAATTAAGCACAGGTCTTCATTGAGCATATTAAGAGTTAATGCTCACATTAGATTATATAAAAAACTGAACAGGGAGAATGATTACAGATGGAAGTAGGGGGAGATGAATGGTGAGAGGAACAGCAGGAGACGAGAGGAAGTGGGAGAAGCACAAGGAGAGACAGGGAGTGAACGAGCAGACACAGAGGCTGAGAAAGAGAAAAGTTTGTTTCTCATGAAGCCTCCCCCACCAGTAACCTGATAGCATAATAAGCCTTGACTCCTGCCAGCGACTTTCCTCTCCCTCACTCTCACATTCACTTACACACACACACACACACACATCATACACACATATACACAAACACGCACACATACTGTACACACACGCATACTATACACATAGACCTGTACAGATACACACACCCATCATTAGTTTAAAGTTGTTTGGTACTTGTCTCTCACTTATTAAATGAAGTGGACTAATTAAAATATCAATTGTGATGCATTTCAAACTTCTTGTTTTGAATAGAGCTAAAAAAGTGGCACCAAGTATTAGAGGAATGACAGCTTTTGTGTTAGCGTATCGCAGCCCGAGGCTGGGCTGGTTGGTGTACAATACCGTGTATGTCAATCAAAGAAAAAGAGGGTTAATATGAAAGGCGGGTGTTGCCTGTTTAGAAGCACTATTATAATCGTGAACTTCCGATTTACCTTAATCTACCAGGAAGGAACTTAGGAAGGGAGTTGGGGATTGCCCATGAATTGAATTATTGTCAAGGACACTGTTTGTGTTTATGTTCTGTTTGTTCAGGCGAATTCTGTTTAGAACTTTTACCTGCATGGAGAGTGGTGTAGAAGCAGTATGTAATATTAGGCAGGGGCAGCACATGCTCTTTTCTGCTTTGTAGAAGATTTTTTAAGGCTAGTCCTGACTCCAGGACACGAGAGAATGAGAGACGTTTCTATTCTGAGCAAGTTTATTTTGGGAACAAAGATCTGACATCACCAGCCAAGACACAAAAAAGGGCAAAGATGGAAATGTGAAAGCAGAGAAGTGCCACCAGCAAACACACACGGGTTTATTTCATTTGGGGAAACCCATTGGATTTTCCAGTATTACAAAGATAAGGTATTGCTTATGATTGTCGCATTTAATGCTTGCCAGGGCTGGAAACTGAGATGGTGTTGGTGAGCTGGGGTGGCCCTCTGTGTGCATGTGTGTGTGAGAGACAAGTTTAAAGTTTAGGAAATTCAGGAACAGCAGGTAATGGATAAATACTGTTTACTCACATTTAAGACAAATTAATGTTTAAAGTGGATACAAATGCTGTTACATATTGCTCATGGCACTGTAGTATTAATGTACGTCCTCTTACCATGCTTTTCAAATACAATTTTGCCATACACACATCGGTTTGTTGTGGACAGTGACTTGGGAATGCAGCAATAGTACCACAGGCAGTGGTGGTCCAGCAGGGCTCTGGGCTACTGATTGGAAGGTTGTGAGTTCGAATCCTGGTTCCGCCAAGCTGCCACTGTTGGGTCCTTGAGCAAGACCCTTAACCTTCAACTGCTCGGCTCAATTGTAAGTCGCTTTGGATAAAAGCGTCTGCCAAATGAGTAACTGTAAATGTATCACTCCATGCAAGCAGCAGACTCACCGGAGCGCTTGTCCAAAGTTTAAACAACAAATCCAGCAAATATCATGAAAAATGTAACAAAAACATGTCCTTAAACTGTATTGCCTCTTATTTTGAACATGTCTGACTTTAAACAAAAGAAATGTTTAGTTGCTAGCGTATTTAACAAAAAAGTTCAGTACCAAACAACAAAATGGAATCCTTCTGGAAATAGATCTTCATTTATTGTGCAGTCTAGGTTTTTCAATTCACACTGTGCGCAACTCATAGCCTCGTATTTAAGCACATGAGCAAAAACGAAGACTCAGAAGAGACAACACAGACTGTGTTACACAATGAACAACCAAAGACTTACTGCCGTTAAGTTTTGTCGAGGGCGCAAGCACAATGGGTTATCTCCTTAAAAGTCCCAGCTGATTATTCAGTTATTCATCTTAAAGCATATTATTTAGTAACTACTATGAATTATTCAGTAACTACAGTGAAAATAATAGGAAAAGCATATAGTTAGGAGAGTAAAGGATATAAGTCTGGACCCTCGGACGGATCCTAGGAATTTGTGGGGTTAGTCCAAAATCGACTTGTAAGTGAAGCAAAATATGATCATATACAGCATGCAAGCCCCTGTTTCAGCAGGTAAAAGCTATGGGAACTCATAGCCTTAACTGCTGAACTACCACTGCCCTGTTACTGGATAAGCAGTCAGATAACAGGTTAAGGCCCGGGGAGACACAACATGAATGAATATTTCACAAGCAGACCATTCACCTAAAATTGTAAAGTGTTCATCCCACAAACAATCAACTTTGTTTAGGATGACATCAGAGGCCCTAAATTTGACACAATATGTGGTGATTAAGCAAACACTCTCTTTCCCAAGCCAAAATATCCATCACAAGAGCACATCCTCCCAGAAATTAACTGAAAGAATATGGTCTCACTGATGATATTCAGCTGTTGATGGTGATTACCGCAAAATGTTTGCAGGAGGAACATGGGGGAAAAAAGAAGGTCTTTGAAGCTTGTATACAATGAAGAATTAAGTAATATAATGGAAGAAGAAAAAATGAAATAAGTGATTATGTACTTGTTCGTACAGCACATTAATAGTAAGATTGGCATACCTTATGAAAACTATTTTATAAAAAGGAAAAAAATATAATTAAACAAAATATTTGCCAAATTAAATATCAAGTTACATACTGTTATATTGAATAACACTGGGTAAAGCATCATCTCATCATCTTTGTTATTTTTTTAAGTAATAAAAATGTTAATGTACCTTAATTAACATTGTTATTGCATGCCTTAATGTAAACAAACATAGAAATGCCTTTGTAATGTTTATTGTTAAATTGTTTAATGAATTTGGGTAGTTATTAACAAACCTTTCAGACAAACCATTGTTATTGTCAAATAAAACTATAAAGTAAACAATTTAGAGTTTCAAAGGTTCTATATAGGTATATATAAAAAAAGTTAAAACACCTCTGAAAAGTAGAAATATGATGAATCACAAAATACTGTATGTCTGAATTATTTAATATACATAGATGACATCTCACGCAACCCTCACTTCAGCTGAGGAGGTCTGTTTTATGTTGAGCATTTATGTTAATGTTATTTTCACTCTTAATACTGACTAATTTGCTTGAGGAGAGGCAAAGAGAGACGTATCCACCCTCAAATAGCTTCAGAATGAACCGTTTTAAAAGGGTGTGTGTGTGGTGAGTGTGTGGGGTATAGGCTATAAGTTTAACAGCAAAGGTTGCTCTGAGAGAACTCATAAACATGTCACTGAGACCTTGACCTTGCAGTAAACAGCTCCACTCTCTATAGTCGCTCGGCTTCTCTGACTTCCTCTACATCGCTCACTCTCTCCCATATGAGCTTGCTCCAGCCTTCTCTCCTTTCTTTTGCACAATTTCTTTTTCAGTGTGTGTCGTGAGAGTTTTTTGGGAGGTTTAAGCCACAGCAATGCAAAATACTGGGCACACTTTTTATAACTGTGTTATAGCACAGATATGTATCTGTTGTTTTATTCCATTTCTCCATTTAGCATCTTTTCTGCCAATTTGTTTCCAACTTGGTCGCATACTTGCAAATGCATAACAATTCGCATGACTCGATTTGTATGACAGTTATGAACAGTAGGGTTACTTTTTTTAGTGCCTTCATTTGTAAGAAATCAAACAAAATTTGCCTTCACTTGTTCAAATTGGTACAAATTTCTAATGCAATCAGGTTCTTTGCTTCTTTTAACCCTTTAAAGTCCCATGTTATTATTCAGTTATTCATATTAAAGCATAGTATTCAGAAACAACTGTATTATGAATAATTCAGTAACTACAGTGAAACTAATAGGAAAAGGTATGTAGTTATACGAATGAGGAAGATTAATTTAATATGCTGGTTGATATACTTTAACCTACAGTATATAATGTTACACTTTGGATTGATAATTCTCAAACTAGGCATACCAATTACTATAGATGATGAATTTAATCTCAAGGTAAATTCCCAAGCCTTTTACCATACCTCCCTGGAGTTTGCTAGAAAGTGTAAAAGTGTAAAGGATTCACACTTAGATCCTAAATACAGTCCCTACCTACAAGCATGAATGATTAACATGCTGAGGTCATGAATCATGATAAGGTTAATTAAGCCAATCTGTCACACAAACCTACAGTAATTATGAATTCATATGAAAAGTTAAATACGGCTGAGGTTATGGCAAGAGGGTGAGGTTAGCAGCCGTAACTTTTCTCACAACTTCATTCGAATGAATTAATTCCGACTTTTGCATGGGTTCTGGGGTTTTGCTTGGGCACACTCACCAGGCCTATTTTTATGATACTTGTTTATAGTGTTGTTATTTCTGCACAGTTTTTCTTTTACATTACTGGCTTTACACCACCATAAAGCGGTTCACAAATACTCCCTACAATATGTTTCCAGAATATAGTGCATAATGCCTATTGCCTCTATTTTGTCAGACAGATGGTCACTATATTATCTGCCTGCGCATAGTCTATACTGCCAGCATATTGTCTTAATAGTTTGCTTAAGAATCCCATCAATATTTTTACTTCCAGTTCTACTTATTAAATAAAGCAAACAAGCCTCTGAAGCCTAAAACAGACCCACTTGTAATATCTATACTAGTCTATTTTTCTGTCATAGAAAAAGGTTAGAATAGCTCAGATGACTTCTGGCCAAAATTATGCCTCTGTTCTGCAACATTTGTCTCAATTACTCATTCTCTATCCCAGTGCATCTGTCGCTGTCCTCTTAAAGCTGACACTGGCTCCAAACAATCCTCGTGCTTTAACGTTCACCAGGGAAGCACCGTAAATCATATGAGGAGATTAATTACTGTGCATTTAGCCACGTGATTTGGAAAAAGCAACTGTCATTATTCACTCCTTCGGCAGTAAATTGTACTCAACATGTGGTGTCAATGCCATTCTCTGAAGTGAACAAACAGATAAATTCACTCCGTCAGACAGTTTTATGACAATGTTTGATGTTATTACCCAGAGGATCCTCCTGCCTGCAGAGTAACATCTCAATTAGCCTAATATTCCACAAAACTAAAAGTCCCATTCCAAAACTAACAGTTTAGACTAACAGTGTGAAGGTTATTGCTCTTCTGCTGAGTAGTTCATGTACTCTTTCCCTATTTTATTAAAAGCTACTTAAAGGAATAAATAAGACAGTCTGTCTTCTGTGTGAACCAGCCTGATCATGCAGAACTGGCACAAAAGTACAGAGTAATCAAAGAGAATGACTTCAGTGTCTCTCCCATGATAATGATGTGAAAACCTTTTTTCAGATATGTGGCCACTGCAGGCAACCCTATTGTACTGAGGCTCTACCCCACCCTATACATAATTACTGAGAGAGGTGTGGCCTTTGGCATTCTTCAGCAATCGCAAGCTCTCCTGAAAGAGCTTTAAGTTTACAACCTGCAATACACAGCCTCGGTTCTGGCAGAAAGAAACGTGATAAGATATAGCCTACAAGGCAAAGTTAACTGATTGTGTGCTTTTCACTTGATCATTTGATTTACTGAAAGCAACCAGTGGTTGCTACTTCACTTGGTTGATTTAATTTGCTGAATGATTATTGGTTGTATCGGCAAAGCAATCGAAGTGCCGGATTTATATAACAACTGTCAATTTTCTCCATCAAATTTTTTGACAGGGGAGGATCAAAATGTGTTTGAAACATTGATTATTGAACTGACCTTGTATGACCCTTCCAGGCCTCATTATACCTTCTTTTTTTTTTAGAAAATGTATTTCCGTCTAAAGTCTAAGGAAGTGAATCAAAACAATGTTGCCCAGCTATTCAAATCTGACTGAACCACACTTAAACTATTCACATGTCGTATTGAAAGACATCAGCAACTGATCCCAGATCTGCAAAGGTGTAGAAATAAGTTAGACTGAGCAGACGTGGAGGTGATGCTTTTTAGAAGCCGGGTAGCGGGGAGAGACACAGGCTTCTCTCCTTTCAGTGCTGTAATCCAGGGGCTCTGCACTCACAATACACATACATTATATCACGGCAGGAGGCCTGGGGCTACGGCTGCCAAGCCAGGGTGTGTGTCACCGTTTAAAAAGGAGAGAAGAAAAAAAAAAAAGATAAGAGGCTTCTCGGGCCAGGAGCCAAATCTGCTTCTGTGAAATCCAGTATTAGTCTCAAGCAGCATGCACGCAACCTTTATAGGTTTTTTTTCCCCCTTTTTTTCCCTCTATTTCTCTCCTCCTTTACCTACACCTTTGTGTTGATGGTTTTTCCTCAACCATCTTCACAAAAAATAAATAATTAGAGGGAAAAGGTCAAAGTTTGTTGACTGTCATGACAATTTGTTCATGTTGATCGTTGCATAAATCAGATTAAGAACTATATTCCGACATCTGGTAGAGATGCAACGTTTGGCTCCAAATCTGTGTAGACATTTGACACATGAGTATGCTCAGGCTATTTTGGTTCCAGTGTTGGGGATTTACCTGTCTGGTGGCCAGATTGAAGTCTGACCTTCCAAAGTCCACCAAAAATGTCATTATAGCTGGAATAAAGCGAAACTGCCATTTCAGTATAAAAGGCTTATTGGCGGCGGCAGCAGCAGTAAATTCCTTCTGAAGTTTGTTAAATACTCATCAATCATGTTATCTCATAAGTAATTCACACATAAAAACCTATGCAGCTATAAGGATTGCAGTTAATAGTAGTAAAAGAATGGCTGGGTCCATTTGATCTATTTCTTTAGTCAGGTCAATTGCCTAAAGTGCAAATACCTTCTTGAACATGCATGTTTATCGATCCATCACTCCAGTAGCTTACAACAGCAACCAGGCAGGCATTTTAGTCCTCATTCTAACTTAGCCCCGTATCTGCACTTCCGTACACACTTCAACAGATCAATCACAAGTGCCAGAGGCTCCCGGTCAGGCCCGGCCTTGCTTGGTGGTTTAGATAAACCCGAATCCATTAGAGCTGCAGAGTGGAGTGGGTTTTAGCAAGTAGGGGTCAGTGGCTGAAGCCTTGCTCTTAAGAGCCCGACATTGTTCTGCCATCTTTGGACGGGTTCTCAAGGGAAGGATCACGCCGTCTACCATACGGAGGACGCTTTTAAGTGCTCGTAGTCACACTGAGGCTACAGATCAGAGGGTCTTTACTCGGTGAGAGCACTGGAAAGGGCTGTAGTCAAACATAGGCAGGTCCCTGGTCTCTGGAGTTACTTTATTCGATTGTATAATGATATGCAGTGGCATCTGTACAAATTCTGTATGCTATATGGTGGTCAATTCCATTCCAAGCTCCCTTATATTTATTTAATTATCAGCAAAGTGAAGGCACTTCAGGTAATAAAATGTCATTGAGATTAAAATGTAACTTGTGAAAGTTATGAATTCGCCTAATAATCTTTTCAATAGCCACTGCCCATCAAGCAAAAAAAAAGTTTTTTTCCAATCATGGTATTGTTATTACGACACAACCGCTAAAGCTGGCTGAGTGTAAAACCCTCAATCCCTGAACATACTAACTAGAGTTACAGACTAATGTTCAGTGCTAGAACAGAATACTGCCACTCTAACAGACTTGGCCAAGTCCATGCTCCTTGCTGACCTTTCATGCACAGACTTTTTCCCCTACTTCAAAACACTCAACATCTCAGAAAACCGTTACTAAAGTAAACAAAAAATAAAATTCCAATTTAAAGAGGTTGACATTCAGTGTTTAAGAGGTATAGCTAGTCTCTTAAACATTCCCAGCATTATAATTTCTCTGTTGGAGCAGATTTATATCTAAACGTAAGCTAAATGTTTGGAGAGGACAGGGCCATGAGGACGTGGTTCCGGTTGGTGTTTTGCTGTCTTCAAAGCACATAGTTCTGCTTGTCTCTTCCTCTTAGACAAATATTTACATATTCAGGCCATTAAAGGGACCCTCGTCAGAAGGCCATCACTTGAGTTTCCAAGACGAGTTTCTCCAGCTTTGTACTCAGGGCATTACATGTAAATAGCTGTTGTGAAATGATGGATTGTGTTTGTTTGTTGGGAGTGCCCAGGATTACTTCATTAGCAAAACCAATAAATAATCGTCTTAGGATTTTCTGAAGTTAATGTGGGAAGACCATCTTTATATGCGTTTTATTTTTGTTTTTTAAAGGTAAATAATGGCAATAATAATGCTAAAGTGGGACAGTCCCAAGGCAGGGTTACAGGATAGTTGTGGTTTTGAGCAAAGAATTGCCTCACACTGCTTGCTAGACAACATATTAAATGTCATAGATTTAAAAATTTAATTAAATTGATGTACATGTTTATGATTAAAATGTAAAATGGTGGCCCTACAACTTCCATGAGTGAGTGTTTAAAAGCATGTGTAAGAGAATATAATTATATGTTCCATATCAGGCTATTGTTATAATTAGGTAAACACACACACACACACACACACACACAGACACACACACACAGACACACACACACA
>JAOUQW010000049.1:8843957-8859553 GCA_028565825.1 Olivaichthys viedmensis
GGAAGGGGGGGGGGGGGGCTTTGCAACAAGGTTTCTGGAGGCACTTTTAAGGGTGAGACAGGCAGAAGAACCCTGAAAAGAGCCTTTTACCTGACTCTTGTGAAATGTGTGGGCTTTTTTTTGTTTTGTTACATCCTGTGGGCTGCAGAACATAACGCAGGTAATCTAATATCACCATCTTCCCATAAACTTGTGACCACGACCCACGTATAGCGTATAAATCTTTTTCTTTTTTTTAAAAGTCCGATCTTTATTAGAAGCTGGCGTAATCCTAATTATAGTCGATTATAATTATAGCCATATACACACTGGACTATCGGTTCTGACATAAATACAGTGCTGGAGATATGCTCGGATTAAGAAGGGCAGCCTGAAGTAACGCGTAAAGCCTGCAGGCTGCAGTCCGTGTCCGGATCCATCAGATCTTTTCAGTCGGACCTTCTCCCCCAGCTTCCCGTATAGAACTGCGCTGAGGAAATCAAATCCACCTCGGTCGGTCTCGCCTACCTTTAGTTAGGAGCACGGCCATGGCACAGAGTTCCAGCTGAAGCCAAAGCGAAACAAAACTGGAGTGGCGATCCATTTACGATCCGTTCCCAGTTACGATCCGTTCCCAGTCCTCCAAGCCAGCGGCAGCAACAGCCTCCGATCCGTCCGATCCGCTCGCGTTAAGGACTCGCGTGCACGTGGTTCATCACACGCACAGATACGTGCATTCCCGCAGATCCTCCGGCTACATCATGAGCAAACCCGAGCGGAGGTTCAACATCTCTCGGACAGCAGGGCAAGCCTGAGGTGCGTCAGAGTAATGCACAGCTGCAGTAATGGCGCGTGACCTACACTTTCAGAATGCGAAGGGAAAGCATCCGAAACACCGCGAGCAGACCAAACTAGAGGAGGTGTAATCCAGCAGGCTTCACGCAGCGTCACGCAGCTTCACGCAGACCGCACCACCGCACGGCCGACTGACCCGCACACCAACAAGCCGACGACTTATCAGGCCACGGGGGCGAGGACCTAACACGACCACGCCCCTCGAGCGCATTGATTGGCTGGGGTTGTGGAATCATTTGCATACGCAGTGAGATTGGCGTTTGTATTGGTTGACGCGGCGGTCACACAATCAGTCCGCCTTCAGGAGGCATTAAAGCTGCAATTAAAAAATAAGAATAGGGCAAATGTTAAATCATTTAGAATAACGGAAAATATTTTTTATTTTTATTTTTTACTGATGATACATATTAGACACCTCAAACCATTATTATTTTTAAATATAAATCTATATTTGAATGTTATTGAATTAGAACTTCATAAGGCTGGGTAGGTGTATAGAAGACCTCATCAGACACACAGCATGTAGGATAGAAATGACGTGCAGGCACGAGCTACTGATCTGGAAGAAATGCTGACGTGTTTTGATGATACAGATCTATTAGATATGGTCTAAATACCGTTATCAGGTGAGCATCAACATGGCTGCTCAAATAAGGAGCGTTTGAAGTAGTGTGTGTGTTCCTCGGACTGCTGAAGTCTCGGAAGGTCGCCTATAGAAAAAGGCGAGAGACTCGGGGTAAGCGGTTAGATAAATTAGCAATCCAAAGAGGCCCATGGCGCCAGAGAGCCGACTCAGACAGACAGTGACACTCAATTAGAGCCGAGCCCATCCCATACAAAACACACGCGCACACACACACACACTCACACACACACATGCACACTCCTCCACACATGCACACTTCTCCACACATGCACACTTCTCCACACATGCACACTTCTCCACACTTCTCCACACATGCATGCTCTCCACACATGCACACTTCTCCACACATGCACACTTCTCCAACACTTCTCCACACATGCATGCTCTCCGCATGATGTGCACGGTGCCTTATTGAATTCGGGTGCATCAAATGCATTTACTTAACATTATATGGTCTAATGTACCGATTTTACTGGTCTTTGGTGAGGTAGCAGTAAAAAAATAAAAGCTCCATTGTATGGTGTAGATTTTGTGCCAAAAGTATTAAGAAAAATGACCTATTACAATATGAAAGTCAAATTCAAAATGGCAGAATTATTCAAATGTATTTTTTTTTTTAAATACCAATTTATTTGTTACTCTCTCTTTTTTTCCCCCAATCTTTGTCTGGAATGGTTTTTGTGTTTTTCTTTTGGAAAATAAATAATAATTGTGACGGGATTATTTTTGCTTACCCTGCTGATTAAGATGGGCATCAAACAGACACAACATAACCAATATGCAAAAGGAGTTCATCCCTCCGATGCACAATAGTAATATAATATCATATAAATAACTCATTTACAACATTTTGTGTACCGTCTCCAAAGTTTAGTTTCTTTCTTGTTCTTCGGTCCAGATATCCAGAACACATCGTAGTTCTGCGCAGCACTTCAGCTGTGTCCTTTGGCTCGGTTTGCGCCTCGCGTGTTAAGTTAGCAGCTTGCATCTAAAAAAATAAAATAAAATGCTGCCCCTCACCCAAAATACACAACGTTGGGTTCACTTGCTGGCGCTGCACTATGGGTGATGTTAAATGTGTTTGAAGTTACTCAACACTCAATGCCGAAGCAGAAATGTAGAAATAAATAAATGTGACGCAGAAATGCAGAAAGAAAGAAAGAAATGTGGGACAAAAATGTATAAATAAGTAAATGTCTTCTACATTTATCTTTCTACATTTATTTATTTATACGTTTCTTCCTCCAGTATGCTAATGAGGTGGGCGACCCTCTCCTAAATCTAACAAGCTATTGGTCGGGAGTGTATGGCAAAGCAGACCAGACTCAACTACAGCATGCCGATCTAATGTATTTGAACCAGGTGTTGCCAGGTGCACGGTTTTCCCGAAAGAATTAAGCTACTTTTAATCTGCTGCTGGTGGTTGATTCCCAAAGCCGTCGCCGTCCCCAAGGCCCTGGGGCGGAGCAATGACATCCTCGGCGGGGGCTGGAAGCAGAGCGGTGTCGCCGTTCCCAAGGGGACATCCTCTGCTGTGTCAGTGAACTCTGATACGCCTCCTGCGGCGTCAGTGAACTCGGATACTCCTCCTGCGGCGTCAGGGATTTCGGCCACGCCTCCTGCGGCGTCAAGGATGGCCTCGTGGCCGTCAACAGATCCCCCTCAAAACATTTTAGGGGGATCTCCTTCTCCATTCCTGGGAGGCGGTGGCTGCAGCTGGCTCGGCGGAACGGGAATGCCCTTGGCAGCCATCAGCATCCCCCATACCACGTGTAATGGGGATACCCCCTCCTTTCTCGCGTGTCTTGGGAGCACGGCGGGAGGGGGGTCCATCCACCGCGCAAAGAGCTGACCCAGGACTGTGGCGGAGAGGGATGCAATCTCCCGCCATTGCCGCTCGCACTCACGGTGCCACTCGTCCCGGGCGGCTACGTCCGTCACGGTGGTGCGCTGCTTCCATGCGGCGAAGCCGAGGAGATGTGCACCCCTCCGTAGCAGCTGCTCCTCGCTGTAATCTCTCAAGGGGCGATACAGAAAACGGCTTGCTGTGTCCATTCTTTGGTTCCTGAATCTGTCACAATGTAGCGGTGAGGCAGGACACATGCACAAGCCATTCAACATATAAACATTTATTTAAACAAACATCAACTACACACAGCGTGACATCAAACATTCAGGAACAAACTGGACGGGAACAGGAGGGCTTCTTAAACACTTACTAATTACTGGCAAACGACACGCAGGTGGGAACAATTACATCACGAGACGGAATCACAAACATCAACAAAGGCCGCGTGGCGCACGTCGCCGTAGCAGCCGCCAACCGTGGTCACGCACACCGCAGCGCGAGGCGGTGTGTGCGTGACAGCTTGTAAGTATAGTCTACCTCATTAGCATACTAGAGGAAGAAATTCATAAATAAATAAAGGTGGCAATAAATAAATACAGAAATAAATGTTAAAAAAAATTCTGCCCCACGTTTATTCATTTATTTGTTTGTTCCTGTATTGTCTTCCGTAGTTTAAAGTCAGAAGTAATCAAAATAAGAGATAATATAGTTTAAGATCATGTTTTTGTCATACTCCAGCTAACGCCCACAGCATGCGACGAGTCTACTGCCTCACTTCCACGTTCCAAATCACCCAGCTACTGATCCACACACCTGTCTCCCATCACACTCACCGCTAATCTCCAGCACCTGTTTCTCATTACACTCTGCCTATATAACCCCCGGTCTCACAGCCATACAGTGCAAAGTTCTGATCCTGATACCCTCGGACAAACCATTAAGTACCTCGAATCATAAAAATCCTCGATTAAGATTTTACACCTCGAAGCTTCGTACGCCATATTTCCCCGCTCCCGCGAGGGGTCGAGGGGTTCAGCGCTGGGTTCTTCCCTCTTCACTCGCGCCTGATCAATTGACGGTCACTCAGACGGTCTCCGTCCTCACTTTGGTGCCCCGTTTCACCATGTTTTTCCCCCTCCCCTCTCTTCTCGTCCGACCGCGTTACGCGAGCAGCTCCCGTCGCTCGTGCAGGCGATTCGGCCCCCTTCCGACTCCTCTCTCGCTACATACTGCAGTATTTTTTTCAGTAAATATCTCATTTTATTATGTAAACAATGTGAGATTTAATTTTTTATGTGTAAACAATTTTAGTTTATATTTGTAATCGTTTTTCAAGACTTAACAATTTCTTCATAAAAATAACATGTTCTTTGAAATTCTATGATTTTGTCATTCAAGTCAACTTTTTATAAATTGTTTTCGATTACTCGTCAAATTAATCGGTAGTAATATAATCGTTAGTGATGGCCCTAAAGCATAGCCCATGTGACCCTTCAGTGTATTATCTCTGACCAGATACCTCGACTTTCGACCTTGCCTCAACCTACCACATCCTGTTTGCTGATCGCCCGGCCTTCTGCTTGCCCCCCGTTAACGATTCTGCCTAGCCCTCTCTTCTGCCCCGTGCACTCCTGCACTTGCATTCTCCCTGTCTTATGCACGAGTCGGAGATTTCCAAGGGGTTTGGCAATCTCAAAGTCGAGGGACAGGCGTTGGGTCGAGCGATCTGCGAACAGGGTTCTAGAGGGTAAGATGGGTTCGGGAGTAGATATATCTGGCCGGGGTTCAAACATGGGAAGGCAGTCCGAATGTTGCTTGGCACGTCCTTTAACATTGGACCAATACTTCGCACTGAGGTGTGTGTGGAGGAGGTTTATATAGAGGGAGTGTCGGGGCGTACAGGTGAGCGTGATTACTGCGATGAGCTTGTGACAGGTGAAGGTGATCAGAAGCCAGGAGAAGCGGAACGCGGAAGTGCGCGTGCTCCCCCGCCGCGTGCCGTTTGCTGCCGTGGCGGATTATGGGGATTGTGGTCCCTCGTCACCGGGGTGGATGTGACACTACTACACAAATGAGTCTGTTGTAGACTTTTATATGCTTGGGTGTTTGTCAGGTTTTGTTCCTGATTGAGGTCTTGTTTAGTCATGCAGTCTTAGGATTATTGATAAACCTTGTCTACGTTGTCAAATAAAGAACATTTTATATTTATAGAGAAGCAATGTCCAAAATAGGATTTTCCACTAGGCAGAATATATTATCCTGGTGGTTAAGTTCAGCTTTGCCATCACACGGGGACAACATGACCGCAGGGCTGAAATTAACCAACTTAAAATATGCTGGTAAAAAATTTAGGTTTTGTCGTGAGAAAATTTGTTAATAAAGGAGATTTCGGTTACACTTTACTTGAATCCTGCGTCATGACACAGACAAAGCAAGCCCCTTTTTAACTATCTTAACACTCAGACAGACGCATGACATAATCACCGTTAGTGAGTTTTATCATATAAGAGGTGATGACAGTTGTCAAGTATGTGTAATAACATCTCTTAAACCATACCATATGCTGACATGTTTATGACAGTGTCTTGACACAGGGTTCAGCTAAAGATTTGCGTCTTAACTAAAGTTCATGACAAACGACTTGAGACTTGACTCAGACTTGCATAAAATGATTTGAGAACTGATATATGATGTATACCGCTTCCGTTGCCGCTGAGCTGTTCTCTCTTCCTCAAATTTAAGAAGGCCCTTCGAGCAGAGTTACCGCCAGGGTGCCCGGTTTTTATGGTTATTTTTTTATAGCCATTTTTAGTTGGTCTTTATAGCACTTTTTCTGTCCACCTGCAGAGCGAAGACCCAGATGTAGTTGTCCGTATAAAATCTACTGTGGCAGGGACACCTCTGGCGTGCGAGTGACATGTCGTGCTTAGGCAGCCAGTTCTCGGTAGCACCTCTGTATGCATGTATGCTCTATCTCTCCAAGTGATCCCCAGGATTTTCTGAAGACACTTCATATGGAAGTTCTCCAGCAGCTTGAGGTGGCGTTTGTGTTCTTAATGCCTCACAACTGTAGAGTGGTGATGCAAATTGCCTGGTATTCTGCTACTTTGGTGGAAATGAGCAGGTTTTAATTGTAAAACACTTGATTTCAACCGACCGAACATTGTTGCTGCCTGTTTGATTCTGTCCTGCATTTCCTTATCAATAATGTTATTGTAGGAGGGAATGCTTCCAACATGCTTGAATTGTGTAGCTGAGAGTAGTGTGTTCCCATTTATTCAGAATGCGGGTGACTGGGGATGGGCACTGTTGTTTCAGTGACTGAGGACGTCGGTTTTAGATATGTTAATGGTGGCCCATTCCTCTGTAAGCAGTGGCTGCTGTTGAGAGTGTGCATTGGAGATCGTCCTGGGTGTGGCCCACTATGGCGCAGTCATCGGCATACTGCGTATGAAGTATGAGGAGTGTGTAGTTGAATAAGTTGCCGCCTGGTCTGAAGTCTATAGCAATCCCACTGTCACTCTGCAATGTAACTGTTGTAACACACATCACAAAGTTGTTGAATAGTACAGCTGCAAATCGTTGCTCATTTGAATGGGCTCAGACATCTTGGTTAGTACTTTCCATGCTGTGGACAAGAGTGAGACACCTTTACACTGATTTGTAACCTTTGCCTTTGTGTATTATGACCACATTTGCATTTGCTGTGGGATGCAAAAAGTCCTCCACACCTCTCTAATATACAGATGGACAGTATCCTCCCTGTTTGAGAAGCTCAGCTGGGATGTTGTTGGGGCTAGGTGCCTTGTTGTTCTTAAAGCTCCTCAGAGCCTGTGGGGTCTCACTGAAGGAGGGTGTGATGTCAAGATTTCTTTAATAGGCAAGGTCAGGAGCTCATCAAGCACAGTCGCATCAGTGACGCAAGGCTGATTTCAGCAGGGCTTCAAAGTTCCCCGACCACCTCTGTAAGATGAGGTTTTGAGCTTTCATCTGCTGATTATACAGGTACCATTGCAAAGCATTTGGCCCTGTGGATATTTTTAACAGCATGATAAAAAAAATAGTGGATGTCACTGAGCAGCCTTGTCTTTCCACTAGTTGTTTTGCAGAGCTCTCGGTGTGCTCTGCACCTTTTTCTGCCTTGGCTGGCAGTAAGTTTTCAGGGTAATGGATGCTGGATTATCCAAGGTGGCCTTATGAAGCCCATTCAGTAGATTATGGATTTCTCCTGAGTTGGAATCAAACCAGTCCTGATGCTGCTTCATTCTGTACCCAATGGTATTTTCTTCTGAATCATGAAATTTGCTGCTTAAGGATGACCACTTTTCACTTCTGCTACTGTGGTTGCTATCCAGAAGTGAGTCAGTGATTTTTAGCAAGTGCCCGGCGATAGTTATTAAGGGTGTCCATTCTCTCAAGACTGGCAAGGTGTAATTTTTTGACCACTGATTTGAGTCGACAAACTTTCTTTTTTTTTTTGCGATGGCCAGTCCAACATTCTGCTCCCCTCATGGCACGAGTATGTAGAACATCTTTGACATCTTCCTGCTTGACAGTAATGAAGTCAATCAAATGCCAATATTTGGATTGCGGATGCATGCACATTTTGTTGAAACAGGGTGTTGGTGATAGTAAGCTGATGTTCTGCTCAGAGACTTGGGAATGTTATCCCATTGGAATTTATCTTTCCAACGCCATGGCTTCCAGTTACTTCATGCCAGATCTGACTGTTCTTCCCAACTCTTGCGTTGAAGTCACCCATAAGAGTGACAGTCATACTTGAGTATCTGATTCAATGTGCGACTCAGCAACTGATAAAAGCAGTCTTTTGGCTCCTTTCCAGATTGTAAAGTCAGGGCATACACACTGAGGAGAGTTGCATGACAGTTTTTTTTTATGTCAAAGGGAGACGGAGCGTCGTTAGCCTCTTACTGATTCCAACTGGGGCTCCTGAGAGGCCAGTTAGCTTTTCATGGTAAAACCCACCCCGGGTATCAGGGATAGCCCTTCTAGCCCTTCCAGCCCTTCCATGAAAAATGTCTCAGAGGGTTAGAAGCAATGGAAGACTTCCAGAAAGGGAAAAATATGCAGAAAAAGAGAACGCGTAGTAAATAGTTTTAAAATAGATTTCATTGTTATCATTTGTAACACCTTTTTATTTTAATACTTAATGTCTTAATGTGATAATTTGGCACAAAATTGACTTCATACAATGAGCTAAATTACCAGAGATTACTTTTATTTGTTATTTGTGTAAATGAATAAAAAATATTGCCTGCCATACTGTTTCAGTTGCATAGATAAGAATGTGGTTAAACCAGTCAGTGTCATATAATCACTTCTCTCTTCTTTCTTGCAGTCTGCCATATTCAATTTCCAGAGCTTACTCACTGTCATCTTGCTGCTTATCTGCACCTGTGCATACATCAGAGCCCTAACACCGAATATACTTGATAAAAACAAAACAGGGTATGTATCTGATATGGTCTTTAATCCATGATTGTTTATCCATCTAAGAATTCTAACAACAGGGCGTGACGACAGGTCAAAAAGGCCGCTGGAGTTGCTCTTTAATTATGTCCAGAATCAATAATGCTGCACAACAATAAACATCCTTTAGTTACAATATTATTTCATTTGCAAATCAACTTTAAATATTATTTTTTTATGTGGCACATGCATGCTTTTGCATATCATCGCTGTCCAAAGAAAAACATGTATCTCCACTTTTTGCGTTTTTTACTTCATCATATATGGAATGTGGGCAAAAACCTCCATCTACCCCACAGCAGTTATCATCTAAATGACCAATGAACATCTGACACAGCACACCGTGAACTTCAGATTTATTGTGTTTGATTAATGATATGAAAAAGTGTTTTTTCGTGTTCCTGAAAAATTAGCATTTTGGAGATGCATGCTTTTCATTGGACAGCGACGACATCAAACAAGGTGTTACTGATTAGGGATCGGCAATTCAGGAAAGATTGCTATTCAGATTTTTAAAGGCATTGTTTGAATACTCCTGCTGCTGCCACACACGCGCACAAAAAATGCAGCATTTTCCCTGCCATTGTAATTTTAAAGTGGGCCACTTAAGGATTTTTTTCGTCTGTCAAAATAGAACATATCATATTTTTATTTATAATTTAGGTAACGAGGCATTAGGCCTTTATATGCTGTAGTGTGCTACTCAGCGGAAAGCACACTGAATGACCCTTTTCATGCGCTACGTTCCATATTCCAACCTCTGGATCTTAAGGCGGAAATTTCTACCATCCTTGTGAGGTGGTAAGTTAACTAACAAGTTTAGCTAGCCAAGTTATCTGTGCTTACCGTACCTCCATACAGTTTCACTGGCTAAGAAATAGTTTTCCTATGAATAGAGCTGTCCCACTTTGGATTTGATGCTTTGCCGCTGGATTTAAAGTTCAATTCAATATAAATTAAACCCCTTCATTGTTCTTTCAAAGTGCAACCATAAACTGCTGTATGTAACATGACAAGAAGTGTCTCGGTTTGAATAGGTCAGCAGTGAGACGTGTAGCCATGATATGTTGACGCGGGTGGTCCTATGCCTTTTTTGTCTTATATTCTTTAAGACAGCTGGAAGACGTGCATCAAAACACTTCTCTGTACTGGCACCTAGGTGGTGGAATGAACTTCCCCTGGCTGTCTGAACAGCTCGGTCACTGGATGTTTCCAAACAAAGACTGAAGACCCACCTCTTCACTACACATTTAAGCACATGAGCAAGCACTAAATAAAACGAATAAAAGAAGAACAAACAAAAAACAACCTTAGCTTGTACTCCGTTTTCTTTGCTGTACTAACTCTCATACTAAGTCCTCTCTAACTGGGCTTTATAGTATTACTAGACCATGGCCTATTTGTACTAGCGTGAGGATATGTTTTTCGACAGAGCCTAAAATCACTTTTGTAAGAAGCCCTGGATAAAGGCGTCTGCTAAATGCTGTAAATGTAAATGTCAATTGGGATACACTTTTGCTGCTTAAATTTCAGAATGCTTATCATGCAACTAATTTGATTATTAATAAACAGTACTCAAAAATGCCTAATTTATTATTAAAATTTTTGGACTTTATTTTGGAATTTTTAAAAATCCATAAATATCGATTCATCCCTATTGCTGATAGGAAAGCAATGTTATCATACATCAAGAAAATGCATCTTGGTTTCTGTTTACAATTAGATTTCTGTGGTGACCAGAAAGTAGAAATTGTCAGAAAGAGTATGCGCATGCTGTACCATTACAAATCTTCTGTCTATCCCCCAGACTGGGTGCTAAAAATCGAGGATTAGCATTTGTTTGGTAACTCGGTGCCTTTGTTTATTTCTGGGTTCATTTTCTTTAGCGTGAAATCTGTCCAACAATATGTCTTCGAGAGAATGTTAGTCCTGTTAGAATCTTTATTTTAAGCAACAAAATGTCATGTTTGTGCATTAGATGGTTAGAGAATAAAATAAAGTGGCTTTTTCCCGGCCAGAGATCTCTACAGTCTCTACTGTTTGCTGTTCCAGTGTTTTTTGCACTCCCACTAGCTATTATCTGTGCAGGAAAGGGTGTTTTCTGCCAACAGGTCATCTTTATCTCCTTATATAAATGATGGGAGAATGTTTATTGTGTATGCATGCTTATCGTATATTTTTGTAGTCTAAACCATATTATTTAGATCTTTCAAAGACATTTAATGGTTTTTTAAATCTTTGTTTAATTGTGGTAAAAAAACAAAGCATGGTGTAATTCTCTGTGGAAACCTTAGTCTGCTGATAGAGGACCAAATAGTTTTTTCTGTTCGTGCCAGGGCCTCTCTTTTCTTTTTTTTAAAGAGTTCTCTTTATGTTCTCCTGTGCTGTTTTGCTTGTCAAGGCCTGTTGGCTCCTGAAAGGCTCATCACACATCTAGACTCCCAGTGATTTTTTTGCATAAAAAGCTGGCTTAATTCTCATTTGGCAAATAGTCATAAGCCAATAGTTGCAACATAGCTGTAGCACACTTATTGTTTGCTGTTTTGGCCTTCTCTTTCCAGTCACAAATTAATAATTGTTCCAAGTTATCCTCAAAACTTGACATTTGCTAAGGGAGAACGTTTGCTGTTTTATATATGACGGTTACCCTCGTCATGGTTACTGTGTGCTCCGTGTCCACTCATTAATCACTAATCACATTCCATGAAAGTGATCATAGGTTCTTTACATAGACTTACAAATAAAATTATTGCAGATGAGTGCACTGTGATTCAATTCATAATCACATCCAAAATAATAACAGATTTGTGAAATGCCCAGTGTGTATGATTGGATTGTGTCTTGACTTGAATCTAAAAGAAATCTATTTTTCCACAGATTTCTTGGGATATTCTGGAAATGTGCAAGAGTCGGTATGTTGTTCTGTATATGACTTACAAAGTGCCTAGATAGGTTGTGTTTTTTAATCATAGTTAAGAATTATGATTAAAATATTTTTTTCTATCTTCCATTATGTTTCAGGTGAACGAAAAAGCCCTTATGTGGCCTGTTGCTGTATCATCATGGCTTTCACCATTTTATTTTCAGAGTAGCCGCAGTCTGTGAGAGAACCTCGGAAAAGAAGTGGCAACATTTGCCTCTGGGAAATACCCAAATATTTTTTGTAAACATGAATTGTTGTTTGTGCCCAATTACTAATAAAATATGTGTGGGGTTTTAGGAAGAACTGTATAAGACATATGGACAATGCAGTTGCACATGGGTGCCTTCCTCTGCAGTCATTCAGTTGAATCTGTTTGTTTGAATCCATTTAGGTTTTCTTTGTTTGTACCACACGGTAAAACATGTCTTTCAAATACCATTACAGAACCAAAACATCATAATTTGAACCTTAAATTTCATGTATTTTCTGATGTATGCTATCTCTCAACTACTGGGAATGTCAGTGAGGTGGTCAGTCCATTATATACCACCATACACCGTTAGTGAAACAATAATTATCAGTGTTGTTTTAGGGAAAGGTAACTTTTAATTAAATAAGATTTACAAATAGTCAGACTTCTGCATGAATCTGTCTTTACCACCCATTATGTAGACAAAACTAGTGTGTTGACAAAAAGTAGTTAATCAAAGGTTGGTTGGTTCATCACTTATAAAAGTGGAAAAAGTCTTTAATTATTTCAAAATACTAAGTTTAGGGAGGATAAATACTGTTCTGTGTTTTTTCTCTAGTCTGCATCGTTTGCTATAAAAATTACCAAATGGGATCTCAGCCCTAAGCAAAAATACTGTTGCATACATCTTAAGGTATAAAATGCCAAATAATCCCTCTGGGCGATCCTTTTTACAACCTCATAAATTCAGAGAATGTTTATGCATGTTTGCTAAACGACTAACCGTAGAGGATTTGTGGTATTGGGGGATTTATACCAGTAGTGTATACAAAAAGGCTCAAGCATAGATTCCAAGAATGTAGTTTATTATTTGGACAGAGCTTAGATTATTATTATTTTTAAATAATAAAGTGATTATGGTTGAGACAAAAGACTTAGTTGTAATGTATTAATAAATAAATTCCATTCATTTCAAATATTGTAATATAATTCAACAAACATCATTTAAAAAAAGAGAGAAACCAAACATTTGATCAAATCAGTGTTTAATAGCAATCATGGATGGTGTATGTAATCAACACAATGGAAAGATTCCACTTCAAGACTGAATGTAAGAGGCATTAGTGATGTAAAACCTGCTTTTGTACTAAATTGAAAATGGAAGACTGCTGTTATAAATGTTATCATCTGTGCATCTGTTATGTAATATAACCTCCTATAGATTGAATGCAGGATTGTATAACAAACATCACAATAGATCTCAGCTTGTAAGATGTCAGTGAGCTGGTAGATGCCAGTGTGGTGCAGTCTGCTTAAACAAGTAACAAAAGTGCCCATGGTAATATTTGAGTGGTCCACTTTAACCAATCAGCAGAACAGGGACCTCATGTATAAAACTTTGCATCTTTTCCATCCTAATACGCACAAACGGCAGAATCTATGTATGCACAAAACGTTTTGCACAACTGCGCATAAGCCTCACCCCTGCAGCAGCACATCAGGAAGGTCATTGAGGGTGACTGGTGGAGGGAGGATGTTACCATTACTACAGAAAGCATCATACAACTCAAACTGTGTTGCTTTAAGCTTGAATAAACTTTTTAAATGGTAAATAACAGCCAACAAGGACAGCATTATTAACTGTTCAACAGAAGGGCACTCACTTTGGCAGACCAAGCCATAACACAATTAAATAAATATTGCTCTAACACTGGACATACCCACCTCATAAAACTAATCCATTTGGTATGTTTCATTTGGTCGTGTTTTACATGTAGTATATCTGTCCGCTAGAATGAAAGCAACAGTGTTCCCAGTCTCCTCAGACATTACTTAATAAGAAAGGGCCCATATTATGCTGATACCTAAGAGCACACAAGGATGTAGTCTTATAATCTCAATTATTTTGGATTACTTTAATGCATGTATGCGATAACTGATGGACTTCGCAGAGTTCTTGGAAAGAGACTGTAAAATTTAACTGCTGGCATCTAATGTTTCATGGAAACAAGCAAATATATATCCCTCCTCAAAAGGGAAGCAGTTGAATGTAAGGACCATTATGGAGCATTCACACAAATGAAAGCTGTTACTGTTACCCACAGCATATACTGTGCCCCTCTAAAATTGGCATTTGTGAAAATGACTTGATAAAAGCATATACACTCAACTTCAGAATTATTGACACTCTTTATAAAAATGAATATATAAAATTAATAACATGCAAAATTATATTTTGAGCTTACAAATCATAAAAATTTATCAAAAAAGTAGTGCTTTATTTTTTCCTGCAAAACACTGGTTTCTAAATGATCAGCCTTAAATTATCAGAACCTAATAAACTGGCAACTCAGTGTATAAATATTACTAATGGATTTTCAATGTAAATGGTTCTTGGAGATGCAGGTATGCGTATTTGTCTATATGCAATATTACTGTCAAATATTTTTGCACAAGTGAAAGAAAAAAAAACGGAAAGCCATGTAATGAATAGGAAAAATAAATTGGATTACGAGAAGTCTATTCTAACATCCAGTTTAATATTTGAAGATTTCTCAACCAGTCCCCATGTCCTCTAAACTCCTTGTGTAAATTAAGACCTCGGTCAACCCCACTAAGCAATGATTCATACCATATGGGATTACTTCACTTCTCTGCAATTCAAGTCTAAAGAGCCTTGTAGTTGAACCAGCATGCAGAGCTTTTTGTGAAGCAGTTACCAGTGTCAAAGGCTAACAAAAAGTGCACTGAGGATAATTTTTTTTAAGTATGAATCATAGTTACAGCAATTTATTTAAACAGTACCCTCAAAAACGACCAACTGACAAAACCTCATAAAATTAGCACTTGATTCAATTTTGTAACATCTATTTAGGTTAAATTGTGAACAGTGATTTACAACACCTAACGCATTACTTCTTTTTGTCTCATCTCAGCCAGGTGAAGCAAAAAAGCTATTCTGCAAGGGCCCTTACAGTGCTTTAATAAGAAGCATATGTCTGGACTAGAAACTGGAGTGGAAAAAAAATAGAGTACAAGAAACAGAAGGTAAACCTGGCAGTGAGTCTGAAGCATTCAAGGACTTACATCATTTGTGATGTTGAGCTCTTTTGTGATTCTTCTGTGGGGCCTTCTCCTTTGGAAGATTGCAAACATTTGTTTGGCTTACGTAGTTTCACACAGGTATGAATGTCTATAAAGTGACAAAATCCAGGTTGAAATTTTGAGGATAGAAAATATTGTTCTAAACCCACAGCCTTATGTTATATAAGGCAGGAAATTAAGCTTTTTTGTTACACCATTAAACCATAGACTTTTAACTCAAATCATTTTTTCTTTCTCTCTGATAAGAAAGGATAGATCAAAACCCTTGCTTCCCAGTTGCCTCATAGCTCTGTCTAATTATCATGTAGGCTATGAGGCCATCTGCTGGTCAAATAGCCAGGCAACTACAAACCCTGGCAGAATCAGAATTTCTCTTGGTGCGGTGTCACATAAATGAAATACAACAGTACAATACAATACAATATAATGCAGTAAACAATATGCCTTGTACTATGAAGTACTATACAACATAACAATACAGTAGTGCAAAAAGCAGTACACAGTATTCCACATAAATACTTCCAGTGGTAAAGAATGTGCAATGATACAATGGTTATCA
>JAOUQW010000049.1:8865729-8882008 GCA_028565825.1 Olivaichthys viedmensis
TATAATATAGTCTTACAGCATGCATATTATCGTTCAGAAAACAGTTCTGTTTTTATTATAATATTATATTATATTATAATTGACTATATATAGTATAATATAGTCTTACAGCATGAATATTTCCTGTTGTTGTGTACACTACAGGATTACAAAAACTATGCGATTTAAATTTGTGAATGTAATCAGTTCAGTCTCTTGCCATTTAATTAGCCTGCTGAATATTTTATGGCCTCATTTTTGGTAAATATTATTTTCAGGAAGCAAGCTGGTTTGCGCAGGGATGCAATCATTTATTCATTCGTCCATCCAGCTTGATGGACTATGATGCTGTTTAATAATTAGATTGTTATTAGTCCATGTGCATGTGTGTTGTATAGCCTGAGATTAATGTAACGCAAACTGCATTTGACCACACTGCAAGCAGCTAGGCTGAAAGCCAGTTTACCCACCTAGATACATCGTCCTGGTGTCTGTGTAGAGCTGCAGTGTCCAACTCCCTGGAGATCATGTGACACGCATTTTCGTATGCCTTTGCATCTATTTGGCATGTTGTCATAGGTCGAGGTCAATCACGGCAACTTGTCTTGCACTGCATTTGGTGCAACCACAAATGAGCGTATAGAAATGTATTAAGGCTTTATTAGAACCTTATGTAGAAGTCAGTATGTGTACTTTCCTCATGCTCAAGTTAAACAGTGTAAAGAATGAACTCCTTCCTATAAATGCTGCTAAAATACTTTCACATCGCTTATGGTTATGTCATGCATAATTCAACATACTGTATTAATGACAAATATACTATTCAGCTGATGGTGTTGTGCCTGAGTGTGGGGCTGTGTGTGTGTGTGTTGTGCCTGAGTGTGGGGCTGTGTGTGTGTGTGTGTGGGGCGGTGGGTGGGTGTGGGGCTGTGTGTGTGATATTTAGAGGTGATTGAGAAGAGGTGTGTGTGATATTGAGAGGTGATTGAGAAGAGGTGTGTGTGATATTGAGAGGTGATTGAGAAGAGGTGTGTGTGATACTGAGAGGTGATTGAGAAGAGGTGTGTGTGTGATAAGAAGGTGATTGCGAACGAGGGTATGTGTCTTGTGAAGCATCATGGGAATTGGAGTCCGTGTTCTGTATTGAAGCATGTGGTGACGTGAGACGCTGAGGATTCTGGGAAATGGAGTTCAGGTGCTCATTGCAAAAATATGAAAAAATTTGCGACGTAATACGAACAATTTCATAGAAATTTTTATTTATTTAAAAAAAGTGAAAAGATACTTTAATTTGCACTAACATTTATATTAAGGCTAACTTGGAAGTTTCTTTTTTCCCCCCATTTCATTGTAAACTTGGAAGAGGTTTTAATTAACCCAGATTTGCAGGTTGCATATATATGTTTTTTATTGTTCAATGTTTGAAATTAAATACTTTGTTGTTTCCCCATGATTCATAATATATCTTGAAGTATAAATACTGTATTTTGATTGCTCCGTGTTCTTCTATAGAATATTTTACTCTATTTTTAACATGTGCAAAGAGTCAATCATCTGAATGGAGATAAAACCTCCCTAAACTCGATAGTTGCTGTCCTTGAGGGATTCATTCCTCATGTAATTTGTTTGGAAAATAAAATAGTGTCAAATACCGTTAATAATATAAAAAATACTGTGATATGATATTTTTGTCATATCGCCCAGCCTTAAGGGAAGCTGATGATGTTCAGTGACTTTACAAATGATGCATTAGGCATGTGCAGCCCAGAACAGTCTGGTGATTTACACAGAAATCTACAGAATGTACGTACTAGACACATGCTACTTCGGAATCTACAGTAAAATGCATGGTAGCGGTGGGTCATGAGGCAAAAATATTGTACTTTACATTACACAATACTCATCACAATTTCTTTTGCTCGGCTTTTGCTAATAAAGTGTGAACTAAACAATGGAGCCATAATATGAAAAACATTAACTGTTAAATCTTTTAGTCCAACAGTTACAAAACATTATTTAACAACTATATACACTTGTTTTATTTAACGAGGCAAAGGATGGACACAAATGTATTTTAACGTCCAAGCACCGACACCTGACAATACCCAGACATACCCAATATACTCAGAGAAGTGCATCATGATGTTAATATATTGTGATATCAATATTACATCGTCCAGCCCTAGTCCATATACTTCGCTATACATATAACATTAACATCAGCTCTACGATACACAGGGCATACAGAGAGCCACTGCACAGCGCACACAGCGTACAGAAATCCAGCGTACAGCACACTAATGCAGTAGATAGAACAGTACAGCACAGTACCTGTTTCTCGACGTGTTCTGCGGGCCAGCCCTGCACGTGTTTGATGAGGTTCTCGTTAAAGTGTGCTGCCAGCGAGGGTGTGAAGGAACAGGCTGGTCTGGCCGCGGCTGTTCCAGATGGTACTGAACCCGCAGGCCCTGCTCCGCTTCCTATGCCGGCACTCTGACCACTGCCACTACCGTTATTACTGCCACTGTTTCCAACATGGTTGGGACCGGGAGAGGGGCTTCTCTGACTGCTACAGGGAGGAGACGTCACAAGACCGTAATGTTAAAATACAGTTTAAAAGTAACGGCAATACAGTTTAAGCTCCATTACAAAGCAAGTCCATCAACAGTTCAAATTGATTTTCGACAAAGGTTAGAGTAGAGTCTCAGTTACGGTTCTTTAGACAGCGTTAGATAACGTTGCATTGTTTCCAACTGCAGTTCCAGCGCTGACCAGAAGATGGCAGCCCAACACCACAATCAGATATGATTGTTTTACCCAATGAAATAAGACTAGGACTATAAATGTCTGGCGCTGGTCATACATAAACACAAGCAACACTGCAGCATCGCTCATGTCTGGCGTATAAACGCACACAAGAACACAATGTCACTCCCACGCCAACAAGTGCCTGTGGTTCAGCTTCATGCCAAAATTGGGGCCAAATGGAACATTTGCAGATATAAGGTACATATACTGCGATTACTTTTTCTTGCTTTGGGACGTACACACACCTCTGTCTCTGCAGTGTCCGTGGGGAGTTGCTGTTGTCATGGTGTTTGTCTGAGGGGAGGGGCTGCTGAGACGAAGGTGGAGGAAGAGAACTGGACTTAACCCCCAGAGAATTCACCTTAAAAGAGAGAAAGATGGAGCACAAGAAAGAGAGAAAGAAAGACGTAGAGAGAGTAATAAGGACAGGGTGCAATAGTACTACTTAGCACAAACCTTACTGTAAATTCAGCCTGAAGCAGCTCCTACAGTGTGTTTACCTTGGTCTGAGACGAGACAGGCGTGGTACTCAGGGGGGGTTTCAGGGGCGCCGTGTTAGTTTGGGGCGTACTGATCCTGGGGGACACATACGACCGTGGAGACGAAGCATCTGATGTCAGCGACATTGGAGACTGACTGGATTGCTGAGCTACTCCACGCAAAAGAAAACAGACAATAAATGGAAGAAAGAGAAATTAAACAGTTAATCTTTGTGCAGTTTAAAAAAAAAAATCCAGATTATGGATGTTTTTAAATCCAGATTAAAAACATACTTGTAGACGATTTGTAGTAATTTGAATACATTTCATTAATTCATTAATGATTGTAGATTGTTTCATCCTAAATACTTTGCAAGCAGCTGTTTTCAACTGTGGGGGAACAAAAAAAACATCAGTTTTTAAATTTGGGTAATTCAACTAATGAGAAAAGGCAGCTAATTTCCCCAATGAAAAAATGAATGAAAGAGAGCCAATAACTTCAATCAGCTTTTGACAGTGTCTGTCTTCCAAACCGAGCCAATCATGACATTCCAGCCATATTCTAATGACAAATGCTCAAAAACCATCAGCCGGCCTGCAACCTAGCTCAGACAAAATCCGTGTACTTGCTCGAGAGTCACTGCCTCAAGAAATCCACAGCTGCAAGACCACTTCAGCAATAAAGCCTTATGGCTAATCATGCTAACATGGCCACAACTAGTTTCAGCTCCAACCAATACACTCGGCCAATACAGACAATTTCACAAATAAGTGTTTATATAGAGTGACTAGACAGGTGCCACTAATTTGTAATACGAGAATATTGCAATCAACCACACAATATTTCGTTCCATTTAGGAGGCAGCTGCATTTTAATATCCTGCACGCTTTGAAACAAATGATGTCCCACTCAGAAGGCAGCAGAACAGCCATCTCCTAAAGTAGCTTTTTTTTTTGTTTACAACACTGGGCAGCGACACGCATCCTTATCAACAAAGACAGGTCTATCTCATAGCTCTGTTCAAGTTTAAGACATGGCAGACAGAACTGCCAACCTGAACGAGGAATACATTTACAAATGCATTTTACTGTCCAACACCTTCGCAAACATGTCTATATATATATATATATTTTTTTTTTTGCACGCACGCACATTTTAATTTATAGTCATACTTGTGTTTGTAGATTTCCAGAAGCTGTTCCCAGGCAGTGTCTAACTTGCTAGCTAGCATTAATTAACTGTTAGCTAGCTACGTTAAACGCCGGTCTTCCAGCTCTCCATTTTCTTCTTCAGTGGAGGAAAAATTAGAGGGACAGTGCAACAGCTAATTGGCCAGCTAAATATTTGCAGCTTAAAACAACATATTGCGGTGTTAAACGTCCACGACGGTGCACGAGGTCAAACTGACTGCTTTTAAAAGCTAATTATTTTTCCGTGTCCTCTTTCATGTATGTGAATGGACTTTTTTCCCCTCAAGGAAAATGTATTTGCTCGGAATTCTCAGTTTGCATAAAAACACAAATAGTCTTTTTAAACAGAGTCAGTTCTTGTATTAGGGTTAGCGAATGGACCAAAGCAGCTGTTTAAAAAGACATGTGCTTTTATGCAAGCTGAGAAGTTAGCAAGTGGCTTTGAGTAAACAAATATCACACAGCATGCTTAAACTTAATGTCGCTGAATAGTCCTGAATGCAACGCTGCTGAGTTCCATAAAAACTCAGATGACGGGTGTTTTTTTTATGAAACTCATCAGCGCTGCATTCAGGACTTAATTCTATTTCATTTAATTAATTTAAGGTTGTTTTCAGACGTACAGTTCACTTAACTTCAGGTACTCAAATGTGGCATCATATACAAATGATGCTAGGAAAGTTGATAAAGTTGCCTGCTAAAATCTATTTCTAATACAATATAGTGAACTGCAATAAAAGATGAAGCAGCCATCATGATGTGGATTTTTTTTAAATTAAATATTTGCACATTTCCAAATAGTTAGTGATTGACTTAACCCGCAGAGGGTTGGTTTACATTCTTCGTGTGTTTTTCCTATGTTCTCTTAAATCAAGCTTTATTGAATGATGTATCATTCTGTTGGGTGAAAACGCATAATTATATAACGTGGAAACCATTTAACGAGCCGAATTTCCTTTTGTTTACTTCACAGTTCTCTGTGTGAATTACATCATTAAGCTTGGTTTCTCTGTTAAACACGCATTTCGAGGAGTATTTACATCTGAAGCATGACCATCATCAAGCTTGTTAGACTCTCTGAAGAAGAACGAGCCTATTTACCATGGATGCCAGACCACTATTGGCCGAATCGTCCCTCTGTACAGGTAACCATAGCCATCGTTATTGGTGACGACTTGCCATGGACAACCTAACCTCCCCCCTAATACACATCCAGCTGATTGCGAGCAACTGTAGTTTGGATTGATGGCACTGGTACCCAATTAAGTGAAAATTACAGTGGTATATGGGTTGATATTGGTTAATCTAATTTCTCAGCAGGAAATAATGTTCGGAGTAGCATGTAAAACATTTAGCACGCACATTTCCAGCGTTGTTAAACATCATTTTACACTCGCTTTATGCACATGTTCGTATCAGATAAGGAAAACAAGACGTTCAGCGTCGCTCCTGGGTGGAGCAGATGTTCATGAACGGCTTTGACCCCACGCAAGATCTGCAAACTTCTAATGAATTTTACATTGTTTATTATTTATAAATAATAAAAACATTGGGGGTGGATTGTTTCGAATAATAAACCAGAAATGTGAAAATAAAAATGCAAGGTGCAGGGGGGGTAAACCGTCAAGGCATACACTTAGCAGGCTGTGTAGCTAATCATATTTATCTTAGATATCTAATCTTTTATATCTAAGCATTTATAATTTATGAATCCATATGTAATATCTATTGATCCGTATAAAAATCTTATAGACCGTTTCTTTTTTTATACTTAAATGCAAAAACAACAAGCGTGGTGGTAGAGCAACAATTTGCAGAGTGGTGAGCAGACAGTGGAATATGGGATGACGGTGTGAATGTGTGAAGAATGAGAGAGATGACCAATGCATGTTTGTTTTCTAATTGTTTTCTTTGACATGGGCTGAACCTAAAGGATGAGACATCGCAGGATGAGTGGGAGCCAGAAGCCGCTACGCTGTTGAGTAAGACACAAACTGTGCGAGTTGATGCAAGAGGAAGAGGCAGGGAAAAGGGAGTTGTTATATTGTTATTTTATAGTTTGTTATATTGCTATTTTATAAAAAAAAATTAGATTATACCTAATACTTAATAATAATAATTCAAATGGATAACAAAACTACCAAAGGGTTACCTTTCAGAAGAGACCAATATTAAGCCTGTGGTCCAAAGGGTTCAAGAGCAGTAGGCGTTTTATTTTGGGTACGTCATATTGGTTACCCAAGTGTTCTATTGGAAGTTCTTTGAAAGCGCCTGGACATCGTCTTAGAAATGACGCACAAAACTAATTATTGGTGGTGTTATCAATACGTTACAATGGTTAGTGGGTCAGTCTTGTAGCTCTGAATCTATTGTGTTTCTAGGTTGACCAGGCACAGCCACAGGCATCTGTTTTTACAAAGATCTTTTAGACTGGAAGAAAAATAGCTCCACTTTTACTGCGTTTGATGTTCTGTTACTCTGCTGCAGTGAAACTTGTATTTATTCTGACAAATGTATAAACTACCCAAGGGTTACATTTCAGAAAAGACCAGACTTATGCCTGTAATCAAAAGGGTTCAAGAGCAGTAGCCATTTTATTTCGGGTGTCATATTTGGCTGGATTCCAAAAGTGGGGGTGTTTGAGAAGGGGTTAAGAGAGGAGTACGAGCAGTCTTGGCATGGATCGTGCACGGCTGCAGACTGTGTGTGTGTGTGCGTGTATGCGTGTGTGCGTGTGTGCGTGTGTGGGTAGGTGTGTGTCGTGGCTGGTACCTTGACTAGAGAGCTGAGCAGCCTGGGAGAGAAGTGTTGTGATGTTGAAGGCAGACGGACCAGCAGTCAAGATCTTGTGGAGCATCGACTGCAGAGAAGCCTGTGTTACCGCAGCTGTGAGAACTAAAACATGCACAGAAAGAAAAAGAACAGAGCAGAGGGAGAGCAAGCAGTCATCAATTATACAGATTACATTCAGGAATAAAAGTTCTGAGAAATCATTCACCCCTTTCTAAATAAATAAATAAATAAAAATCCGCTCACAAATCATCTTGGCACATATCAGTGACGTGCGTGAATAATAGCGCTTTTCCCCCGGACAGCGCGGGATTGCACAGTAACAAATCCAAGCCCAAAACTAATCGGTACCCCGATCCAAATACCTGTGTCCGTTTCTCATCACAAACGCTACCCATGAAAGTAGGAGGAGTTGGGAGGTGAGGCGTATTTTCTTTTAAATAAATGTGTGGCGCTGTCATTTGTCTCCATCATAAAAGAAAAACTATTCAACACAAGACTGTTTGTTTCAATGGCAACGAGCGACCCAAATAAAGAGAGCAAACTTCGACAGACGATGTTAAAATCCAACAAAACGACAAATAGCTGCATTTTCTGTGGCTGAATCTCAAATGCCATCATGTTACACCCTATACAATGAGCCTTTACAGTCAATGACCCAACTTTAAAATGGTGGATTTTACATTGACCATGTGTAGCTTAAGATGGGTAAATATCAGCGACAAGAAAACACCACGAAGTAAATAAATATAAACAAATCTGAAGTATGTATGATAAAATTGTGATAATGTTTCCTGAAGCTGCCAGGAAAAGGCCATTTTAAAAGAGCAAGATACTTTGGCAAACAATCACTACACTAGTACTGAAGATTGCTGGGCCGTACTGTCTGGCAGAAATAAGAGTCCACCAAAACACGTCATCAGGACGATTCTGTGACGATAGCGTTTGACCAAATCAATGGCCTGCACCATTTCTAGCTCGCGTGGTACCTGGGCAGGAAAGGTAACCACATTGAGCACTTGGTTATGGTACGGCTCACTCGGCAGTGAAAACAACAGAATGCAGGATCACGGTTAATTTACTGGTGTTGTGCCGCACGGTCTGGTGGAAAAGCGTTACATGCAACCTATTTAAAATGTTGCACAGGCATTTGAAATCAGCTTTCCAAATGCAAAGCACATTTCTAGACGAACACCAGTTAGTACTAAAGCAGCAGCTGTCAAAAGGCAATACACCAAACTGTTTCCACCAGCAAATGTTTGAACAAAATCACTTTTTGACTATTCCAAGTGTCACTCAGTGCATCAAGGTTACCTTCGTTGATCTTGGCCATATCAACGCTGGCATTGTTCAGCTGCAGCGCCGTCTGTAGCGCTGGGAGAAGCTGGCGCAAGAGGGAGGGGTCTTGTAGGATAGTCGGTGTGGCAGGGGACTGCATCACCGGGGAAACTGTAGAACCTGAGGCGGAGCTAACAGGATTGGCAGCACTTAGGCCAGACACAGCAGCAGAGGAAGAGGATGGGGTGAGGGATGAAGGCTTTTCTGTGGCAACCGCAGACTCTGTATGGGATGAAGACAGAAGTAGATCTGTGATAACGGTACATGATCAACCGCTTGCCTACATTAAAGGACATCAGTTCAGAGAGGTAGAAGAGGACGCTCGGACATGTACTGAAGCTTCAGAAACGCCCATTAACATGCAAAGAAAAATTTCCAGCAGTCCAAAATCCAGTTCCCAAAATCGACACGAAATTTTCAGCAAGTGGCCAAATGGAAGTCCCTTCCACTGATGTTCAAAAGATCCTTAATTTACTACCTACGTGAATGATGAACTGTCAGTAAGTTTACATGCACAAATAATTAAACTGATATAACAGGACTCCAGCTATGCAACATGCTTTTACAGGTTTTCTGACAGACTGCACAGTGGTAAAGAGAAACAAGTTCATTTTAGACGACAACAAACTTGATTACCCTAAGAGGTTAAATGCAGACCAATGAAATGGAAATGAACAGACTGTTCTTAAATTATTTGAAAGATTATATATAGAATAAAGATTTTATACTAAATAACTTAAGAGCAAAAAATAAAACCACACAAAGCTTTAATCCTAGTAAGCCTAGGGCTAATAATAATAATAATAATATTTATATATCATCATTTATGATTAAGATAAACCTAATAAAAAACTAAAGAAAGTTTTGCATGCTTTTATTTATGAGCCATATAGTCCGACTGTGAAACAAACCTAAACCTATTTTTACAGTAAACAAATCTAGTTACTGTAAAAATCCCATTTCTCTGGAAGTAGTTAAGCATTTTTAAACAGTAAGCCAATTATTTACAGTAAATCACTTGAATAACGACTCACAGTAAATCACTGTTAATACCGATTATTTACAGTAAATCGCTGAGTGCCGATTATTTACAGTAAATCGCTGAATGCCGATTATTTACAGTAAATCACTGTTAATAACGATTATCTACAGTAATACAGATTTCAACGATGCATGTACCTTTATATTTATGAATTGGCAAGCAGAACATTCACACAGGTCATAAGATGAACACCGTTTCTTGAAATTTGTGACAATCATCATCGAAGACAACTTGGCAGGCAAACTGTCCTCGTCAAAAGTCCCCATGAGCCAACATTTCCACAAGTCCCTGCCTTTCTCCTGCATTCATATTTCTGGTCTAACTGTAGTACCCATGGTGACAGCAGCAACAAACATGGCACATGTCTCACAGGTTTTTTTTAAATTTTTTTGCTGTCGTTCATAAATACATTCAAAACCGTGATTGGACATTGCAGTGACGTAAAACATAAACCACAGTGAACTATCCATGTTGGTAGCTAGCTAACTAGCTAACATTCATCTCCCCTGCACTACTCAACATACTAGTGTTGTCACGGTACTGAAATTCAATAAAATGAAACTTCGATACAATACTTTGGTATCGAAAATGGTATGGAATATCGATATTTTTCAAAGGCGGATGGATGACAAAACTGGCATAACAATGACCACTCGCACCAAACGCAATTATATAAAACACATGCCAACACGAACTCAGAGTTGCTCATGTGAGGCTTGTGTTTGTATTTTTAACGCAAACTAAAGTGAGGCTCATGTTCGCACAGGCAGTGCAGAATCTGCAGATAGAGCCACATGAGAGAAAAATAGCAATACAGCTATTTGTGTCAACAACCGTTCATTTTTAATGAACACCGGGAGCGTTCAGTTGTCAAAACAAATGCCGAGGCCATTATTGGATGCTTTACGGTTACTTCAAGTTAGCTTAGCTGTCGTTAGCACTTTTTACAGCTCTTAGCCCAAGAATAGGACAATAAACCTTTATCAGGAAGATAGTTTACTGAGACAGCTTGTTAAATGTTTCAGTGATATTGAAAAAGGGAGCCATTTGTACGCTTTGTACAGGTCAGCGTGTAGGTCCTTCAGGTGTTTTGCCAGATTGGATGTGTTCACACCTTTAGTTGGTACTGTTCTGAAGCACCGTTTGCATACGGGCTTGCTCATGTCCATTGCCTTGCCATCCTCATTTGCCTTGAAGCCAAAGTATGCCCAGCACTCCTGCTGTTCTTGTCGACCAAGACTGGCTGCAAAAACTGTGAAGCTGCTGCAGTTGCCATTTTAGCAAAACAAACCGCACCGCTAACGAGAGGAAGTCTCGCGAGGCTGAGGACCGGTGTATATGAACGGGAGCCTGTGTGCGTTAACAAAAGAGCGAGCAGGAAAGCGCTTCTTATATGGAGATACTTATAGAATCGATACGGCAGGAAACGAGTATTAGTTTCAAATGTTCAGTATCGCTATTTTTGACAACACTACAACATGCGCACGCTGTGGATATGCAAATAAATGTGACCGCAGTCCAAACAAATCAAATTTAGTCACTTGTCATTTACAATGTTGACACCAGGTCTAAAACTAAACAATAAGAACTGCCTTATTTTAAAATGACCCAATCCCCCCCCCCACATGATTAACATTTATATAACCATTTTAGTTAAACTCAATCTTCAATTTAAAACAATATTTTTAGCCCGTGACAAGCAGATTATGTACCCAGGCTATCAGTCCTTCATTTGTAGTTGCCCAGTGGACAAGTGGGTTCAGCAGGCTGCTCATGTAGCAAATACCAGCCTTTTTTCTTGGTCCAACAAGCAGAGAGGAAAAAAAGATGACTTCATACTGACGTTCTCAAAAAAAAAAAAATAATAATAATAATAAAATAAAAAAAATAATAATAATTTACTATGTGTTTTAACGCGCTTCAGACGGTTCATATATCCCGACGCACCTCGCTGCTATAACTAGCGCGGGCTCTACTCACTCCCAAAACCCGCCGGCTGCTAAAATGCAGACATTCACCGAGGCCATGGGTAGTATTTTTACTAGTTAGATCAATTAGCTTGCGCAGATGAGAAACATCAGGAACACGAAGTGAGGCGGAAACACTGACAAAACGTGCAGCACAACGTGTCATATAACTCTACTGATTGTACAACGCAGTTCAACAGCATGTCGAGCGAAAAATGTTAGCCAAAGCCGCTTTGTCGTGCGAGCATGACACGATATGCTACATCAGAGACATCAGGAGAGGATAAGGACTACGGCTATATAAAGTCATCCCTTTCCTGGTAATTCAAGTATTATCTCTGTCGAGAAATGTTACATCCCCATGCACAACCCTAGTCTGTATTAATTAAACTATGTTAGCCACCACTTTTCAGCCTAGTTAATTAGGTTTCTAGGCAACCAAAACACAGGACTGGACAAGCACATTGAAGCCTTCACTTGCCCAGTGGGCTAGCTAATGAATTTATGATTCGTCACACATCATCAAAAGGCACCCGTGTGTCACATTTCAAACATTTTCTTTTTGGTTCCCTTAAATATCCGTCTCAATCAGAGGCTCTGAGTGCACGTGCCTGCTGAACAGCTAAATTCTAGGGTGCAATGCTGCAAACGTTGTGGGAGTTTTCATTCCCATTAACCCCCCCCCCCATCTAATTCTATTAACCACTATAAACCCACTATAAAAACTGTCGAAGAAAAATCAACCCAAAACACTCCCAAACTGACAAAGTGATGTTCTTCATGCACGCTTGAACAAAGCCTAGATACGCGACACGAGGGACAAGTAGTACACATTGGACAGAGCTATGAAGTGCAGAAAGCTTGTAGCCCATGTGTGGTTAGAAATAGCAAATAGGCATGACTGAAGAGCACCATAATATCCATGATGTGTAATTTGTGTAATAGTAGCGAATACAAATCTCACCACAGTTATTGCAAGGCAATAATCAAGAGAAAGAAATGGCCCGACACGCTGTTTAATAAACGATAAACAAGCCAAGATGGGCCACTGTGTCTGGCAATGTAGGTTTCCAATTTTTTTTTTTTTAATTATAATAATTATTTTTTTTTTAAAAACATTGTACAATATTGAAAATAGTGTCATGACCGTCTTGTCCAGACCTGCCGTATGAAAAGCTGTGCTGGAATTCTGGAATTCAAATCGTCCAATTTAATAGCCATCACGATAGATACAATTAATTAGCGATTCTCGTAACCAGTCAATCGGGTCAGGCCTACCGTGTGCAAGACGAGCCGAGGGTAATCAGTATAGCTTTTCAAACAAGATAACTGTGAGAAGCCGTGCTGCAGCAAGCATGCACAAACCACAATTTTACCTCCTTTAAAATACAGTTCAACGGCAGTTTGTCTTCATGGCTGGACCACCACATCAAGAACATTCACTCCCACCTACTTCATTTGACTATTTTACTCTTTTCCAGTCTACTATATAAATGTATGGATGTACTTTTAAGGTTAAAATTCAGGCTTTTAGGAAGCCAACTACAATCAACATCCTCTTCAGCACTACTACACCAATCTCTGCATCATCACTTACAACTTATAAATGTAACTCCTTGAATCCAGCCACCATGATCCCTATGAACAACAAGGCTCCAAATAAAGAAACACAGTCACAGTCCCTGTGAGCAGAGACGTGATACTGGCTGATACTCACTGGTAGTGGTGAAGCTGGTGGGAGCCGCCTGCATAGCTTCACGTCTGTAGTCTCGGTCTTTAGGGAAGCTGTTGACCACTGCTGTTGTTGCTGTTGCCACTTTAGTCGTCTCCTTCTGTCTATGCTCTCTGTAGCACACAAGACAGGGGGATAATTCGTACGGGAGAGTGCGAGTGAGTGCTTTTGGGAGAGGAAAATAGATTCCACACGGCTGTTAGGAGGGAAGGTTAATGATCTCACCCCTTTTCACCAGACAGTATGGTAACAAATCTGTGATTCCATATTTGGCGTTATTTCCATTACCAAGAAACCCATGCTGTAACCAAGTACCCGTGCTAAAGGTTTCTTCCCGAACAGCACGGCACAGTTTCCGTCTCTTTTTAAATGGCCCATTTCTGGCCATTTAGGAAGCATTATCCCAATTTTAGCACAAAATTTAATAATTGTGTGTTTCAACAATTTGTTTCTATTGATTTACCCACAGTAATGCTTTCTTTTCGCTGATACTTAGCTTGATTTTACACTTCTTACTCTACCCCTGATCCACGTAAAATCCACCATCATTAAACTAGGCTGAATCCTAAATAGCTTCCGGTTCACTATATGCACTCAACATTGTCTCTATTTTTCACTTAGATTAAAAGTATTGGCACACTTGGCCTCACTGGGCGCACTTGCTGCCGTTGCAGTAGACCAACAAACGCGCTGGGTCTCGTGCTTAATAGGAGCCCGATGATGTAGACAAGCGCCTGCAACACACCATGGACTCACACTGTAACTTGATAAAACTACATGCCCGTTTTATTTTTCTTTTGAAGAAAATTAATTTGCAAATTTAAACAAGTATTTTACTAATCGAATAGATGGTTGCATAAGTACTTGATTAGCTTCCAGAGAATCCCACCCACTTTCACAGGTAACATTATGTGATGGGAAATGGACACGGGTACTTGACCAGGGTAGGAATAGTTCTGGATTCGGATTAGCAACCATACGTTGCCGTCAGGTATAAAAATGCTATCAATATCCAGGCTTGCCTAAAACAGACTCAACTGAACTGACTATTTCTATTTCACATTACCACCATCTTAATCTCCCCCCACTTATTCCTATACCAAATTTCCAAATAAGCAAATACATCTAACCAAGATAAATCCTCTAGTTATTATATGTTGCCCTCTGCTCCCAATGGCTTCCCAAAACCACAAACCACTGCAGTGATCACAAACCACTGCAGCAAGCAAACCGATAATAACAACAACTCGAAAGACGCCGCCTGACTTCCTTCTAAACAGAACATTAAATATGTGCTATTTGATAAAGCATTTGTTGGTACCTCTCCAGCCACTCTTTGGGCTTCTCCCACTGTGACACTTCTGTTCTGCAATTGTAGTAGTACTTCTTCCCTGAAGAGCTGATGTGCTCTGACCAATCGTCTGCAGGGTCGTATGCCTGAGGAGTTAAAACAACGAAACCAAAAAAACGTTTAAAAACGAAACAGAAAGGTCACCAAAATAGATTAGGACATATGAAACACTAGTGCTGTACGCGTACAACTCCAGATTTGGCATCCAACATCTAGCATTTCTTTTTAACACTAATAAAAGACACAGTGCTCCATTAAAATGCAGTCCTAGCACCGAATATGTAACTTCAAAATCATACAAATCGTTTAGCTGATCAGAATTTTTGGATGCATGTATGAAGTGTGCTGTGGTCAACGGTTGCAATTCACATTCTTGCTTTTGGCTTTTTCACAAAACATTTTACCCAACATATCAAGATTACTAACGGAAGGTGGAGACAGACAGAACAAAGGAAAATCAATGAATCAGAGGCAGACAGTGGTGGAAATGCAGATAGTCAAGATTGGCAGGAACAGACCCGACAAAGGCAATCATGAAGCGACGGTAAGAAATAGAGAGATGAGTGAGGAATCAGGGGGAGGGGCAGTTCAAGGGAGCAAAACAGAAAGCACATGAAGAGAGCCACATCCTGATGCAAGCGTCTGTAATATTAGACAAGGCAGATCTTGGTGCATCACCTCTGCAGACTCTATTATCTAACCGCCTAGCCAGTATTTAGCAACGCTACAAATCCTGATATGAATATACACTCAAGTTGAAAGCGTAACTTAGATCTGTACTTTCCACATGAAATGGCACATTTCTGTACAAGAAAGATTTCCAAGTTCATGAGACCCAATTATTCAGTATTCCATAAATAGCCTCGTCATTGGTCGTCATTACGTCAACTAGCCAGAGGATTAAAGATACCGAGCAGCATGTACATGACACCAGAATTATAATGCATGTCAAGAGGTAAGAGGTTGGGGGCAGTTATAATAGCAAAAATATTCTGGCAACTTGTATGACCACCCTTTATCACATCCAGAAAGAGAAATGCCAACTTTTGCTTTTTACTATTAATACCAGAACATACACGATTTGACCATTTTGTTACGTGTGATAATAAATGAACATCTGTGAAACCCAACACACTAAATGACAGTCTTCTGATTTTGCCGTAAGGGTATGCAAACTTTTGCAATCAATTGGATAAAAAGGTGTGAAATGCTAACAAAACATTACAATGAGGCAAATATAACTGGAACATCCATCTGGCAGTATTATCCTTACATCAGTAGGTTAAAGAAACCCAACAATCAAATGCATGCAGAGACAACAGATTTAAACACCAAGACTGCCCAAAGAAGAACTGGGGCTTTCTGCTCCATTAGCACACAAAATGATTTAAGATGGAGCATATGGGTGACTAAATATAGCACCGTCTCAAACCCATTCCCACACTCGTATAGAGGGATTATGACACATTAATGTTGGACATTCATCAAATCCTGCCAAATAATCTTCAACTTTACCCAGCTCCAAGTTTCTACTGTGCAGACCAGACAACTTCACCTTGCAGAACAGACATACACATTATATATATATATATATATATATAT
>JAOUQW010000049.1:8882668-8898171 GCA_028565825.1 Olivaichthys viedmensis
TGTAGAAACGACATTTAATTTCAATGTATACAAGGTATATGGAGGAATGACAATAAAAACCTACTTGAACTTGAACTTGAACTTGCTGTTGGTTTTGCAATTTCTTATTATCTTTATTCCCCTCTTTCCTGGTTTTCTTTCTTTCTTTCTTTCGCTCTGTCTCTATTTTATCCTTCCTTACATCCTTTCTTTTTTCCTTTTCTTTTCATTCTTAATTCCTTCCACTCTCCACCATATTTCCTTATTTCTTTCTTAATTTCTTTTTCATCTTCTCCTTTCTTCCTTTTCTTTTTCTTTTTTCTTTCTTTCTTTCTTTCTTTCTCGTTGCTATTATTCGTTCTTCCTTTCTCTCTTTCTCTTTTTCTCTCCATCTTTTACTCCAAGCACTCTCCTCCCCTCCTTATTGTTTTTCTTTCTCTCAAACACACACACTCCCACCCTCACTCTTTCTCCCACCCTGTTTCCTCCCTCCCTGCCTCCCTTTATCTTCCTCTCGCACTCTCTCCCCTTCATCTCACCTACAACCAGTCAGTGCTCCCTCTCCTTTCTGCTCTCTCCCTCTGTCTCTCTTTCTTCCTCTGTATTTCTCTCTCCGTTTCTCTCTCTCTGTCTCCTTGGTCGGTGGGCTGTGACTCCCGGACAGTCGGCTGCTCTACACAAGCCTGTACAGCTGCTGCGCTCAAGCCAGGACCCACTCTGTCAACACTCAACACCGGGTAAGATGCAGGACACACACTCCACACCGGGTAAGAGGCAGAACACACACTCCACAAGATGCAGGACACACACTCCACACCAGGAAAGATGCAGGACACAGACGGCACACCGGGTAAGAGGCAGGACACACACTCCATACTGGGTAAGAGGCAGGACACAGTTATTTAACCCCAGGCAAGAGGCAAGACATGCATACTTCACACCGGCTAAGAGAAAAGCACATAAGGGAGCTGAGAGAGGGACCAGATTACTACATGCAGGAGAAGATAGTGAAGAAAAAAGAAATGGAATGAGGCGAGGAGAGAGTCGTGGCATGTCTAGAGACTGTGAAAGCATGGAGCGCTGCAGAAGAGTTGAATGCAGTTAATGGGATGGAGAAAAACAGCAGCGTGGAGCATTGAGAGAGAGAGAGAGGTTGTGAATGGGAATAAGTGAACGAGTAAGAGAGAAAGAGTGCATTGCATGGGTTGCCTGAAAACTGAAAGAAAGAGAAAGAAAATGAAGTGCAGAAACAGATTAAAGATTAGGAAAGAATGAGAGGAAGAGAATGGGAGAGCGAGAGAAGCAGGACTCTGTATGGATGAGATCTTTGTATGGCTGCAGTATCATCTTTGTCTAATACTCCATTCACAAACCCCAGCTGAGATCTGACAGAATGCCTGCGGTGTGTGTGTGTGTGTGGTGAAAGAGGTGAATGGACTGCACAAAATAAATGACCTACGGGTGACAGCTCCCAGTCTCCCTTTCTCTCCATGAATGGAGAATTACTTTTCCTTAGAGTAACAGGATCCATTAAGAGGGCACAAACTTCTACAGTAGTGTGTTGCAGTGCAGCACTGATGAAGGTTAAAAGGATGGTGATGGTCGATGATGATCATGAAGGTTGTCTGTTTTTCTCTGTTTCTCCCTTTTACACACACACACACACACACACACACACACACACACTGTCTCTCATTGGGTTAATCTGTGCAGCAGATTGTGAATGCAGAAACAGCTGCACAGAGTGAATGACTTTACCACTGCACAATCAGCAGTGTGTGCGTGTCCATGTTCGAGTGTGTGCAAGTGCACATTCCTGTAGGAGTAAAGAGCACAAGTAGAGAATGATAAGGGGTTTGCAGGCAACAAAGAAGGAATGGAGAAAATAGGGAAGATGGTAAAAAAAAGTGAATGAACTATAATCAGGGTATAAAAAGGCAGAGTGAAAAAAGAGAGTGACTTCTTTAAAACTATTTGCATTTAAATTCCTAAAGAGAGAGATAAGCATTGCATATGTTGGAAGCTGCATCGCTGCATAAGTGCCCGAATTGCTGCACTGGTGCTGACACATTGGCATGTCTCTCGAGACTGATTCATGCCCTCTCAGACTGCTGCACTTGGTTTGTGTGTGTGAAGGACTGTCAGCTAGTAAAGGCTATGATGTTGTTTCTTAGCTTAACCCAGCAGAGACATTCTGCAGTAATAGCACTAAAGTGTGTGCGTGTGTGTGTGTGCTGTGCATGTGGGTGTGGGTGTAAGATGCATCACTCCTGCAGGCAAGCTCAAGCTACTTGCTGTGGTTAATGAAATGGACATTAAATTACCCCTCCCCCTCATACATTAAAGAACTACTCCAGCGTTTTTTCAACTTTCAACCTAATCTCTATCCACCACATCTGTACTGTATGTGGATTACCACAGACAATAATTTTTACACGTTTCCCTGTACAAAGAAAAGAAAACCCGTCTGCTTGAAAACTCACTTATAATGGAAGTCTAAGGGCAGTTGTTGGATTCCGTCACAACTGTACACAACTATATGAGGCAAATTCAAAAGACTCCCAACATTAAACGTCTTAGGATGAGACAGACATGAGAGAAGGTCCTCCCAAAGCTGTTTTTATGCAGTGGTATCCAACTTTTCAATATTGGAGCGATACAGTGAAAGTGGTTCTGGTAACGCATAATGACAAATCTTTCCCTCTGAAGAAGTAGTCTCATCTCTGAAAGGACGAATTATACAGAATTAGAGCTTTGACTGAAGAATTAATGAAAGCGTTCTAACAAAATATTTGTTTTTGCATAAACGTTTATTGACGGAATTCAACGACTGCCCTTAGACTTCTTTTATAAGTGAGTTTCGAGTAAACAGGTTTTCTGTTCTTTTTTCCGTACAGGGAAATGTGTCAAATTTTTTGTCTATAGTAATTGCACATACGCTACAGATGTGGCCTATAGAGATTAGGCTAAAGAATGCTAGAGTATTCCTTTAATGAAATTGCAGTCACTTCACACATTCTGACCGGATCCTGACTGGATTACCAATGGCAGTGGGCAGTGGTGGCTCAGTGGTGGCTCAGTGGTTAGGGCACTGGGCTACTGATCAGAAGGTCGTGGGTTCACGCCTCAGCTCTGCCAAGCTGCCACTGTTGGGCCCTTGAGCAAGGCCCTTAACCCTCCCTGCTCCAGGGGTGCTGTATCATGGCTGACCCCAGCTCACCAACATGCTGGGATATGCGAAGAATCAATTTCACTGTACTGTACTGTACTTGTGACAATTCTGTTCTATTCTATCTGTATGAACCCTGTGTCAAGCACAAGTTGTGCTATCTCAGATGATATTCAAGAAGTAAACATCTGATCACTCCAATTTAGAATAACGCATTATTGGCCCAGGATTAGACAAACACAACACTAATGCCACTGTAGTATTATGACTGTCAAAATACCACCGATGAGTCACTGCAAATAAGATTGGATACCCCTGTACTCCAAAGCCCCAGTGTGGCTGCAGGTTTTTCCCATTCCAAACAAGCATGCTCGTCATCTTCGGGTGGTCGTCATAATGAACCTAGATTCCCATTATACATAACTACGGTACGGAAAAACTACAGTGTGCACTTCAGGACACCTGGGTGGATGTGTTGCATTGGGATTCTCCATTAAAATTCTTGCAAGTTCCCAAATAAGGTCAACCCGTGTCACGAAAACCAACATTACTTCATGTGTAAGTGCATCTTTGCAACCAAAACCGCTAATGCAATAAAACCAGGCCTCTCGCGCCATGGGTACTGTCCACCACCTGAACATGTAATAGACCTAGCACATGAGGCTTGATTCATTATTCAAAAAGCAGAACATAAAAAGAAAACCTACTGACTGATCAGGTTGGGATTCCACCAATTTCCATTCATAATTCAGCTTGAAATTTAGAGATTCAGTGTGAACAGTGTTGACGATTTTAGTACACAAAAAAAACCAAAGATCCACTTGGATCACTTGACGTTTTCTAAAACACTTTGGGAATTCAGTGCTTGCTATCCTACTCATTCATGGCCATTTATGTGCTTTTCACAGATACGCAGATTCTGAATGGACGCATAATAAAACTGGAGACGCATTCGGGATCATTTTTAAAGGTCCAAGCTAATAATGTACTCGCACTGTTTTCACATCTGAGACGAACTTTTGTATGCTTTCTAAAATTACAGTTACAATAAACATCAGAAAATATTTTTAAACCAAAATTCTTTTAGGGTTTGGCTCAATGGCTAATGTTGAATTCAGGAGACTTGACTTCATTTCACTCAGTGCAGTTAAGCTTGGAGATGGGAGGGTTCATGATGCAAACTTCTGGATTAGGTCAAAACTATTTGCGCAGGTGTTGCACATAACTGACCCAAGAAATGTAAAAAAAAGTGGCGCCAGCGTGAAGAGATTTGTAAAGACAAACTGTATGCGGCCAGGAAACCAAACTCACAAATGACTGAAGTTAAGCACAGGTTCCATCAGTAAATAGTTAATTCAGGCTCATTTTAGCACATACATAATCATTTCAAAAGAGTTAAATAACTCCCAAGGTGATCTGTTGTATACAGCTGCCTGGGTAAAAAAAAACCAAAAAAAAAAAACCGAGGAGGAATAAAACAAGCAAGCTGTTTCAGAAGAACCAAGTCAGCCTTGCAATGAAGAATCGATTGATTACGGCTTCCTTAGATTAAAACTAAAATGGATAACGAATAAAATTATTGATTGCAGACAATATTAGGCTGTTAGCACACACAAAAACTAGCGCCCATAGTTCTGCAGTTACAGGATAACCTGCCTGGAACAACAGCTCACACACTTGGGTGACGAAGCAAAATGGTTTGAATACTACATCAGAGTAATATACGTAAAAGGCAGCACAACATAAATAACATACATAATAATAATAATAAAAGCAGCACCAGAGGACGGGGAAGTGGTGCTGAACCGGCTACGCAGTCCTGAAGTAGACATGTAAATGTCAAACACCATCAGGTTTTTACAGATTTAAATCTGGACTCAACTAAAATCTCTCAAAATGCCACGACATCTTAAAAAGCTAATATTGTTGCTCATTAGTTCCATCTAATTAGTTCCAGTGAATTTGCCAGTGATTTCCACTGTCTGTTAAACAAGGTTTATAAAACTACAACAGAAGACCCCAGTTGCACAGTGGAGGGAGAAGAAACGCCATTATATCCACAGAAAGGACCAGTGAATGAAAAACAGAGCAACAAGTGCCTGATTATGTGCTGCTTACAGACTACTGCAGGTGTGCGTCTAAGCAGAGATGTCACTACATTTCATTTTTAACTCCAGTAATTTATTATAAACAGCTGAGAAGGATTTAACTAATACTGTTGGACCGGTTAAATCAAAGATTGCAGACATTACGTATCGAACCTCAGAATACAGTTAAGTAAAATGTAATATATTGTTAATATAGGAGGTTAATGATGTGGTTAGGTCCTTAGTGGTGAATTCTACATCATGGCTGTAGTTCTATAGAGCCAGTAAGAGTGGTGGCACATAGCAAATGAACAAACTGCCATGTTTTTTGGCTTTGAATGTTGTTCTGGTTGTTTCAAAAATCGCACACGAGCCCCCAAATTGTGTTACAACCCCCCCCCCCTTTTTTTTTCCCCCTCTTCCTTCAATACAACAATACTTGCTCTGCTATGCTACCACTGAGTTTTAAGTTACCCCAGGACTTCATTGTGTGTGGCAAGACTGTTTCTGTTTTTATTAGTATTTTGACAAATCTAATTTTAGTGACAACACAGCTGGGGGGGGGTCCTCCATTGAAAATTCAAAGGCGGCTGCCTTTCACAAATTGCAGGTTACCTTGCAGTGTTGGCATGGCAAACCACAGCAACGTTTGCACTCACAGACAGTAAAGACTACTGTTCTGATTCACGGAATCCTGCAATTTGTCTGAAATGTCAGCATCGCTCCAATGAGGCAATGCATCAATCAGCACAACGCATCCAGAAAGACACCTTCTGCTTGTGCAGGACGATCAAAAAAGGGTCCAGCTACAGTCCTGCTCGTCATCTCGTGCTAAAGAGGCTCCACCTTTGGCGTTCTATGCACGCTGTATTTACATAATTATGTTTTACTCTATATAAAAGTTAGTTAATGGTTGAGCCGAAAGTTAGCTGGCTAGGTTCACAGTGTTAGTGAGGCGGCTAACATTAACGTCAAGTGAAAGTTTGCTGCCAAAAATAAATTGTTGACATTTTAATAGTACGCTCTAGTTATAATGTAGAACATAATTATTTGATTAATGCACACACTTCAAGCCCAAGCTGAGGCGGACATGGGGTTTAGTCTGAGAGATCTGGGAATTGTATTTTCTTTTGTACCAAAGCTAAATATTTAAAGAAAAAGTTATTTGCTTTACTTCCAGTTCTCAAACGCACAACATCAATTTTCTTAATTACTTCATTACTTTAAAAAAGAGCGCTCCTGAGAATAGCCAGGTTTCCAGCTAAGGGATTTTAAGCAAAAAATGTTTTAGCGATTTGAAACGTTTGCCCGTGTTGGCAATGGAAACAGCGTTTATCTTTAATATTTTACATAAAATCGACAAACCTTTTTAAAATGAATCGTTGACATGTGAAAGGCACTGCAATTAGGCATAGATTTTGTGTCATGTGGCATCATTTATCACGTGCCTCTGCTGCAACAAACGAATAAAAACACACCAGCGGGAAAAGCATGACGCCGGTGTTGTGCCAAAATCTTCCTGCCCCTGTGTGGGAACGTGTGTAGCCTCCACTCCCTCGAACAGCTGCTCTCTCTAATAACTCCGTGCAAGAGGCGTAATACACACATTCTGCTTTAAACAAGGTCAGAGTAAGATTCATAACCCTTTAAATCAGAGAAGATATAAACTCATAAGGCTGTAATACATGTTATGTCAACAATTTATTCGGAATATGCCTTCAAATAAACGGCTTCCGTTAGAAACAGGAGTTATGCCGCAGAGGAAGGAAGCTTTGGGCATAACATCGGCAAAGTGGTGCAGCTAAATCTTAGTTTTCAGACTTTATTTGATGGGGAAACTACAGCACAAAGGGGACAGCGTCTTGTAATTCCATGTGACCAGTCGCCGTCATCTTATGGATGTTGTTCACTGTGGAGATTCACTGGCCGATATTAATCAGTGCACTCTAGATCCATGGTCTAGAGATTCTGTCAGTTTTATTTGTCACCTGCATCTTGTGGCGAGGGAAGAGTCGGGGACGTTTGCGATATGCATGAAAGTCTTGATGGAGACGCGTCAAAACAACATTGTTACCGACAAAGCAAAACTTGTGCGACAGCTGGCTTTTGCAGGAAGTTACGTTATTACGTAAAGCATTTTAAACTGCAAAGCATATATGCAAACGAGCTGCCGGCAGAAAGGTTTGCAAACATTTTATTGCATTTTCATTTTATCGCATGCATTATGTGAATAAAGTCGACGGAAAATTCGTTAATGAGGAATACAGGATGAATACAGTAACGCATCATGATGAGGGATTAACCAGCTCAGCATTACGCCGAACTCATAATGCATGTTAATAGCATTTTAAGGTCTGAAAGTAGAAGTGCATCAAACGCTTGTCTCTAGAATTGTTTGGACGGTACAAGTTTCCAGACATTTGTCACCAGAGGACAGATTTCTGTATACATTTCAGAACTGGGAGTGTCTACACAATGTACGCATTGTCGTCACCCCACAAGAGTTCCATGCGCAACGTGTACATCTCTTGGGCTTGATAATAAATAGGCTACGTGCTATAACATGTAGGCAGGCTATAACCTCTACGAGGAATACAATATCTTACCAACGGCGGCCAGAAGTGTCAACCCTCTGACAAGTCCTTCTAAACATCGTCTATATTTTTATTGTTCACTGTTTTAAACTTTATGCTTGGTCTGGCCAGGAGACAATACAAAGGAGCGCGTCGTTGAGTGTCTCTATATCTAAGCATGAAAACTTTTCTCCCACAGGATATTCAATTTATTTGTATACCGCTTTTAACAATAGACATCGTCACAAAGCAGCCTTACAGAAATCCGGTTGTAGATCTAGATCCCTAAAGAGCAAGCCAGAGGCGACAGTGGCAAGTAAAGACTCCCCGAGATGACATGAAGAACGCTTCAGAGGAACCAGACTCAAAAGGTGAGATTATAAAATCATTACAGTAGACCGTCATATAGAAAAAAGGCAAACCGCACCAAATGTGTTGAAAGGATACAGAACGTCCGGTATGATTATATTGTGAATAAGAGTCCTGGGATGAGCATGGGACAGTATTTATGATTACAGCAGCAGGTCTTAGGAAGTGCAAGTCTCTACGGCATTCAGGTGAGATTATCCACTGAAGCAGGAAGGTAAGTCTTAGGCATAAACTGTTTTTGGGGAAGTGCAAGCCTTTAGGGTATCCTGGTGAGATTATCCACAGCAGCAGGAAGTGAGTCATAAAGCAATCTATTTCAACATGTCAATTTGCACGAGACGTGGATTAGCTCGGGTTATTTATACAGGTCATTTTATAGTAGGTATAGCCGGTGCAATCTTTCCTGACGCGGCAATGCACAGTTTAAAAATAATTACTGACCTGTTGGATTCGAATACGACTAAAATGTCACAGACGCACTCTGTAAATAACCCCACCTCGCCATGCAAACCGAATCCCACCCAAACAGGGCTCTGAAAGCTGTCTTTTCCAAAGCCGCCCCCTTTCTGGACCCCTGACCAACAAACCCCAAACACAACACTTTACCATTTCTGACCGCTCGCCTTTGATGACTAACAGCACGGTATGGGTAACAACCAACCACGAAGTGAGTACTGGCCCATTATTTACAAACATATGATTGTATCTCTGTCTTCGGCACGGTGGAGGTGTGTGGATTTAGCTCTGCTGCGTGCACATTCGATAAGGTGTATGATTGTACCTCCATCCCGGTCTCTGGCGCGGTGGAGGTGTGTGGATTTAGGTCGGCTGTGTGCACGTTCGATAAGGTGTATGATTGTATCTCTGTCTCCGGCTCGGTGCAGGTGTGTGGCTTTAGGTCGGCTGTGTGCACATTCGATAAGGTGTATGATTGTATCTCTGTCTCCGGCGGGTGGAGGTGTGTGGATTTATGTCGGCTGTGTGCACGTTCGATAAGGTGTATGATTGTACCTCCATCCCGGTCTCTGGCGCGGTGCAGGTGTGTGGATTTAGGTCGGCTGTGTGCACTGCTCTCGGTGTGCTTGTTGTCGGGACTGTCTGATCTGCGCAGCACTTTACACGGCGGGGTGCCATCGCTGCTCTCCCGCATCTTCTCATGCCGGTGATCGCCACCCGGGTGACTCTTCGACGAGTATTTAAAGGTCTGTCAGGGGGAATACATACAACAAATTCCTGCTTTCAGTATGCGCGGTGCTGAGCTGTACATTACGCAGCAGGAATAACATTGCTAGAGCACTTTTATTGGGCTTCCACATACATGTTTATAAATCTCCCGTCACATCACGATGACATTAAACACAGTCAAGACGCTAATATTGAACTTATTTAGGTAAGTGCGACGTGGGGGTTTGCTCGTAGATCATCCGGCACATCTCTGACACCTCGTCACTGATCTGTGAACGCCGGTCAGGCTGCTGTTGATAACCAGCTCCCTGCCAAAATCTTTTACTAGCAAACACGCAGCTGCTTCCGAATAATTCACGCTCAGTAGCGCACTCGCTTTCATCAGTTAATGTTTTTCTTTAAAAAAAAAAAAAACACACACACACAAAAAAAAAAACTGCCTCCTCAACGTAGGAAAATGGAGACAGCTCAGGCCTCATCTTCGCCAGCCAGCTAACTTCATAGCTCGCCGCTAGCGTTAGCTTACGAAACCCGTCAACGTTACACCGTGAGCTAACGGCAAATTCTTCGCCCAGTCGGCTCACGGCTTAACGGGGAGAAAGAAAGCAGAAAATCACGCCGTGAACATGATCGTGTGCTTCTTTCCCCGATCGATATCACGGCGGATTTCACACTTTCTGAAGCCGTTTGCGCGCAGAGGCCTGTACCGCTCCAGAAGCCTGCGCCATAGTGGCCCTATTTAATCGGATTTGTCGGAGCCTAGCTTGGCGCTACCTGGTAGGGCTGAGAGTCCCTTCGGTCGTTGCACCTACAAAAAGAAGGAGAAAACAGGTTAGACACACACGAAAAATAAAAAAAAGTCACACGCAGTCAAACGTTTGCACAAACGGCCAACAGCCGCGTCGGCTAAGTTTCGACTTATTTTGGTTTCTCTAATAATAATATTTAAAAAAAAAAAAAAAAAAAAAATGGCGGACTGTCAAAGCGGAGAAGGAGGAAAAAAAAAAAAAAAAAAACACATAGGTGTTTACCCATCGCCGAGTCTTGGTTGTTTCCTTGTATACATTACCATCAATGCCGTGTTAGTGTGTGCGTGAAGTAGATGTGAAAGATGGGTCGCTTTTATATGTGTGTGTGTGTGTGTATATATATTTTGTTATAGGCTACGCGAGTCGCTCTCGGCCTCTGCTAGTCGGAAGAGCGCCCTCGGTCCATGTCCCTCTCCCACACCAAACTCTCAGCCTCGACATCGCCCCGCCCCTCTTACTTACATCCGGGATATTCGGCCCCGACATCGCCCCGCCCCCCATGTTTCGTTCATCCGGGATATTCCTCGCTCACATCGGCTAAACTCGGCTGCAGTTCGAGCTCCTTCGTGCGGAGGCCGAAAGCAGAGGCGACTGCGCCTCTGCGTGGCTGTAACGCGTTGGTCGGGTCGCGTTATCCACATTTCTACTTTGCTGTCCTTGCGCAATCGTCCACATAATGACAGTGCTGTAGTGGATCTGATTCATTGATTCCGCATCCAAGATGTGATTTGAGGTCAGGGGCTAAAGGCTTATTTCAAGCGTTTAGGCCACGCCTCTGTCTGATTCGTGTCACGTGTTTCACCGTACGTGTCTGATGCATGCCTTGTTTGCGTCATCATACGAGCTGAACTCAATCTTTATGCAAATAAATGATGCAAATTATATTTTGCTTTTTTTTTTTTTTTTTTTTGGCAGACAATTTTCCACCACAGCTTGCCTTCAAAGAGCTAAGAAGAAATAAAACCCTCACACTGTTATGTTACAGCCTTACAGGGTAGGCATCAGCTCCACCATCATCAGCTCCACTGAAGCCAATCCATCCATCAGCAGTTTAGTGCTCAGGGCTCTGTTAATAGAAGACCAATGGCTTGTCTCTCTTTACAGGCACATTTTCTAGAATTTGATCATACGGTCACCTGCACTGAACTGCAACATGTTAATACATAGGAGTTCAAATACACTAGAAGAGTGACGCTTTACTATAAGATCTTTACATGGTCTAATACATATATGTGTGCATATGGAAAAATGGCAAAGAGGAGTTATTTTTGTTGTCTTTGCCATGACAAAGAAAATGATTATTGCTTTAGGTAAAATAGTTCATATGGAGGAATGAATGAAATGTGTGACTAAGTGTCAGCTACGGTGTTGAATGTAGCAATACAAGACTAATCTTATCTTCTTAACAGCAGAACACAGGGACTAATGATCCATTCCATTTGACTCTTTTGGATTAATACTGGTCGCCCTGTCCATATAATTGTAATTATTAGGGTAATAGAAGTTCAAACTCACATAAGAATTCTCCATTTGAAAAGGTTAATATTAAAACCTCTGGAGTCATATTTAACAGAAGTACAGTTCCTGGACCAGTTTTGCCTTTTGAACTCAAAACCCATAACTAATTATCTCCGACAGTACCCACCGCAACAATTTTGCTATTGAAAGTAGACACTCTGCTCTAATGGTTAACATAAAAAGAAAGGTTTGTGGTGAAAATACTCCATGAGGTACTCATTCCGCTCTATCCGGCTTTTCTGTTTTCATAAAAATGAATTCTTAGCATTCAATTTGCTTTTCCCATAACACATGCATAACTGAATTGGAATTCATTGACCTCCATTCTTGAAAAGTTTTGGAATTTCTTTTCTAGAGATTTTATTTTTTTTTTTAAAGAAAAAAAGAAACAAGAAGCAAGGATCCATTAGTGATGGTTCTTTATTTGGACTAGTACAATAAATACTTGAAAAATTACACAAAAACAAAAATCACAATAACAGAAAATATAACAGCTAACAAAGCCATGTTGATCATCTGTGCACCAAGCACAACATCAAAGGCGGCATCCAGTTCGTCATAGACTTGAACAGAAGTCTCAGATAATTTCCAGAGAGTTGCTCTCTGACTGTTGCCTTTCTTCTTCATTCTAACTGAAGCAGGGAAACCATCAGGGCTCATTCGTATGACCAGCATTTCAGTCAAATACTGAAATCAACCCTTCATTCTTACAGCAAGTGGTAAAAAAAGAAAAGGTGACTAATACCTCTCTCTGATATTTGGGTAAACTGTGGACCTAGCCACAGAGAGAACATACATATTGCACTATAACTATTTATCTACCAATGCTGGCACACTTTATTGATTAAAATGCTGAGCATTCTGGAAACAAGAGACATCTTAGAAACACATACATCTTGTAACTATATCTATGGAAGAAAGGAATGTTGGTATAGTCATCTGATGGAAGACAAACACAGAACAAGGCAACATTTTCACTTATTTGCCTGCCGTTATATAGATAAGCACAGAAGCAGCATTCATCCCAAGAAAATCTAGCAACATTATTCAAGATTATCTTGAATGAGGAAAAAAAGGTGTTCCACATCAATGCCATGGTAGGCCTTTGATTTTTAAAAAGCCTTACCTTTTAGTGAACACTTGTATACAATACTTGATTTTTTTTAAACCACATTTAAAAAGTCTCATTCTTCCTTAAGTGCGTTTTGCATTATCATGACTCCAGCACTGATGTGGAACGCTCATTTTTTCCCCTTGTATATCCAGCAGTAACAACTGTTGCACCACAACATTAACACCAGAATTAAGATGACAGTAGGTAAACAATAAAGGTGTCAATACTGGTTACATTAGTAACTTAGTTTGGAATTATCCTGTAACTTTGAATCTACGTACATGATCAGTTAGAGAACTGCAGTGAGGCCGAGCACTCTTGCTGTCTGCATCATTGGGTTTGCGTAGTGCATTGGGTTACAGGGCCTATGAACAGGCATATACTGGTCAGAAGGCCCATGTACCCTTTAATTATTAGTTTATTAGCATTAGCACTGGGGAGACTGTAGTATTTAGGCACTACTAAATGTCACTGGCATTCATGATATTTCAATTATGGAGCATTTTAAGATCAAGTGACGCTTATTATTATTATTATTATTTTCTCATTAGTATTTTTCTCAGTAAAACAACAGAACATTTTTTTGAAAGAATGAGAAACTCTGAGGACCAGCACATAACTGATTTTTTTTTTTTTTAAAGAAAAAAGAAGATATGCTTGTTTCCAGCAGAATAAAATACTCTGTGCCATATTTTGTGGCAGGTAAGGAAAGTTGGGAATCAGGACAGAATATATATTATGTATTGGGGGCCAGATACTTTAGGCCTTCTCTCATGCAGGATAGGAATAGATTAGAGAAGACTGTATTCTGGTTGGTCAATGAGAAAGGAGGAGGGGGAAGGAAAGAGGGAAAAAAAGAAAAAGAAAAAAACCCAAAAAGGACAGATTGGGATAAGGGGGTTGAGTTTAACCCTCCCTGGTGCTAACACGTGGCTCTGACAGCGAGCTGTGCATGATGTTTGTGATGGACTCCACTCCTGCTCCCTGCAGGAAGGTACGATGGTCACCTTCGATCACGTGAACTGAAACCTTCCCATCACACACCTGCACACAAATTATATTGCAGGTCTCCTTATGATCCCCATGACTCGTATTGCTTATAATACATGCATTACTGTACACGGGGGATTATTATATGCTTACCTCATGCAGTTTGTAGTCAGCTCCTAGTCTGTCTCCATAGTCGCTGCTGGCTTTGGCCCTCAGCAGGGTGATGTTGCCGTGGTACTTGGTGAAGGGCACGTAGCAGTCAGCAGCCTTCAGTTTGTAGTAGAATGAGGAGGCAGCAAAGTAGAGGGTGTCACGGTTAATGCCCTTATGGCTGGAGGCAATCAGATCCACAGCATGGTTCACTCGAGCCTCCAGATCTTTCAGAGGCAGCAATGTCTCGAAGAGCTATAAACGTAAGAGGGATAGATAGGCTAGATAGTGAGTATTGGGTCATTCAAGCTGTAATGAGTGACTTGAGCCTTCTAAAAGTATTAGAAAGCGTTAAAAAGTATGGACTATGTTTTTTGAAAAGTGTCTTTCAGCTTATCGTTAAAGTGTAATTTGTGCATTAGAATTGCTTTGTAAGACACTGTTCAGTCTAGACAGAGGAAAACCAGATCCTGGTTAAAGCCACCTTTATTGTTTTGTACAAAACAGACCTCAGAGATGAAAGGAGAAAAAGCCTGAAGGCAACCATCCTGTTTTGATTTACCTTGTTGTACTCAATGCTGTTAAACTGCTGGATGAAAGCACACAGCACCTCAGTCTCAGCCTCAGACTCGTTGCCGGGGGTCAGCTTTGCCCTGTAGCTCTGTTAGTGAAAAAGACAAACTCAAATAAAGCAATGCACCATGTGTGTTGTGCGTGTTTGCAGAAGAATGTGCACACAAGAGCGCATGTATGCTGCTCCCACCTGTGTATGTGCTGCTACATAAGAATGGGAGCCGTCAAAAAGGAAGAGGTACTCCACAGGGCACTGCGCCTTCTGAAGCTGAGAGCACATCTCGAAAGCCACACAGGCACCAAAGGAGTAGCCAGAGATGCGGTATGGCCCCTCTGGCTGCGCCTGCCTCACACAGTTCACGTAATATGCAGCCAGGCTCTGAATACTGTCCAATGGCGCGTCTACACACACACGAACACGATAGAGAGAGTGAAGTTAAATCAGTAACTGTAACTGTTGTAGTTACAGGTTTTAACTGAATGTTGTACCAGTTATCTAAGTAATGATTAGTGCAATTCTTTTTTTACCAACTGAGAAGCCTTTTCAGGAGCTTATGAACTTTTTCAGGAACTAAGGAACCTTGTCAGGAACCCAGGGACGTTTTTCAGGAACCCAAGAACGTTTTTCAGAAACCCAAAAACCTTTTCAGGAGCCTATGAACTTTTTCAGCAACTTTTTTAAGAATTGTATTTTTTGTAGGTGTACAGTTTTCTTTTCTCCTATTCAAAAACCATGGGGGGTGAAAAGCTTTGCACTCATATTTATATAAGAACAGCCCACTGCCCTCTAAGATTGGCGTAAGATCGGAGAACAAGAATGTTATGATCATAAACTGCTCAAGAAAACACTTGACTCATGTGTGGAGATTCAGAGCGAAGCCTTTGCAGGATCTGAGTAATAATTGAGCTGTGGTCTAGGAGTTGCAGGTTTATTGTGGAGTGCATCAGGGTTTAATCCTGAGCTCTATTTAGTCTACCTGTGTAATC
>JAOUQW010000049.1:8899666-8920624 GCA_028565825.1 Olivaichthys viedmensis
CAAGTTTGAGATTTATGGCAGTAACAGAAGGGTTTATGTAAGGAGACGAACAGAAGAGAGATTGATACCACAGTGTAGCAAAACAACAGTGAAACATGGTGCTGGATTTTCAATGTGCTCTCAGACTTTTGGACCCCACTGTATATAAATACATAAAAACTATTACAGGACAATAGTAATTTGATGGTTAAGATTCTCTGCAAGTGACCAGAATGTTGCGAGTTCAAATGCCAGAGTCACTGTTGGGCTCTTGATCACTGTGGACTGAATTCTGCCTCAACTGTAAGTTGCTTCGGATAAAAGTGTCTGCCAAATGTATAAATGTGATAAATCTATTTTCCATCTAGCAAAGAACTCTTACAAAACTGCAAAATTAGACAAAACGAGGAAGCTGATATTAAACTGACAGTGCTAATGCATTAGCGAGCTCAACACGTTCTTACCCAGAATGTGAGCCACTGTCTCCACCAGGTCCTTCTGGCCGCTGCCTTCCCCCTTTGCCACCTGCACCCTCTCTGCCAGCACGAAGCTGGACATGACGGCCTGCTGCTGGCACAGGAAACGGTCCAGCACCTCCAGGCAGGAGGCCATGCGCTGGGGCAACGTGCCACCAATCACCGCATCGTTCCCGCCCATGGTTTCCAAGACAACACCCACGTCACCGATAGCACCCCACTGAATGGCCAGACCTGGTAGGTTGTCGTGACGACGCTGCTCACACACTCGTTCCATGGTGGAGTTGGCGAAGCCGTAGTTGCTCTGACCTGCATTGCCGCGGCCACAGCTGACCGAGGAGAAAACCACCAAGTGCTTCAGCTCGGGACACTTCTGTCTCGTCACCCTGTGGAGGGAATGCAAATCATTAATCATTCACTGAAATTGACACCAAATTTTTAGAATTAAAATCCAGATGAGTAATCATTAGCTGCAAAAAACAAAGCCTGCCTGTCCAAGTGGAGGGTTCCATCATATTTAGGCTTGTTGACCTCTATAAACTGTTGAGATGTCAGATTCTCAAGCATGCCATCTTTCAAAACCTAGAAAAGCAGGATAAAAGTATGAATAATAATGTCATCATCTTGTTGTTAATCACAATAACATTTTCTTGTCCACAAGTGATTTTTAACAACCCAACACAAAATGTTTAGTGATGTCTAGTTTTATCCAGTGAAGTTTTTTGCTGATTATTCCATTGGTTTGCAGTGATGTACTCTCACTTTAAAATATTATATGGGGAAAAAAAAAACCTTTATGGTCTTTACTGATAGTCTCTTACATTGACCAGTTTTGATTACTTACAAGCTCCTAATGTAACACCTGATTGAGGCCTGAATCAAGCCTTCATGAGCTTCTGAATGTGAGAATCAGGTATATATGGTTACAATAAAACGACATTTTAAATGCAAAAAACTAATTCGAAACCACTTAATTATACATTATTGCTGCATACATTTGGCCAAACTTGTTTGGTCCATGTTAATAAGCCCATTACCGTTCATTATCAATAATAAAATTCACAAAGTTAGTGTTGCTTCCAAACTTCGTGTCGTTGACAGGATATTACCATTGCAAGGTGGAAGATGCCTCCTACAGGGCCCAATTGGCAGGCTTCAGTGAGAAGACGCTCTGTCCCTTCTAGGGTGCTGACATCACTGGTGGACACGAGGACCTGGATGCCCATAGCTTGCCACTCTCGAACACGCTTGGCCTGGTAACCTGTTCCAAAGATATCAACATGTTGCAGCGTGTTCACACTCAAGCCAAATTCAAATGTTGGAAAAGCACATAGCAGCAAGACATATTTCAACCTTTGCTGAACTACAGTTATTCAGGAGAGTTACCATTGCGGATGCCGGAGCGAGATGTGAGCACCAGTTTGCGAGCTCCTCTCTCAGTGAGCCAGTGAGCCAGCTCCAGCCCAAAGCCTCCCAGACCTCCTGTGATGATGTAAGAGTGTGAGGCAGGACAGAAAGTCCGGCAGATGGCAGGGAGTGCGAGAGGAGCAGCTGTACGCACACCACTGACCTCCTCCACACGCACCTGAGGAAGAAAGATAAGGAGGCAAGGTTGTGAGGCTGTGATCGATAAAGCCAGATCATAATGCAGAATTATGAGAAGCAAAGGACCTCATTCCAGTCTGATGCATTTCTAGTTGTAGCATTGCTCACCTGCAGCAGCACCTTGCCGATGTGTTTGCCCTGAGCCATGTAGCGGAAGGCGTCTTCTACCTGGTTCCTCTCAAACACAGTGGTGCGGAGTGGCTGCACCACTCCCTCCCCAATGCCCTTCTTCAGCAGCGCAGACACCTCTTCCCACTCACAGTTACCCTCCTCAAACAGAGCGTCCAGCAGGATCCCATGGAAGGTCACGTTCTTGAGGAAAAGAGCCATGCCTGAAGCAGGAGCACAGCGCAAAGTTAGCAAACTGAAGCTCATCACATACTGCTTGTTTAGTGGAACAAATGATGGCGTTGGACATGGTAGGGCATGGTCATTTTTTACATTGTCTGCAAAATGTTTGAACCCCTGTGTTATAACGTGCAAGTTAAATGGACAACATGTAAATGGTACCACTCTGACGTATAATCTACCAAAACACTCCAATTATGTGTTTTGGTAGATTATAAAACTTACCCAGAGGGGTGTTATTCGACAGGTCATATTTGCCGATCTCCAGAAAGCGCCCATGCCTGGCCAAACAGCGTAAGCTGGCCTGCAGCTTCTCTTCAGCCAGAGAGTTCAGAATCACATCGACCCCTGTGCCCAACCAAGAGAACAGTACAGATTATTCACACGTATAAAATTGTTAAAGCGATATGACAGATCTCTGTAATTGATCATATCTGAATAGCAATTCTGACCTTTGCCCTTCGTGTGCTTCAGCACATGTTGCTCAAAAGAGGCGTCTCTTGAGTTAGCAAATGACTCTGCGCTGAGCTGTGGGAATCGTTTCCGCAGGTAGGCCCTCTTCTCTTTAGATCCTGTCCCAGGTGTCAGAAGCAAATGAACCAGTCAGTCAGTAGTAATTGATCAGAAAAGGATGGCAGGAATAAAACGATGATGCTTTATCATGCATGGTTGTGAGGAAATCACTCACCCACAGTAGTGAAAACTCTGCAGTTCATGCTGAGGGCGATTGCAATGGCAGCCTGGCCCACTCCTCCAGAGCCCGAGTGGATGAGCACACTCTCACCAGGCCTCAGACGCCCACGCACCACCATGGAGTAATACGCTGTAGCGTAGACCACAGGTACCGAAGCAGCCTGCTCCAGAGTCCTACACACACACACACACAAACAAACAAGGGTAGAGTTACACTACTTTTTAAACTCATTTACGAGGGTGGTGACATATTTCTTATTTTCTACTGTTAGTAGCACAGTAGAAATATTACTCTAATAGTATTGGGAGTACTGTGAAGCACGTCACGGTTTTCTCTGATGTTATGTTAGTGGTTTTTGGGGTATAATAATATATAATATAATAATAATTATTTCTCGGTATAATACATTTTATAAACACAATGTCCCAGTGTGTCTCACCAGCTCGACGGGACGTCCCAGAGGAAGCGCTTGTCCGCATCCACACAGGTAGCCAGGCCTTTAGCCGGCAAAAGGCCCATCACACAACGTCCGTTAGGGTCCCTGCCTGAGAATTCCATGCCCAGCATGCACTGCTGCAGCGCTATGTCTCCTGCACACACACAGTAAAAAGGTACTTAGTGCTGTGACCGCCAAAGGCTTGTTGTTTGGTCAGATATTACGTTTTCATATTGCCATAATTGTCTAAACTTATATGGTACTTTACAATATTATCATTCAATAGCATCAGAGAGACCCTCCATTCATGGAACTCTTGTCCAGTAAACATAATTATGGTACTGCTTTTACAACCAAGGATCCATGCGATAGTGCCTCCAAATTTGTCCAAATTAAGAAATGTTAGAAGACACAGCCCTTATATTGCCCTAGAAGTGGGACAGGCTTTATTTCAGGGTACAAACGCTCCCCAAAAATGCTACCCCCTTAGGGCACCCCCTCCTGAATGGAACGCAGATGTTGTGATAATATTTGGAAGTGTCCATGATGATAATGTGCATGTTGAGTGTTGCAATATATTATATAACAGATTAATGGCCCATGCCTACGCAAATTCAGGAGTTAACACAGTGGGATGTGAAGCTAAAGACAAACGCACTGAAGCTGAAAGTAGTAACAGCCTTATAAAAGACACTTTGATTATAGTTCCTTTGAGAGTGAGGAAGAGGAGTTAGCTACCCGGAATAGCATCTGGGGGCAGTTTGCCCGTGGCCAGCATTATGTCTCTGAAGTTGAGCGAGGCATAGTAGACATGGCAAAGCTGCACGTTAGGGTTGGAGGAAACGAAGTAGCGCAGCGGGGACGCGATCCAACGCAGTGAGGACAGATCACCCCGAGTCAGCACATTCACATATGCCTGCTCAGTCAGCTCCTCATTCAAATCTACAACACAACACCACGGACAAAAGAGTCAGACTGAGCTCAAAAACACAAAGCAAAATGCACAATAGCAGGTCACTCACATTTGTTATGTCATGTCAGAAGTGTGCTGCAGTGTAAACCTATAGGCACAATGCTGACATGTAGTAGTGTTCTACCTTGTGCGAGTAGCTGGTGTCTGAACATCCCCCACTGTCCGTCCCGGTACACATTCATACTCAGGTCTTTCTGCAGCACTGCCTGCATGTTCTTATGGGTAAGCTGGACAGAGGGGGTTGCTGAGGACTTCTTCAGGTTAGACACAAATGCACACCTTGTGAAAAGAGACAAAAAACACAGATATGCTGAACATTGCCATATGTAAAGCACAACCTCAGCATTATTCAACCAAAGCCCTAATATGTTGAATACACCCAAGTCTCAGATGATGACAAACACTGCCATGCAGTAAGGATAAATAAACTAACCGGATGCGGTTGCCTCCAGGTTCCTGTCTCAGGCAGTTGACCATGCCCACCACTCCATTATGGCCTTGAGTGGCTGTCAGCCATATTGGTTTATCTGATGTTTCAGCCAGTAAGCTCTGACGGAAGCAAGAGGAAGATCAAAACTTATGTCACCTAAAGTCTTTGAAGAATCATGTCTCAGAGATGCTACATGTAGTAACTTAATGTCACATTGTTCATTCCAGGTAACTTACATACAGTGAGCTTTACTATGAGCTGAAAAGGGAATTCCAACAATTTTTCAAAATTACAGCACAATTTCCTCATTGAGAGGTAAATAAAATACACGCAGAGTCAATTGTAGAGAAATTTGTGAAATGTTTGTGATATGAACCAGGGGTCACACCATCTACTATGCATAGATATATGTTTTGTTTGTTATCCAAAATACCAGCAAAGAAACACATCAAGTTTTATTTGTATTGTTAATAAAGTGCTAGAATTGTGGTAAATATTTTTTTAAAAATCTGGTTTCTCTTGGGTACTATTTTTCCTTTTAAAACGGTGCACATGCCTCTACACCTAGTAAGTATTACCCCCTCAGCTAGGACAGGTGGGTTTGCTTTGGACCCCTCGTTCCCATCACTAGTGATTTTTCTAGAATGGTGCATGTTCATCAAAACAATCTAAATGACTGCATTTACATTCCCAATGAGTAAAATTATGCATACATTTAGAAAAATCTGCGGAACTCCTCTTTAACGGAGCAGAACATTTTAAACTGATACAGACAAACCAGACTCACCTTCAGAGTCTCTACCCATTTGTAATCAGTGGAGTCCACTGACAGTGTAATAGGATGTTTTTCAGGAGTTTTCCTTCGGCCAAGGAAGAGAACCGAGCCGTAGAAAGATTTCTTCACCATGACCATGTTAAGAGAGGCCTTTTCAAACAGCTTCTCCCATTTCGCCTGTGCGCACACACAATCAGAAGAGGAAATACAAAGATAATCAAAACTGAACCAAACAAACTGGCACAAACAGTTACAATTTTGCCATGTCTCCTTTTTCATTTAACCTTTCTTTCATATGTTACAATTCCAGTTTTTCAGTAAAGGATCTGGTTATCTGGCCACAAACTTTCACACACACACCTGAGTGAGGAGACCGAGTTGATTGTCCAGAGAGGTGAGGAAGGCCACGGTCTCACCCAGTGTGTCCCCCTTCAGCAGGGTGTGTAGCAGAACAAAGCCCCCCTCCCTGGCAGCTGATGCCAGGTTTTCCAGCAGCACTGCCGGACTTGAAATAGGCCCCATCACGCAGTTACACACCACCAGGTCAGCGCCACCCAGGCTGCCCACCGCTGGGCCCTGCTGAGGGTCCCACTGAGCGGCTGAGACACCCTGCTCCTCCAGAGAACTCTGCTGGGCCAAGAGAACCTCTGTGCTCACGTCAGAGGCCGTGTAGTCCAGACGCAACATGGGCTGAATGTTGAGTAAGCTGACCGCACGAGAAAACACACGACCATCACTGGAGAGAGCCTGAAGAGAGTACAGAGTGAATCTTTGGAAGGTATATCCCGAATATAAATATTTTTTAAAGAAATTAAGCCTAGCGCATTTAAAATGGGTTGTTCTGAGCCGAACATAACACGGGGGTAAAGTAATCATTTCACTGTACCTCCAGAACTTTGAGTTTGCCAGGCGTGGAGTTCTCCAGCGCCGTGTCGAAGCAGTGGCGCAGCGCATGCGAGTCTAGCAGGCCGTTGAGGAGTGGATCCTGCAGCAGACACTCCCTCTCCTTCTGCACAGTCTGCTCCAGCTCGGAGCGTAGATTCCCGTTCAGCTCCAGCACACAGAGCACTGAGAGCAGCCGTAACAGGCCACTCTCCACCTCTGCATCAATCAGCTGGCCTTCACGCACGCCCTCCAGCCCTGGGATGGAGATCTTCACTCCCCGACTCGCCAGCTTCCTCTGGAGATGGTTAATCAGACCTGTAGAAAATATAAGAGAATTAACTGGCAGGTCAAGACGTTAATTTGCATTATTATTCAAACATTCAAAAGAAGAAAAATGATCTAAGAATGTGAAAATGTGGACAGTTGAATACATGTCTGAATGATACAAGAAATGTGCAACAAAATAATATGCAACACGTATAAGAGACCCAGTCGTTGCCAACCTATTATCTAGGACTCCCCTATCACTACCAATCTAGAAGGGTGATGCGCGTCCTCCGAGACATGTGAAGCCAGCCACCACATCTTTTCAAACTGCCGCCCATGTAACGGTGATAGAGCAGCTGAATGTGCTTGGAGGAGAGTGCTAATTACCCAATTCTGTATACATGAATTGACAGACGACACCTGTGGTTGGCTAGCGTCGCACTAATTCAACAGAGACAGAGGGAAATGGACCATCCCTCCCACAATTATGCCCTTTTGAATTCCTGGCCACGGGTGTCTGTGCCATTGTCGAGATTTGAACTTAGATATACCACTTGGGGTGCATATACCAAGAGTGTGAGAGGAAGGGAACTTGCCTTTGCAATGTCTGAGCTGTTCTACCAGTTTCTCACTGGATACCAGGCACTCGGTGTCCACGAGGGGCACAAAAACAAACTCCTCCAGAGTAGGCGGTGTCTGCTGATGTTGGCGTCGGGGTGCCACGGTTGCATGGAGGCCACAGATCTGAACTCCACCCGCTGTAATGCTGTCCAGGCAGCGGTTCACATGGACACCAGCAGCTAAAGAAAAGAGAGAGGAGACAGCTGAGATAAGCTCTACTAAAACTAAAACCCTTAACTGTAGCTTTTGCTTTCACAAAATAGTCATCAAGCTCTAGGGTAAAAATCAATAACCTTACCTTTCCTATCCTCAGTGTAATCCTGAACCCTCTTCTCATGTATTGTTGGATCTACACACACAGAGCGAATGCGTGTTGGAAGCCGCAGGCTGCGCCCGGGCAGGCCCAGCACGATCATCTGCAGCATGGTGTCCAGAAATGTCACCCAGTTTCCTGTCCACTGCAGCTTCCCATGGTCACCTATAAAACCAGACCAGAAAAATCATGCAAGGCCTAAGCATTTAACTTAGAAGCATGAAACTATCCATTGAAACCACACACCCAAGCCAGAAAACTATAGAAATCAGTGTTTACCAGCATTGTTAGACTCTAAAATGCCCTGGAAGGTTTTGCCGTAGTCATAGCCACGCAGACGCAGCTCTTTGTAGATGTCACCAGCTTTCAGGAGCAGTTTAGGGTCCTCTGGTTCTGTGGTCACAGGCTCAGCCATCTGGGAGTGGAAGGAATCCAATGCTGCCTCCTCCAACACGCTCACCTTACCTGAGACAGTCAGAAATGTTGGAAAAGTAGACGTAAACATTACCATTCATTGTGAAGGCGTTTAAATAGAACTGATCCACGTGTCATTTGGCTAAGGGGGTTATAACTTACCACTGACTGCCAGGTTGCCATTCTCAGACACCTCAAAGCGGTTAGTGGCCGGCATGAGACGAACCTCCAACTGGACAGATCCTGTGGTGTGATGTAGAAAAGCAATCGGTTTGTCAAGTTAATCAAGATGCTTTGCTTTTGATTCTTTGAGATTCTTTTCCATTTGCATGCAAATTAGAAACAATTTTTAAGACAGGTTAAATCTAGATAACTTAATGTCAACGTCACATCGAATCAAATTATTATTCATTTGGCAGACACTTTTAAACAAAGTAATTTACAATTGTGAGAGGATACATTCCAAGTACAGAGCTGAACAGCTGAGGGTTAAGAATATTGCACAAGAGCCCAACATTGGTTCTCTATAGCAGCCTAGGATTTGAACTGACATCCTTCCGATCATTAGCTCAGGCCCTTAACCACTGAGCTACCACTGTTCCATGTCCAAGAAATTGTATACTGTGCTAGTGAAAAGCACTCACCAGTCTTGGGCAGAATGGTAGCTCTGTAGATGGTGACATCCTCAAAGGTAACCGGGGTCTGTTCCAAAACAGTGCCTAAACTCCTCATCAGTGTCCTCCATGCCAGCACTAGGTAACCCGTGGCTGGGTACAAGACCCGTCCATCAATACAGTGACCGATCATGTAGTAGTCTGGGGATTCAGGGTTTATATCTGCAGGTTTGAAAAAAGAGAAGATAGAAAAAGGTCAGTCGGATAGCGACTAGTGTCCTTGAGAGCTGCCTTCACTGATTCAGTGTGTCAGTGGAAATGATAAAAGAGGTTTGTAACTTTCAAAATCACTAGACACCCAGTTCAAGTTGTAGCTTTCAAATCACTAGACATCTAGTTCTAGAACAAACTTCTCGATCTATTGATAGCAATTTTTCTAACACAAAATTTTATTCAAAAGTTAAAAAAAAAGTATTGACTTACCAATGTTGTACACAGTGGCTGAGGTGGAGCCCCCAGAACCTGCTGGGAAATCCTCCACCTTGGGCACATCCCAGCTCTGAGAGTGGTCCCACTGGATAAGAGGGGAGATGAGAGGGGTCCCCACTGGAACAGGGTACTCCACAGCTGGATACAGCAGCTTGCTGCCCACATTAATACTGCAATAGCACAACAAAACGTGAGCAAGTTACATTTACGTGAGGTTATATATTCCACTTATAACACTTTCCAATATGAGAGCGCCAGTACTGACCCATTCATGTAGATCTTGCCTATGTGAGAAAGGAAGAACTCCAGGTTGTTGGCATGTCCCCTCTTCATCAAGGGCAGAATGGAACAAGTGGGCTTGAGGCTACGCTTCAGAATGGCCTGAATGGGCAGTCAAGAGTTTATCTAATGAATACTGGTCATAAAAACATCTCTTGTTTGGTTTGAAGTAAGAGTCTCTAGCTGCATTCCTTACCTGCAGTAGAGCATGTGGAGCTATCTCCACCACCACGGCATTGTCAGGCACCAGGTTTAGGCCCTCCTGGAAGAGCACAGGGCTCACCAGGTTGTTAACGTGGTATTCGGCTGAGGAGTAGAGGGCCAGAGGGCTCTTCCACTCAGACTGGGGGATGGACGTGCTGATCCAGCGAGGGGTGCGAGGACATGGGCTTTTTATCACCTGAGACAGTGAACACATAATCATTGGTCAGAGTACACCACCTATTGTACTTGACTTAGCTATTATTAAAAGTACCCCTAAGAACACAAAAAGCATGATATTAAATGGTTAACTCATCTTGGTTGATTCTAGATTCTAAAGATTGGTGTTGGTGGTGTTTTTACATCCATTTATGGTCTGATATAGCAGTTATTAGAGGATGATGTGGAACCCGGAATCTTTTAGCCTAAGAATCTGTTAGTCCACGAACAGTTAACTAGCCAGCTAGCTATTAGGGATGGCAGGAAGACATGGGGGTGATTCCTAATTGTATATTCATGAATATTCATGGTTCCAGTCTTTTTTTTTTTATGATAGTAAAGGGGTAGATATGTTCTATTAATAGTTTCTTGGGCATAAAAAATATTAAATAGAATTATAATTATATTATAATTATTTTATTAATAATTTTTATTAAATATTATAATGATATTATAATTCTACATATATTATTTTTTGATTCGTGGTACTTTAAGGGGAAAAGACAAGAAAAGGGCACAAAAAATAAATATAAATAAATAAATAAAATAATCAAATCTGAACTTTCGGTCATAAAAAAATACCACTGTCCATCTCTGAACTGAACCACCAGATAGCACTGTGGCGCTAGAGGGAAAGTTCAAATTCAAGCGTACTTTCTGCAGTGCAGCCAGCAGAGCAGGAGCAATCGAGGCCATGTAATAGGAATGGAAAGCAACACCGGCACTGCGCACTTCTTTGGCAAACACACCGTCCTTCTTCAGGGCAGCCACAAATTTGCTGACTGCCTCCTACACACCCACACAAAATAAACAAAAAATGCCTCATTAACCCATAATAAGGTAAATTCAACAAAGCTGAATGATAAAATGCATAGTGAAAATGAGGTACGTATAGCGAACCTGTGGCCCGGAGATAGTGACCGTGTCCTCTGCGTTGTGGCAGGCTGGGACCACCCCCTGCGGGCACTGAGCCTTACACTCTTCCCAGGTCAGACCTGAGTACAGGTTCAAGTTCAGTACCAGAAACCACCAGGGTATGAAATACCACAGCATAACAGCGGAGGTTATGGACTACGGTCTTACCCACTGCTGCCATGCCTCCAGGAGGCAGATTGGCTTCTTTGATGCACTTTCCTCTCCAGTAGGCAGCCAGGAGGGCCTCACTGTGGCTAAGGGAACCATCAGCATAGCCACACGCCAGCTCTCCGACAGAATGACCCACAATGCCATCCGGCTGGAGACCCATCTTCTGCAGCATGTCTATCTGTGCAATCTGGAGAATCATGCACAATAAACAGATCAAATCAAGTGAATAGATGCGTCATCCCACTCATATATGCATATTCAGTGGAACAAAATGTCCTTTCTCCAAGACCGTGGTGCCGCACACAATACTGGAGCACGGCACAAAGGACTAAATAAAATGCAAATGCGTGACGGTGTAAGACAAGAGCAAAGACAATAAGCAAGACCAATACAAAAAAAAACCAATCCATAGTACACAGGACAGCAGGAGCATTGTGCAGATGAACTAGGTGGCATATTGTGCAAGAGCTGAGCACAACTGTCCACATTCTATAAGTAGACATTATTAGCAGAATATGAAATGTGATGAGCCTATGCAAATATCAGAATGTGAACTGGGATGTAGGAGCATATAAAAATGTTACGGTGACCTAAATCTTTTGATGACTTTTGATTCCTGTAAAGAATTACAATGTCTGTGAAAAAGTGGTTTTTGATTTGATGTGATCAAAGTTTCTTTTTTCCCCTTACACTTCGAAAAATAAAACTTTATAAAACCATATAAATATTCAAAATGCAGATTACAAAATATAAAGGATGATGAAATAACCAGATCCAGAATCATCCAGAGATCAAATTTCATAGTGGCTGTTGAGACACATCATGTTGCAATGCTGGGGATGTCTGGAACACATCGGCTGGTCTCAGTTTATAGTAATGATAAGCACAGTTGAGAGGAACTGCATGTGTGTCACTGGGGAACCCTGACCTGGATGGCTGCAAGGCCCACAAACGCATGGACCGTGTTCTCAAAGGTGTTTTCATCAGCGTCCATGAGCAGGCGTGACACACACAGCCCCGTCTCCTTCAGAGCCATGTCTGAGCGCAGGATGGACTCTCTGAACTCCTGCAGCTGCATCAGACTACGGCCCATACCGGCCCACTGTGTACCCATACCTGGTGGACACACACACACACACACACACACACACACACACATATATATATATATATATATATATATATATAAACATACATATGCCAGTGGTGTGTAACCAACCCTCAGGGGGGAAATTCTTGGTTTTTTACATATCCCAACATGGAAGGAAGCTGTAGTCAGAGCACAGGATCAGCCATTGTGGACTCACCAGAGCAGATATACCAGAGAGGCCTGGAGGTAGGCGGAGCCTGCTGCACCTCGCTAACTTCTTCTTGTGCTCCCAGAAGTGCGTATCCCCTGTAGGGCATGCTCGAGGTTGGGACCGCACACACTTCATCGAGTAGGGCAAGAAATGCCGAGTCAGGCCCGTATTCCTGGGCTTTACGCAGCAGAGAGGAAGCAGCCTCTTCAGTACGCCCACAAGCCTGCACCAGCCTGGGCACCAACAACGGTGAAGTTGGAGCAGCTGGTTTGGGCCCAGGCGGGCGCAGGATCACGTGGACGTTCGAGCCTCCAAAGCCAAACGAGTTGACTCCTACAATGCCCCCACGCACGGGAGTGGGCTCGGCCACCACTCGCACACGCCCGTCCAAGAGCGCCGAGATGTCTGGGTTGGGGTTGTGGAAGTGGATGTTGGGAGCCCACACACCATGTTCTAGCGACAAGAGCACCTTAATGTAGGGAAGAGAGTGTTAGCCATGTGGAAGACAACGCAGAACATCAGAGTTCTTAGTATTGTATGTATATATTGGTTTATTGGTAATGTATATATACACTGTTGAAGTCTAAAAGTATGTGTGTGCAGACTTACTTTTGCAAGGGCAGCTAGCCCAGAGGCAGGCTCAGGATGGCCCATGTTGGATTTGGTGGATCCTATAAGCAAAGGCTCACGCTCCGACTGGCAGAACACACTGGCAATGCCGTTCACTTCCTGTGGATCCCCAACCTAAGAGAACAACACAATCGGCATTAAAAAAAACCCTCAAACTTAAACTAAAATGAGTGCGTCTCTGTGTATGCGTGTCAGGTGTTCAGCCTGACTCACCTTGGTGCCAGTGCCGTGGGCCTCAATGTACTCGACCTGCTCAGGGGAGATGTTGGCCTCTTCGTAGAGGGAGCGAACCAGGCGCTGCTGCATGTCCCCTGAGGGAAATGTCACACCTGGACAAAATGACAACACACCGGTTCAGTCATCGCATGTGTGTATTAAAAGTGCAGTTTGTAATGTTTAAAAGTGTTTCTAGGCCCGTGATGCTCATAGAATTTTTTTAAATATGTCTTTAAAATTATTATTTGCAATATTTCCATTCAATCAATCTGGCTAGTTTCTTTGTTTCAGCTGTCTGTCTACATTTCTCTGGCCCGTTAATTAGCTCCGCCCCCAGCTGGAACAACGCTCCTCAGCTCCGCCCCGTTTCTTTAAAAGACAAGGGAGATGCTCGTCACAGTTTTCACTGCAATTGAAATTCTCCTCACAGGCAGCAGAGATTACAAACTGCTCCTTTAAACTACTCTGATGCAACATCAGCCTGATTTCTTGTCTGCTACGTCACCCCCTCCATTTCAGCAACATGTTTAGAAACACTGGAGGGATGCAAGTGTGCAATCAGGTACTAGGGGAAAGGACATGGTCTAAAGTACCCTGAGGAACGAGGTCACCAGTCTCGATTCCAATAATCTGCAGTTTGGAAACTTAGTGTGGCAAAGTTATCCACCACAGGGGGATTTTAGACGGACGTGATATTGATGTGAAGGAGAGAAAAGGATGAAATTGCTTGCACTGTATATAACCTTGCTCTTTGTATCCATCTGTGTTGTTGCCAGCGTTGAGCACGGTAGCATAGACTCTCTTGGCCATGGATTTCTTAGTGAGGAGTACAGCCACAGCAGCTTCTGAGCGACAATACCCATTTCCTGGGAGAAAAATTATACAACAGGGTTTAAACTTTGCAAATTTGCAGCTTCCATATGTAATTTTAATGGCCACATTTCTGATATACTAGAATTACAGAGGTAATCAGTAAGACCAACACTTAAAAACAAAAAGGCATAATTAATGCAAGCAAAGTGAAGAAATTATTTAGTATATTGTACATATAGCAGTATAAATAATAGCAAGATCACCTGATGCGTCAAAGGACTTGCAGGCTCCATCGGGACTGAGCATGCCCAGTTTCATGAACTGCACCGAGGTGTTGGGTTTGAGCAGCAAGTTGACTCCCCCTATAAGAGCTGCATCGCACCGACCGTGCCGAATAGCGTTGAAGGCGTTCTCCAGAGCCAGGAGACTGGAAGAGCACGCTGTGTCAATGGCTGTGCTAGGGCCTTTAAGAAAACACAAGCACATGGACAACTACAAATCTGACTCACCCAGTCAGCCTTATTCACTTCATCAGACCATGCAAGAAATGACTCACAGCAGTCATGACATAGTCAGGCAATAGTGACATTTGGTGATAGTAGGACTTCCCAATAATGGCTAAAATGATAATCAGGATCATTTAGCTCAATCTTGAAATAATAATTATCACAATTATTCAGCCAATTTCGTTCACATTGTACATTATAAGCCTGTATTTCTTCGCATGGATACATTTTTGAATCACAATGAGACTGCTCCTTGGTTAATCTCTATGAATCAAGTGTTAATCTTTTCAATGCTGAATATAATCAAATTTAGACCTAAAAAAATCAATTAATAAAATAAAGAAATAAAATATGCCACTGCAGTATGCAATTTAAACATATGAATCAAGCTCTTGATTTAATGCACCATAGTCATTAAAACAGTCTCGAATGTTAATCGATGAAATCTACAACTATATCTAACTTTACCTAAACTCATTCATATCGATTATGCTTAACTGATTGAGAAAGACAAAAACTACGATCATGATTCAATTACGATTAATTGTGCAGCCTTGGGTACTAGCTTAACTTTTATTAGTTTAATGGTCCTTGCGTATTTTGCAAGAAAACCTTTTAACAATTTCTGATAGCTCCAAATAAATTCGAAACAATTAAGAAAATAAATAAATATATATATATATATATATATATATTTGCAACTCCTGGTAAGATGCTTTAGAGATCTTTATTATGGACTAAAGCCCATGAGTTACAGAATGCCGAAAAGTCCGCATACCATTGAAGTCAAAAAAGTAAGAGAGGCGATTGGCGAACATGGCACGCTGGCAGCCGGTCATGCTGTACCCCAGAAGTTCCTCTGGGTCTTTACTGAAGGCCTCGCCTGCTTCGGAACCACTCACACCAATGTAGACGGCAGTGTTAGTGCCACGCATGGACATGGGGTTAATGCCTGCCGGGTTATAGCATACCGTCAGTACTTCCAAGCACAAACGAAGAACAAAAACATGATCTACAAACAGTACTACAACTACAAACAATTCTACTTTCTAGATGCTGCACAGAAAAATATGTATGCATGCTGGGCAACTGACCTCCATCAACGATGGCTTCATATGATATCTCTAGCATAAGCCTCAGTTGTGGATCCATTGTATGGGCTTGTTTGGGATGCACACCAAAGAAGGCTGCATCAAATCTGTCTATTTCCTTTAGTTTTCCATTTCTATGAGGGAGACCATACAGACCTGAGAAAAAGATATTCAAAGGGGTTACCTATGAAACCATGGAACAAAAATACACATTTTCTGTCGTAACAAAAGATCTGTCTTAGTCCTCAGCACCCTAAGCCTGCTGAATGTGAACCTTAGTAGGTTGCCAAGGAGAGAAGCAGTGAGGCGAGAGGAGAGAGGGATCTATTGAGAGGCCTGCCAAGGCCACCACAGAGAGAGCAGCCAGGTAGGCAGGGAGACCAACATGCAAAGAAACCAGACACCAGAGAGAGTCACTGCAAATGTAATGCGACATTAGTTCATCAACTTGGCTTTATGCATAGGAATTGATCAAATGTAAACCACTTTTAAAGGCCAAGTTCTTCAATTTTACATGGTTATACATATGTGAAAAAGGTCAAAGACAAAAAGGGCTTTCAAAGCAGGAAAGAAAATGTAATACGAATTAATTCCATGGCTTTATACTGCACATTGCAGTGTTTACTATATAATCCTGTTATTTCTATTCAAGAATGTCAAAAATATATATTTTAAAATGCAGCCCATGGATGGGTCCTTCAGTATCACAGATAACTGTCAAAAGGTCATACAAGACACACTTTTAGCAATACTACCTGGATAACATACAAAAATCACCCTATACACCACCAAATAAATTCAGTTATTTTATTTTATTATTTTATATTTTGCTGTTAGTTATAATTCATCCTTTGTTCTCTTTATCTCCAAGAAGTTCTTGTAAGGGCATGAATTTTATTTCAAATACTTTTCAAGTATGTTTTCCATTTATTAAATTATTATTATACGTTTTATTTTAATAATAAATACAGCTATTTTACTGTATGACAGTGCAAACTCCTTTTGTCTTTGACCCACATCTAGATATCTGATTCTGCAGGATACCTGGCTTCCACCTCCTGTTGTCCTCTGTGACCATGTCGACTCCATTGAAAAGGTTCTGCCAGAATTCTTCCAAATTGTTGGACTCTGGAAGCCGACCTGAAATTCCTGCTATAACGATTTCCTCCATGTTGGCGTGAGAGTTTCTGTGGGTCCAGATAGAGAGAGAGAGAGAGAGAGAGAGAAAGTAAAGGGGGTTAGAGAGCCGACATCCCATTAGCCTGTCAGATGGCGATTCAGATTTTCATCTGACCTACTTTCAACCACACTTTATCCAGGCTGAGAGAGGGCTCGAGAACGGCACAGTGCTCAGAGGGGGGTTGCCTAGAGTACTGTAGGCTTTGTTTAGGGACCGCAAATTCACTCTAATGCTGTCCATACAACGGCCATCAACAAAGCAAAAGAAGGGACGGGAGGTCCTGCCTAGTGCGAGGTGCAAATCAAGCTGCATGTGGAGCACAAAGTGTCCCTCTGTTCTGCTTCCCTCAAAGCCAGCGCCAGGACTCACAGGATGAGAATTCAATCTCAAGCCTGCAAATCAAGTTAGACTACTTCTGCAGTGGTCATTATGGGCTTTTCCTGCTTCCACCATCATCACCAACTTCCATCATCAGTTAATTAACAAGCCTGTCCTAAGGCAAATGAGGACCAGGACTGTTCAACACTGACCTAGAAACCTGTCCCCCCATCACTGACCACTACGGTAGAACACACTAGCCATCATAACATTTTTGCTACTTTAACTGAAGCAGAATGCCAACTTTACTACAATGTATACAGCTCATGTAGTACGTAAGCCACATTTAGATTTCAGGGAATAAAAGACTTCAAAAGCACTCTTGCATCACAGCAGGCTGGCAAAACAGCACACAACACGAAAACCTCTATAAAAATATTATCAAGTCCATATGTCCAAGTGTAACCTAAGAACAGGGAGAACTATTAAGAAAATCAATGGTTTGTGGTTTTCTAAATATATATATATATGAATTTTTAAAAAATGTGTTATGCACTCTCTGCATATAAGGCAAGGACTTGAATACTTTAGAGGCTCGTTTTAATTATGAATGAGAATGCTGGTCAGAAGAACGTGCTACTGATTAGAGAACATTCTGCATTAGCTGTATAAACTGCTGCTTAGTCACCAGAACAGTTTGCCACAAGCAGCCTAAAAGTGTTCCACTGAAGATTGGTCTTTAATCTTTGTTTAATATTCTACTGTTTGAAATCTGTGATTTCGTCATTCTGCTTGAGGAAGAACGATGTTTGCCAGAATCATTTTAAAAGGAAAGTGTTATTACTGATTACTATAGATACAGCCAGGAGATTCACCAGGCAGGTGCTGACACGTAATAGTTTGCCTTTGTGTACATGCATGTGTGTGTATGTGCTTCAACATTACTATTCTAATGTTCTTCACATAATTACGCAGGTATGAGCCAGGTTGAGAAGTTTAATCTCCTGAGAGATCTGTAGTGCATGACCCGTTTCAAAGGTTTGTGACGAACTGAACTACCAGACCATAATATTTTAGCACAGTATGATGCCTCAACACTCGGGCCAGAGCAGATTGAGAGAGCAAGTAAACGGATTTCCAGAAAGAGGGACTATAATCTACCTAACCCAGATCTAAGGAAGCCTTTGCATGTATGAAAGAATGACAGTCACCTAATGACTCAAATACACAATTAGGCATCATCTCCTATAATGGCATAATTATAAGATTGAACAGATATTCCAATACAGGACGAAAGAATTGGGAAAAGGGTAGGGATCATACAAATATAACTTATTAACCTTCTAGACCGCAAAAAGTATCACTAATATCACTAACCCCTGATCTCATATCCACATAAATCAGCAACAAAGGGTGAAAATGACAGAAAAATAAAGCCTACATTTTCATGAAGCAATGAATGATGTGTGAAAAGGATGGGGGCAAATTTCACCTAGCCAAATACCTCCACTTCCACATATTACAAAAGGTCGATCTGATTGGTGATTACACGTTTACTGTGGGATGCTCAATGCATATATCTGCTAAATAATCCAGCAATAAAAAATCTCATCTGAAGTACAGGACAAATAAACTATTTTGGAGAAAAAGTAGGAACACCTAAAATGAAGCTGAAATACGGAATTGTGCAGGAAAACACAGGATATCTGACCACCCTGGGTAATTATGTTGCTAATGCCCTAATGCAAACATTGCACAGGATTAGGTTTAGTTTAAAGGATGCAAGTCACACTCAGTTCAATGGCAATCTCAGTTGGGTCAAATCTAATCATGAAACGGTAGGGGCATAATAAAACGTAGACAGTCAGAGAGCTGGTCCAATCTCTTGCGCCGATAAGAAACAGAAGCGCAAGTGATATCGTGGATGCCGCTGGAAGATAACCCAGATGAAATTGCCCAAGTGAAATGGCAGGCCTCAGCAACACAGGACTATGGGGAACTGTATCCAAACTGGATCACATGCAGGACTGCTGCCTCACACAGTGGCAAATTCCACACGAAAACTACAAGACAGCCCATCATAAACCCCCTTCCTATCCTGAAACGGCCCCCAAAACAGCTAGATCTCTCACCACACTGTTCAGAATGAAACAATATGACTGCCTAGGGGTTGACACAGAATTCATGTACAACACTGTAACACACGTGCCATGGCTTTCCCAGAAAACAAACAAACACAAAAGCTAGAACACAGGCTACATTAGGCCTAGTGTAAACATTACAGTGTGTGAATGAGCTGTGAACTAGCAGACATGGAATCATTCAGTGTGCTTATGAATTGAATTGGCTTCCTATCTAGTTCATCTTCACCCCCCCATCCCATCATAGCTGAATCCAAAATGGCTTCCTACTCCCTATACAAGTGCACCACATAGGCTTTTATAGGAGTTATCGATCCTGCACCCTAGGCCCTCCCTACGTCCAATAGGAAGCCGTTTGGGATTCAACCCATGGCATGGAAGAGATGCGCGCGTACCGACCATGCGTCAAACCCGGACCGACGCCACGGCGGCTCATATAGAGGTTATAGCGACTCAAGCTTGATCCGAGACTTTAGATGCAAAAAGTGCAAAAGGCGGCTGTCAATCAATGTCAATCAATGTCAAATCAATGTCAATCAATGTCAAATCAATGTCGCTCGCCGCGCCGCTGCACGTTGGATGAAGGCGCGCGTTGACCCGACGACAGCCCGTTTTCATCACGAGTCTGGTTTCACAACACCTGCGCAGGCCATCGCTTCACGCCATCTAACGCTCATTCACCACGCAGAAGAGACTTCACACAGTACTCGCAGTACTCGCAGTACTCACAGTACTCACCAGCTGCGGCTTGAAGGGTACTTTCGGATGGATGCGCATCCGACGCCAGGCGAGCCGTAGCTGACCTGTTATTCCTCTTGTCTCTGTGCTGGAGCTGGAGCTGGAGCTGGAGCTGGAGCTGGAGCTGGTGCTGGAGCTGGAGCTGGCCGAATAAAGCCCTTTTCTTTTCTCTAGCGTCTCGCCTTAAAAGTCGCTCTCACTGCTGTGCACGCCTTGCCCCGAGCTCTGTTGCCTTTAAATGTCTGCCATGCTGTTCGGCCACGCCACATGGGCTGACAGTCGGCGCGGCGCTCTGGGCCAATGAGAAAGGAAGGCAAGGCTTTGACAGCCAACCAGTGAGCCGATCTCCTCACGTTAATTCCGCCTGAACGCGCCTGGGTTACTCAAGTTCATCCGTGGGAAGGCAGATCTATGCGCAGCAGCACACCGCGTTATTACCGCAAGCCTAGACCAGTTATATTGCTTTATGAACCCGGGCCAGAGTGCTTGGCGAAGGCGTATCAGACATCGATAACGCATGATGGGTTTTTTTTTTTTTTTTATCTGCATCTTTGCAAGTACCTTAAAACCAGCTATTGCATTTGTATGAAAAATGTATTGAGGTTGCATTATTATTATTATTATTATTATTATTATTAAAAAAATAATTTTTACGACATCCTATCTATTTTATCTGTAATGATTCGGTGCTAAAAATTTTTTTTATAATAATAATAATTATAAAAACCAGCTATTGCATTTGTATGAAAAATGTATTGAGGTTGCATTATTATTATTATTATAAAAAAAATTATTTTTACGACATCCTATCTATTTTATCTGTAATGATTCGGTGCTAAAAAATTTTTTTATAATAATAATAATTATAAAAACCAGCTATTGCATTTGTATGAAAAATGTATTGAGGTTGCATTATTATT
>JAOUQW010000049.1:8923182-8939820 GCA_028565825.1 Olivaichthys viedmensis
TGCATTATTATTATTATTATTATAAAAATTTTTTTTAGCACCGAATCATTACAGATAAAATAGATAGGATGTCGTTTCGGTCTTGAACCCGGTGACCTGGGATGTTGCCCGTGGGATAGCTTGCACACACACACACACACACACACAAAAAACGTTACACAGTTGTCAGTGGCTTTTAGTGAATTGACACCAACACTCGGCCAATGAGGATGAATGCAGGGGCGGGGCTCTGAGATAGGGTGAGGTGATGACGGAGGGATGGGAGGAGTCCTGCTCCAGACCAGCACAGACTGTGATGTAAATCAAGAGGGGGTGTCTTGTAACAGAGTTATTTCAGTTCAAAGCAGACAGACCTCTCGTTTCACATGCACTTAGTGGCCAGTTTAGCAGAGAAACCTACCATCTAGGTGCACTTACTGACTGTAGCCCGTCTGTTGCTATGCACAATTTGAAGGTCCCCGTCCACCCTGTCCATCAATGGAAAGGGAGCACTATAGGACCACTGCTGAGCAGATGTTATTTGGGTGGTGGGCCATTCTCAGCATGGCAGTGACACAGACGGACATGTTAGTAGCACTTTAGTATGTGTGGCGCTGGTCCATCTGTATCAGGCGCAGCAGCGTTGCTGAGGTTGTTAAACACTTCAATATCTCAAAGTCTTTTATTTATCATGTGCACAGGACATATGTACATTGAAATGCAGGGGGTTGAGAATAGACCACCAGCAACAGCAGTGCTGTGGACAGAAACTGACCGCTGATAAAGGGCAAGAGGATGATTAATACACATTGTGCATGGGAAAAAATAGCTATAGTGTATAACTGTACACCAGAAGGTGGGCCAACAAGGTAGGTGTATCTAATAAGGCAGCAAGTACGTAACCACAATCTTAAAAACACAGCGCCTTACACACTACCACGTCAGTGTCACTGCCGAGTGGTGGTCTTATTGTGGCCTTTTCCAGTGATGGATGGGGTAGAGGGGGGCTGACAAACAGTGCAGACCTACAGCTAGGCTACAGTCAGTAATTGTATACAAAGTGCACCTATATGGTGGGTTAACCTGATAGAAGAGCCAATGAATGTATGTATAAGCAAGATGTAGCTTATAAGCTGAGCGTAAACAGTGCAGGTAAAATACAACACAACCACAGCACCCAGTCATAGAGTAGAAAAATATTTTATTACTTCGTAAAACATTTTTTTATTTTCAATAAAACGCACTGCTTAGCCTTAAAAACTCTTTATCTGAAGACTTATGACTGTTATTCTTATACCCTCCTACTGATTTCTCCCCATGCAGTATTTATACCGGTGATCGGTGCTGGCACTGTTCTGATGTGGCATGTACATGGTACATTTTAACCACACACACACACACACACTAAGACGCTACCACCATGTCAGTGTCACTACCATCCTGAGAACGGTCCACTACCCAAATAACATCTGCTCACCGGTGGTCCTACGGTGGTCCCTTTCCATGCAGCTAAGGAAAGGCTACCAACTTCACATATTTGAACCTGGTCAAATAATTCATTACTTGTAACAGAGGTCAGTATCAGAATGCATGATGCAAAGCAGGCAAACAAGTGATATCTGCTTTTTTGTAATCTGACATGGTTTGGATTAAGGCACAACACCAGAATCTGGTTTGTTAAATAGTCATTTCAAAAGGTTCTCGTTTGAGATGACACATTTTGTAACTTTTCAGTCTTTAATGTTGTAATTTCGGATCTTGACTGCTTTAACAGTTGGTCTCGTCTTCTTAACAGGTTCAGATGTAGTTCTGGCTTGTTTCTTCCTTTCCTGGACCGCTGCTTTCAAGCCCTGAACTCTAACTGATAAGCCGAGATGTGGTGCGCTTCTGTCCTGTTCGGCTCTGGCTGACACAGCAATTGCATCTGTAAATATTTAAGAGGAAACCCACGCAGGGGCATCATGACATGAGGACACATAAATCAGGTGTGTAGCTCTACATGTAAAGTTATCTTACTATATGACCTGCATTTGCTGTTGGATCCTCATATGTCGTATGTATTTGAGCTCTGAATTTTGAGGATTACAGTTACTGCCTCATTCAGACAGATAGAAACCTTAGAAAAAAAAAGAATGGTGCTTCCTCTCTGCTTCTGTACCCATAAGCACGTATAAAGGGGTAAACCAGCTGCTGTCGTAAATTTTAATCATGTGTGTGAAACATAAAATTCTCTGAGTTCATATTTTTTTAAATGGTGCAAAAATAAAGAGGGTATATTTCATGCTTCTAGGAAAGTTTATTTAATTCAGTACAATCTGAAGGCAGTGTCTTCACCAATAAACCACTGAGGAACCCATGAAAACTAAAAGTTTACATGGAGAACGTTGACGCATGTTGGTATGATGGTTGCATAAACTCAGATTTGTCTGAGCTCATGGCCTGTTGCAGGGACTATTGGGATGAATCCTAGACACACAGGCAGAAGCACCAGGACCCCAGTCAGCACTTCTGTATCCACCTTCCTGCCAAGTCAGTATAAAGCCTCACAGATGATGCAAAATGTCTGATCATAGTGTGCAGTCATGAAACTGATAACGACAGTGTGTGGTAATAAAAAAACACACTCAGTAGGTAATGAGTAATCAATGTATGAATCAAGAATCAAGAATAAAGATATGCTAAACCATATGCCTCAGGCTCTTAAGTTGCATGTATCTCCATATTTCATAAGAATGGTCATTCATAAGATGGCATGATGCTGTCATTGTGAGGAAAAAAAAGGTGACTTGTTCAATCTTCCCTGGTCCATTGAGTGCAATGCCCCATATTGACCAAGCTGTCATCTGTCCTTGATTCAAGGTTTGGGACAGTATGCTATTTAAAAAAATAAAAATAAAAATAGGTTTCACAGAAATTCTGAACATTTGCCTGATACACCGAATGATGCGATTTTGTTGACGTCTTCATTCGTTGCTTTGCTTTATTGCTCATCAGATAATCAAACCGTATTTAAAATTAAAAAAGAAATTAATGTTCCTTTTTTCTCTAAAAAGGTTCCTTAGGCATATCAGATAAAACTATACAACATTCATAACACCTGGAAAATGATCCTGACATTTTGATAACGCATACTCATCATGTTATACAGCATTTCATCAAAAGGTGTTGTGTTACATTTGGAATATTGGAATAATATTAGAATATTGTAGTTTATTCAGTGCTCATCTATTCAGTTTTGTGTTCAACGTGATCCACCGGAGGCCTAACAGTACGAGTGTATGTCCTTTAAAGACAACGTGAAACAGAAATCACACCACATTTTTCTTTTAGGACATATTTCCGGGCAAAAACGGCTCAGAATTCTTCGTGTGATGATAGCTATGATATAGCTAAGTCTTGTAAGTGATTGATACTGATGAATTGTGCACAGTATGACCAGGGGCATGAACTAACAAGGTAAAAAGAAGTCAGTGTTGATTTCAGGTGATCTTTAAAGGTAATTCATATTGACTCCTATGGGTAAATACAGAGCCTCACCTTGGTCCTCACTGTTACTATGAGTGAGCACTGTAGGACTCAAGCCACGCTCCAGCATCTTCCACACGTGCTGCAGAGACTCATCAGTACCCACGGAGGACAGCAGGATTTGGGGAGAGCTGGCCCGTTGCACTGGGCCCTCATACTGAGACTGTACAGGGGGAGAATTCTCTTTACTGACTGAACGCTAGGAGAGAAGAAAGAAAGAAATGACGCTTGGCTTGACGAAAAGGGCTCATCTGAGAAACTTCAGCCTCGGAGTGCGTTTTTCTGATAACAGTGTGGTTTTGATTAGTTATGAAAATAAAGTGATAGAACAGAAACATCTTTAGTTGTGATACCTGGCCTCTTGTTGGCAGGTCCCACGGGTTGGTGTCACTGGCCCCACTCTCACTCCCAGACAAATGGGGCCGCACGAGAATAGTTTTTTTCTTACTCTGATCTCTCTGGGCATATTGCAATTCCTGGGTGGTGAGAAAATTAAATATAACCAAAGATCCTCAACGCAGGTCAATATCCTCATCATTTACAGTATTTCAGGGTTTATTTACTGAATCTTGAAATGATTGCAATAATGCATCTGATAGGAGAGTTCAATAACCTCTGTTCTGGCACTCTCTGGTGGCCTCACTGATAACAGAATTGCATCACAAATATGACCAAATCAGTTGGGAAATGGTGGAAATGTGTTCAGTAAGCTTATTACAAAAATTATTATTTATTTTATTTTTTTGCACAAGACTTTCTATAGCTTAACCTGTGTGTCTTGCTTTTATGAGCACCTGAGTAGTGAGCTTGTACTGAAGTTGTTCCAGGGCAGACAGACGACCGTGGGGCTCGTTGTCAGCCTCAGCTTTGGGGTGCTCCTTCATGCTAGGGCTAGGTTTGGATCCTGTTTCAGAATGTCGCGCATCTGATGGAAGACATGAGAATTACATCAGATGAAAAATAAAGAACGATGAACATATTGGATCTTGAACGTAACTAAAACAAAACCTAATTGATATCCTTTGGTAAAAAGACCAGTTTGAGTGGCATTTACTTCAGGACTGTAGTACGGTGTTAAGATGTGGGATAGGGTTATGCAGACGTGCAGTCATCATGTTTACTTCAATGTGAATGTGAGGCTTTAAAATAAACTGTTGATTTCTGTATGAGAGACTGGGTTTGGTTCTCTAGTGGGGCTCATATGAGTGTGTAATCCGTCTACAAAAACGGGATCAGCTCAGTGTGGTGGAAGACCAACCGAACAACGGGAACAGAATTAGTCATGTTAACCCCCGCAGTCCTGTCGCAAAAGGATGGTTATGAGGTACCATAAGAGGTCATTTACAGTTATTTATTCTTTTTGGTCTTTTCACGGCATGTTACACATCACACACGCACTATCTTAAAAATAAATAAATAAAAGAAGATGATGCAGATCAAATACGTAGCTAAATGGCACATATTTGATCTATATTTCATATATGACTTTACCTAATAATGACATACTAAAATAATAGCTTTTGCACATGGTTATAAACTTAACGTTGAGGCTATTTAAAACAAAACTTACCGCCCAACCCTGCCTCTATCAGCTGAGCCCGGAGTCTGTTGCCCATCTCAATGAGTTGCCGTTTGTCCTGGCTGAGACGAGAGATCAAACGAGCTGCCTGTTTGAGTTTGGCTTGGAGCAGATGGGCATTGCCAAAATCACTTCCTCTGCCAGAACCCTGTAACAGCAGCTGCTGCCTCAGACTGAGATTCTCCTCCTGAAGCTGCTTCACCATCTCGCTCTAGGAAAGCATTAAGATTAACACGTTAGCAACATAGGCATTCTCAGAAGAATGCACTCTTTTTATTTCTCCCAACACGACCTTTAAAGCTTTACAATCCCAAACACTCTTTTAAGGGTAAACCAAATGTAACTCTTCTTACCTTTTCAAGTACGATGGGTTCTCTTCTGCTTGCAATGTCCAGTTTCAGCGCAGACACCTGCATAAAAGCACTGCATTTAAAGAATTTCTTACATTAATTATTTTTATTGACATATACAGTGCTGTACATCATACTCACCTGGTTTCCCAGGGCAACTGTTTCCAGATTATGAAGAAGGCTGCCTTTTTGGTACTCCTCTGCCTCACTCTTCACCTCCACCAGGTGCATCTCTGTAGCAGTCAATCTTTGCTGCAGGCTTGCCTCTTCAGCTGCTGCTTCTCGCTTTTGATTGATCAGTTCCAACCGTAACGCTTCATTCTCCATTCGTCTTGAGTGACACTAGAAGAAGCCACGACAGTAAACAAATTCTGATATTTTCTCCACCGTCTTCCCACTCGATTATAGCACTGTTAATCGTGCTCTCATGGACCCTCAGTCACAGATATTAGTGTACTGTATCTGGAGCAGGATAAAATGTGATGTGGCATGGCTGAAATGATACAGTATTTTTAAAAGCAGCAGTCCCATCAACAGTGTCTGAACAAATTCAAAAAAATATGAATGATGTGAGTAACAAATAGAAAGGGACGGGTGATGCAGAGTCCTAACACAGTGAATTTTCTTGTGTAGGTATTCGTACCTGCTGCGTGAGTTGAGTCACTATTGACTCCAAGTGGACCAGCCTCACTTCCTGTTTCTTCAGAGCAGCAGCGCTTGCTACCTTCTCAGTTCGCAATCCACCTGCCAAAAAATAAATAAAATACAGCCTAGAACAGCATGTTTATGCCAAAACGTTCTAACATCCTGTACTGTCCAGCTTTGCTCTCAGATGCTTGTAGCAATCCACAACAGTTTAACACTTCGCAACAGAGGATAGGCTGGATTCATCTGTAAATACCAGCCTGAGGATGCTAAGTGCTTAGCTGCCACTAGATGGAGACACCCATATCTCCTGATGATCTTTATGATTTTTCTGGTGCACTTTTTGTTTTTGTAGTGTGTCTCTTGAGGCCGGTGACATTTTTCAGCCGTTTTCCATTCAGTGGCATTCTGTTGGCAGTAATTATTGTTCCCCACTGTATAAGTGAAACCACCCTTGACATGGTGGGTTGAGTTGATAAGCTACTCGTGTAACGTATCTAAAACTTTCATCTTGATAAACAGGGAAAGAACCTGCTTATCTACATAATTGTGCTGATCAAAATCATAAGATATATTTATGTAAAAGCCTTTTCAGTTGGGCCATATGGGAAGCAGTAAAACACATTTGATTATCAGGACAGGATGTATTTTTCGGATAAGCTGAAGGGTCCCTTGTTAGCATGGTCATGTTTTATTAGTATATAAATGCTATTAAAACTTGCATCGTTATATTGTTATATTCACTAAACTAGTGGCAGTGTTTGAAATGAATACAGAACTGGATGATGGTTAACAACGAATGTTTGAAGGTCACCTATGGTTTCGTTGAGAGATCTGATGTGGTTTTGAAGGTAGGCATTGTCAGGGGAAACAGGGAGTACAGGTACAGAAGTGGGAATGGGTTTAGTTGTCTTAGAGGCCTCTTCTAATTGTTCTTCAAGGTGTCTACATTGAGCCTTCAGGTTTTGTAGTTCCTCCTCCAGTGCCTGGTTGTATTCTGTAGTCCCTGCAATAACACATTAACACTTTTTATACGACAGAATGAGACTAATGCCTAATGACGTTTTTTTTTTTTTTACGACAAAGCTCAAATTCAGTGATTCTGTGAACGAGTCATTAATCATTAACACTGATCAATTTGAGTCTTGCACGTAATCTTCGCAGCAACCCCTAAATCAGTAGGTGTCAATTCCAGTTCTAGGGACATGCTCACATATTTTAGTGTTTGCCCTGCTCGAACACACCTACATCAGCCCATAAAAGGTTTGATAATTAGCTGATGATTTAGTTAGGTGTGTTAAGGCCCTGACACAGCAAGCCAATTGTCGGCCGTCGGACGGTGTGGAGCGCCGTTGGCCAACCGTTGCTCGTAGTTTTTGAAGTGTATCTGATATTTTTTAGTTCTGATATTTAGCACCTGCAGTGGAGGGTATAGGGCGAGTGTGCTGAGCTGTTGTTGGGTTCTGAGGTAGCGGTACGTCTGCGCCAAGTCTCTCCATTTGTCTCCTCATCTCAGCTACCACCTCTCGCAAGCTGCTGTTCTGTTGCTGGAGCCGCTGGATCTCCTCTGAAGGAAAACTGCTGCTCTCCACACCAGCTGCCTGAGGGAAAGGAAACACCAGAGACTCTTCAAAAGAGTGGCACATGAGGATTTTGCAGGTAATAAAGTGATGCTGCTGGTGCAAGTGGCTGAAAAGCCCATAGCTATCCATAGCCAAAAGCCGACTGTGTGCATGATAGTGAGCTGTAGAGCAGCCTATGTGTTGCAGAGGAAGCATGTACTTTCACCCTCTAAGAATGACACTGGCAGAAATTTGGTTAAAAAGAAACTGGTGCTAATAGATGGACAAGTTATAAGTAACAAAGTGAGTAAAGCAAATAAAATATTCTATATTTACCAGTATACATCCAATTCAGCTGTAAATACCAGTCTGAGGATGCTAAGTGCTTAGCTGCCACTAGATGGAGACACCCATATCTCCTTATGATCTTTATGATTTTTCTGGGTGAACTTTTTGTTTTTGTAGTGTGTCTCTTGAGACCGGTGACATTTTTCAGCCGCTTTCCATTCAGTGGCATTCTGTTGGCAGTAATTATTGTTCCCCACTGTATAAGTGAAACCACCCTTGACATGGTGGGTTGAGTTGATAAGCTACTCGTGTAACGTATCTAAAACTTTCATCTTGATAAACAGGGAAAGAACCTGCTTATCTACATAATTGTGCTGATCAAAATCATAAGATATATTTATGTAAAAGCCTTTTCAGTTGGGCCATATGGGAAGCAGTAAAACACATTTGATTATCAGGACAGGATGTATTTTTCGGATAAGCTGAAGGGTCCCTCGTTAGCATGGTCATGTTTTATTAGTATATAAATGCTATTAAAACTTGCATCGTCTGCCAGAGAGCATGATTTGCTGTCTGGTCCTCCAATCCTTATTTGAGCATTTTCATTGTTGCCTGATACTCTTCAGGCAAAGCAACAGTTTAACTGCTCATTGATAAAAAAAAAATCTGATGGGTTGTCTCTTCTGAAATACTCTTCTTGGGGCATTACATTTTGCCAACCCAGAAACCTATTTGATTTTTTTTTTTCTTCTCCAATGAGGCCTGTTCCCTCCTGTTTCCCCAAGAATTTATTTAAAAATTCCCTTTTCATGCATAGAATATTGTATTTTAAGGAAAAATAATGTATTTCAAAGGAAACCTTCAATTGTTGTTACATAGCTAAATAAATAATATTTAAAATGATTTAACATATTAAACATGAGGTATGTTTTGTGCCATTGACTTAAAATGATGTCTAATAATGATCACCTTAAGGGAAAACTGGACTTGCGTTTTTATGCATTGGAGCAGTGTCCCTAAACATTGTTGAAATTAAGCCATGCATCAATTCTCTAATGTGGATTAACCTAAAAATCTGCTGACCGGATTAGACTTCAACAGACATGATTTCCCACTCTATACGACACTCTGGTCTGACCATGACAGTGGACCACTTAGAGTCTTAATACTTCATAACACAGCACTTGAAGGGAACAATGTCTTGAATGCATGCTCATAACTATACAATATAAAAATGTCCACTCATCAAGATAGCATTCAACTTTATTATTTCTATTACCTCAAGATTCTTCCACGACCTTTTCGTGGTCGGTCAGCTGGATGGGGAACTGTGTAAAATGATACGTAGTACTACAGTGCGCCACAGACCCGGATCGCGTTCGGGTCACGACTGGGTCACACTAAGTAACCATCAAACTGTGCCTTTGGAGTAATACATGTGACAAAGGTAGTTGAGTCACAGGTGCAGGCTGTCAATTTCAGCTGTTCAAAATAAATGGACAAGTGTGTTATCAGATCAACCTTTCCAAAAATACTCCCACAAGTGGCACCTTGAACTTTCAGAGTAGCATTCTGATAGTGTCAATGCATCCCTTGCTGACATGCTATTTAAAGGTCCTTAAAAATGTTGCATGATAAATGACCTATAAAGCCAGTGAGAAAGAAGATATACGAGTCAGGGCTCACACTGACCTCTGCTAAATGTGCTGGCATCACTCTGAATAGTTGTAATCTCACCCCTTCCTGTGATCTTCTCCGTAAGTGAAGTGAGATTTTATTGAATGAATGGAAATTAAATCAACATCCATGCCTTCTAATGGCTACTAATGTCCAGTAATTGCTTTGATATGCATTTTGTTACCTGGTTAATGTCAAAGGCATATAGTGCTTTAGAAAAATATAGATTTAGCCATCAATTTGGTAGGAATGGCATTCTGGTGGTCTAACCTGAGAAATGGTGTTTGAGGCAAGCCCACGCAGAGCCCGGTCTCTCTCTATGGTCACGCTCCTCAGCAAAGCAACAGTCTCCTGCAGCTCTCGCTCCTTCTCCCTCAATTCAGCATTAACCTGAGGACACACAGTCTTTACGTAATTCCTTTCACGTTTTTGGAGCCCTTTGCTGAAACGTATTTCGTCAAGCCCACTGACAAATCCAGTGTTAGCCGACTGTCTCTCATGCCTAGTGCGACTTGATTGACTTCTAGTGCTGCCGTTTTATCTTGGCTGTATTTCAGTGTGTGTTGGCTCACCTGGTCTCTGGACTGGGTCAGCCCGTGGATGAGTTCCTCACTCTTGAGGTAGTGTTCAGCACGCACTTCCTCACAGCGCCTCTCCCAGTCCAGCTCCAGCTGCACGCGCTTTTGCTCCAGCGCCTGCTCCCTCTGGACCCCAGTGGCCAACTGCTGCTTATACCTGAGTCCATCACACAGGCTTTATTTACGCATTTACATTCAGCAAGCGAACAGATTCTGAAATGTCTTTTACCAAGTCTCACACACATAGGGTTCCCACTGATTTTAGGAAAGCATTTTCCAGGACATTTTCCATGAGTTGCGAACAGCCATGACAGATGTTGCTCCTGGAAGGTCATCTTATAATGACTCACATCTGCCAACATCCCTGGTATTAAGGCCAACTGTACAACTCCTAACAGCTCCTTAATGACTGACTGAAACACAGACACTGACCAAAACCTCTCCTCATCCAATTATAATTTGACCATAAGTTTGACTGAAATATTAGAAGTGAAGTATACAGGCGATCTCACTGTTGGAGACGAGTGGCGAGTTGTTAAGTTTAAAGGGAGGGTTAGGTTTAAATTAGTTTAAATACCCATTTCCCACAAAAAAGAACACAAAAAAGCAAGCAGACCAAAGTTCAGATTTCAAGGATTGCATGAACACAATATGAGAAAAACTTTACACCTAAGCCTATAAAAAATAATCCCAAATCTGGACAGAATTCCAAACATGCTAGCCTCTTGATCAGGTCTCAGTAAAGATTTTAAAGATAAAATCAAGTTAAATTTTTTTTTGATTTTGGTAGACCGACTCAGCCTGGTGATTAGATTCTAGATAATGACCTGCCCTTCCCCCAGTCAGCTGAGGAGAAAACACACACACACACACACAAAAAAAATCGAAATATTTCCAGGACATATAATCCCATTTCCCTCTTTTCTAGATGTTTTCAACGACTGAAAAAATAGTCTATAAAAATGGAACCCTGACATATATTACTGAACTTCACAGACAAACAAGACTCATTTGGAAAAGTGTATGCTTAAGCAGAATGCAGTTATTAAAACAATTAACAACTACACTTGTTATTTCTCCTACCCCCTGTTGCTGTATGTATAACATCAATATGTTATAACTTAACAACAGGTTTAAAGCCTCACCCTTGGTGAGCACCCACCTCTCCAAGTCCTCTTTATACTTCTGTAGCTCTGCTCTGACTTTGGCCTCTCTGTCCCCCACAGACAGCAGCTCTGTGTCCTTGGCAACCGTCTCTTTAGAGACCTGCGTGATGTAAGCATCCCAGCCGGCCTGCGTCTTCTCCAGCTGTGCACGGAGCCTTTCAGTGAACAAGACATTCATTATGATGATAATGTGGCAGATTAATGATTCCCCCTCACGTTAGCTGTAATCACAGTTACTGCTGCAAGTGCCAGTGTAGCCGTCACCTCACTCCCACAGGCGGCAAGGATCTGATTAAAAGCTAGAAATGATGGACAGTAGTGTAGAGTATTATTAATAGTGATGTTAAACAAATAACAGCCTTGTTGTTTAAGGGTTTGAATAATAAGTCATGTTCTAGGAGCCATTATCAGAGCTAGCCATCTGTCTACGCTAACAGAAAAGAGAAAGTGCCTGTTAACAACGTGCAGTACATCTCACACAGTCGGCATGTGGCTTCTTAACTGCCAGTCTGAAACTTTACCAGCCTTTTCAAAACAATAGAACAAACTATGAACTAAAAAAAAAACATATCTTTAATACAGTGGGTGTACGATGATGCAAATGGTGTGCTACATCGATGTGCTTGATCTAACGTGAATACACAGCTACATCAATATGAATTCCCTGTGAATCAGATGCATCATTCAGAATCATTTTTCTGTCTTCTCCAGGCAAGTTGCTTTGGAGCAACACTGTGTTTTGACTCATTATTGGGAGGCCGGTTCATTTATTGTGTTCTAACCATAGCTTCACGTTAGCAGAAACCATTAATGTGGTTGTGCTTGTGTGTCTTACTCCAGGATCTGCTGCTCTCTGTGCGACAGCTTGTCTGCATGTCTTTTCTCTTTCCTCTCCTGCTCCAGGAGCAGGCGGTCTAGCTGCGTCTGAAGCTGCGTGGCTCTCTTCTTCTCCTCCTGCAGGTCAGAGGCATGCGCCTCCTTCATGGAATCCAAAGCAGTCTCTCTCTGCCGAGCCCTGCGCTCCAACTCTGCATGCCTGCAGTCAGCAGCCACACCACAGCAACACACCGCTAATCACTTCACAGCAGCCAAACACTCCTGGCCTGAAGTGCACAAGTTATTTATAGTGCATATATCACAGTAAAGTTCCTGACCTCTACACAAGTGTTGATTTCCTTGGGATTTTTAAGATACATGTATTCCATGCAAATTTTTAACACTATAATGCTTTTAATTTAAAACGTCAATTCACTTAAAGCCATTTTTACTTATGTGATTTAATTAATCAATGTGATTATGTCATGGATTACTTCCTGTTGTTGACTTCTTCTTCTTTTTTATGTTTAGCCTTCATTTGGGTCACTTTTTCCTCAAGCTCTTTTATCCTATAAAACAACAAACTGTATTTCAGTGGGTGAAATCTTAAGAGAATGAGAACTAGTACCGATTATGCTGGTTGGTATGAGCACCTGGAGTCCTTGACTGCAGATGTGTTCTTGAGGTCCCAGTCTCTGTGCAGGATCTCTTTCTGAGCTTGTTGACAGAGTTGCTCAGACAGCTGCAGTGCTTCGACAGCCTCGCTGCGGGCTTTGGCATGGACATCCGACTCTTTGTTCAGGAGCTGCACCTGTTAATCAAACCATTACTTAAATAGTACTACTTAATATTACTTAAATGCATAATAAACACCTTTGACTGTTTAAAAAAAAAGAAAAAGGTAGACTAATCGGTTTGGCTTGTGATTCTTGTTTTCATTGGCTTTTACCTTGAGCTCATGAGACAGCACAACGCTGCGCATCTCATCCAGTCTCAGGTTGAACTCGTGCTCCCGTTTTCGCATCTCGCTGTCGAAGTCTGCCAGCATTTCCTGTCATCAATTAAAGAAGGACACAAGCGGTCATGGACGAGCACAATTTACTGCAGCTTCACTCAGGGCTGTACACTGGAAGCATATCTTCTTCTAGCAAACAGGAAAAAGACGCTCACTCACACATGTTAAAAGACGATTAAAATATCATGTCAAATGAGCATGGGTCCTATATTATGTACATAGAATTCTCTCATATCTGGTATATTAGATTTCCCTGTTTTATATGTGCAAAACAGTGTCGAAGCCGAAACCCATTGCCAAAAAAAGGTTCCAGAAATATCCAGTTATGGCCAAGACTAATGTTGAGTGCTACTAAATATGTGACACACTACTAACTTTTACCAAATCTTTATCAGGTGACCAAGCGGACACATTTTCAGGTAAACTACATACAGGACATAAAGTTTCTTTTCCAATCAAAGTTTTTGATCTTGTTAGTATTTTTGTTCATCAGTGACCCTGTATCTGAACTACAGTGGCAACAAACACTACTGACGTATTCAAAAAAAGCAGCTGCTGAGCACATCTCGGCTCTTCCCAGCTCAACAGTCAAATGTCAAAGGCAATTGCACTGAAATCAATAACACAACACCTATTCTTGGTATGAACAAAACAGGGTATCGCATTTGGCTGAACAAAACCGTCTAATGTCTCGTCGGCTCAACAGCTTCTCATTTCACTAGAGACGCGAGGATTCTCTAGGGATAAACCAGCCGAGGCCTAGGAGCACTGCCAGAGGAGGCACCGCTCGGTCAGATGTGTTACTTTAAATATGACGCAATGGCTTGGCAAGCAGATTTATGGGGGCTGAACGTAGAATAAACGAGACATGAATAGTCTTTTTTAATTGACTTAATTAAATCAATAGCTTAAACTACATTTCAGGTTTTACAACTTGTTGAGACGTGTGAGCCTATAGAAATACTATCACCCTTAGGCTAAATGTTTTACAAACTCTAATTGTAGCTCAGTAAGGCACAGGCCACACTACTTGAGTACACAAGAATTTGTGTGAGAAAAAAAAAAACTGATTAATCTCACAAAATCCTACCTCTACATCTTTAGGCACAGTCAGGCTCTGGTGGAAAGGGGTGTGGTACCTGTTTTTGCAGTGCCAGCTCCCCATCTGACGCTTGGATTCGACGTTGGAGATCCCGTCTCAATGTCTCATTCTCTTCCCTGAGTCTCTGAATCTCATCCTCCTTCACACTGCACAACAAAAGTGTTATTAAAGTGGGGATTCATAACTAATATATATATATATATATATATATATATAACAAAACATAACCCAGCTTTTCAATGCAATGGTCATATTTTAAGTGCAAGAAATGTTGCTCCAGGAGTTATCAAAAGTTTAAATCATTTTACAACCAAACAATCCTTACCTCTGCACTCTTTCCAGCTGTAGCCTGTGCTCTACTCCCCTCTTCTGATACTGAGCCTGCAAATCTTCTTTCTGCCCTTTTTCGTCTGCCACGGCATCCTGCAGTTTTGCTAGCTGAATCCTCAGCTCACTAAGCTCCGCTTGCCGGGCACTGTCTTCGGTCTGGACGCGGACAGTGATCGCATCGTAGCGCTCCAGCTCTCGGTCCCGCTCCTCCAGCACACGCAGGTTATACTGAAAATCGTCCCGCAAGCGCAGGAAACGCTCTCTCTGGATGGAAAGCTCACTGGTGGCCTCAGCCAGTGCAGTCTCCAGCTTCTGAATACGCAGGACCTGAAGTTCTTTCCACTCCCTCTCCTTACAGACAAGCTGGGCCTCGAGGTCCCCACTGTCCTGCATGGCTTCTAAAGGCTGAATATCAGGACATGGTTCAAACCGCGCCCTCAATGTAGAAATGAATCTGCAAAGACATGAGATTACCGAAGTGACGCAATCAACAAAGCATTAAAGGGCCAAATACGTGACATGCCGTGGTTTGAATGGTACTGAACAATTCGAATACAATGGGTGTAACGCCATTGAACCCGTGATATTTGTTAAGACTAAACCCTGTGAGGTGTCTGCAGACAATTTCTGACGTCAGATTGTTGTTGCTAGTGGCCACTCTTTCCCTCAGGAGGAGAGTAATGGAGTGCCGGCATTGCATTAGTGTGCTTGACAAAAGTATTTGTACTCTACTTAATAACGCTTACTCTTAAGTAGGTGTAGAAATACTGTTTCAACTGTTATTCCGCTCCCGTTAAGAGTTAAGAGACGTAGCCGACCTTTGACTCCTTTTAACACCTTTTTTACTGGGTTAAATTCATAAATGGTGTGTAATTAATTTTCTGCTCGGCTGCTGTAAAAAAAAAAGCAAAGTGGCTTATGGGAAATAAACACACACAGGACACTTTTGGGTTTTGCTTAGCTTTTAACAGGGCCCCATTACACCACAATGCCGTATTGTGTTGATGTACGCTCATGATGTATAGGAGTAGTCAGCTAGTCTGTTTGCACTGTTAGCTACCCGAGCTAACAGACTGACCCGAGTTAACAGACTGACCCGAGCTAACAGACCGAGTTAACAGACTGACCCGAGCTAACAGACTGACCCGAGCTAACAGACTGAGTTAACAGACTGACCCGAGTTAACAGACTGACCCGAGCTAACAGACTGAGTTAACAGACTGACCCGAGCGCATTAGGCGACGTTAACGTTAGCAGCTGTATCTGAGCGTCATGTTAACCAGTTCAGTAAATATGGCGACCAATAAACTTTGTAACGTCGCTATTAAGTCAGCTGGCTACTCAGAAACGCTATTATGGGATGAGCGTTGCTAAGCCGCTTGAACATCCCGCGAGCTCATGTTACGCAACACCGCGTAAACCAGGCACACTGAAACATTCCCGGAATGTTAGATGGTGCACAAGCATGGGCGGAATTTGGCACAAAAAGCGCACAAAACAAACAATTACCATTTATTCTACAACAGCTGTGTGAATGCGCCGTCCGTTTGGTTCCTATGGGAACAGCGGCAGACCCGGCGGTGTTCCGCTCGACGAGTCCGGGTGACACATGTCCTCGGGATAAGGAGTTCCGTGGGTTTGGGGAAATGAAATGGAAACTTCTATTTGAGCTGATATTTGTGTCGGTATACGCAATGTCACGCGATCTACGGGGTTGAGTACACGACTCAACATGACTCAACACGACTCCATCACAGTCATGCTGGTCCCCGGTGACGCGTGTTTCCTGCAGAAGCGGTGACGAAAGCGGAAGTTGAAAGCCGATCCGTCCCTCTACCTGCCCGGCGTCACGTAGACCTGAGTGCTCTGCTGGATCTGTAATAAAACTACATTACCATGTTGTTCTTCACCTAACAAATCATTCTAACCAGCAGGTGTTTCAGAAAGAAAGAAAGCTCCTTTATTGTCACATATACAAGTACAGTACAGTGAAATTGATTCTTCATATCCCAGCATGTTGGTAAGC